>JBAIZL010000004.1:5897054-5937054 GCA_036971475.1 Prosapia bicincta | reverse complement strand
TTCCCTCCTTATTTAATATTGTAATTTAAATTGAAATAGAAATATTATTTTTTAATATTTCAAGCTATATACAAGCCTCTAAATTTGTTTCCAAGGGAATTTTAACTACTGATTATGAATACCTCCGTTTTTGTTACATTTTAATTTATTTTTATAGGTTAGATGAAAGTTGGAATCTATTCAAATTTTGTATTTGCTTTTGTCTGTCTGTTGTGCGTCTCTAGATTTTATCCTTTAATTTTTAGAAAATAAAATTAAAATAAGCTTAAAATATTGCCTACAACTTTAAAAAAATACAGAAAAAAACTTAAACCACTACGACAGTCAAAACCATTAAAATTTTATTCCCAGCAATAAAAATCCCATGTGCCTTAGTTAACACCTACTCTTCTTAGACACTGGCCTTTCCAATGTTTTTACATTTTCTTCTAAATCTAGTAATGTATTGTTATCTGGAAAACCAAGGGGACGACTTTACAGCAGTTCTAATTGTCTCATTTCAACTATAAAACTTGTCCCTATTTCGTCCCGTAAAACTAGAGAACGCCTTTAAAATTTCATTTTATTTCGCTCTTTATGCCTAACGCAGCGTTCAAGTTTTTACAACTTTTAATTATCTTATCTTGGGCCGGCGACTTCTTTCTTAACTACTTCTGTACTTCTCTAATTACGTTCATTAAACCTACGTTATAAAAAATAATTATTAAAAAGTTATATTATAGCTGTGAGAGATTTTACATAGAACAAGAATACAGTAGGCCTACTAGAAAAAAACCTTATTATTTGAACTTTTAGAGAAAGTTAATATTTTTGGAAATGTTTTATATAGGCCTACTCATTTTCCCTTGTGTTAGGAGTATTTGTATAATTCGCAGTAATTTTTCTTTGTTTACAATATTTTTCTTTATTGATGCTTTTGGTAAATAGTACGTTTGAGTATGTCTGAGATTACTATATCAGTTTTGAAAATAGTGTCATTACGAAAAGCGTTAACGAAAGAAAATACTGTTATATTAGGAAGGGCATAAAAATGTACAGGAATATATAAGCTATTAATACTTTTTGCTCGATTTGGTAAAAGTTCAGGTTACTATTATTGCTGGACATCAGAAAAATAATAATTTAGCGCTTTAAGAAAATTCGAAGAAAAGTGACCAGTATCCTACATCCTATAAAATTGAAGTTTTCCCAATTGTAATCTTAAAATTAGCGTGCTGTTACCTTATTTAATATTTTCCACTGGAAATTATTCCAGTAGAATTCTCAGGGATGCATTTCCCCATGCTTCCTTATCCGCGCACTCTCTGGGATCCTCCTCGGTTCCACTGAACCTACTCCAGTCAGAACTCGTTCTAAAACTCTATTAGATCCCATATAATGCCTCACGCTCATATGGTCTCCCTCCATTCCGCGTAGATTTGCGGTGTATTTCTTATAAAATAAGCGAAACCTCCTTCCCACTCTCCTCTCCCAACCAAATACACTTCTCTCAACATGGAATCCGCTCCCTTTTTTCGGCCAAATAGCATTAGGCCTGACCCTTTATCCTATCTGTTCCCAGTATCAAGGAAAAATTACTTGTGAATATTATTCACAGCACAGGGATAAAGGGCAATGCACTGATGCGGATCAACGATTTTCTCAGAAATAGGAAATGTTTTGTAAAGCTCAATGGTGTATGCAGCGTCGTAGCTAGAGGGGGGTACAGGGGGCACGTGCCCCCTCCAAACCAAATAATTTTAGAAAAAAATTACCCTACATATAAACAGCGCTAGCGTTTTAGCGAAACTGCTTCCAGACGACCCAACAATTGTGTAATGCCTTAAGAGCAAAAAAGTTGATTTCTAAAGACAAAAATGTTGAAACATTACCGCAGGAGGGTTCTACCCCCTGACCCTCCGAGTTTTCCTGGCTACGCCACTGGGCGTATGTTGTAAGACGCGTAGATTAAGGGCTGGAGTACCTCAGGGCTCAGTCCTTAGTTATCTTTTGTATAATGTTTAGATGAACACAATACACTCACTTATTTATTCAGACATTCAAATTGCCTGTTACGCCGATGACATTGCAATCTTCCTCACTCACAGAGATTTAACAGTATCTGAAGTGGTCCTAAAGGATACACTGAGGTCCTTAACTATCTTTCAAAAGTGACAAGACCAACATCTATATCTTTTATACGGACGGATAATAAAGAAGGAGCTTTTAATACTGATTCCGAAATCAACTATTCTCACATCAAAAGGATCAAAATATTTTCCTACTTACCTTGGCGTTACCCTGGATCCTGAACTTCCCTTCACAAGGCACGTCGAAATCACTGCTAACAAAGCCCAGAGACAGTTTAACATTCTCCGGAAACTATGTAGAACTACTTGGGGATCAAGACCTTCTACTACAAAAAGCATATATTGCACCTCCATCAGACCTGTGCTTGAATATGCTGCCCGATTTGGAATCCGAGCTTTGCATGTTCGAAAATAGGCTCGGTCTAGCATAGAGCGTCAAAAATTACTATAGGCGCAGTTTCTTCAACCAATAATGGAAAGGCTGAACGAGAATCTGGCTTACCTACTCTTGAGAGCAGACACAGTCTTTCCAAAATCACGTTCACCAATAGACTCCGCAGTAACAACAGGGATCATATCTCAACCAGGGTATTCAATGGAAGGAAGGACTCATCCAGACTCAAGAGATCTTCTACTCTCCAGCTTGATCGAGACATGGGAAGAAGATTTAATTTGGAACATTCCTCCCTGATGTTTCTTCAGGAGCCCCTATTTCCCAGAAAACCACCAAGAGAAACGAGGATTAGCTTGAAACTCTTGCAGCCTTGCTTAAAAAATAATCCAAATATTCTTAAACAAAAAGGCCTTGAAATTATTATTATCTCTCAGGGTAATTTGGCAATTGCATACACTGATGGTTTCTCAGATAAAATCCTCAATAGGGGAGGTGCAGACATACTCTGTCACCTTCCAGATGGAAGTAAACGCCAGTACGAAAAGAATACAGAAGTGATTGTCTCAAACTTCACCAGCCAGCCCTAAGGAAGCTGTCACTCGGTCTAAATGAGTCTATTGCTTTAGGCGTAACACACGGGATAGTAATTTTCTCTGACAGTAAATCAGCCATAGAAGCAATAACAAACGGAGACACAAACCTCACCTCTGAGATAAATGGACTGCTTGAGAGTCTGCACTGTAAGGGGAAATCATGTCATCTACAATGGATTCCTGCAGACGTAAAATTGCATGCAATGAATGTGCCGACTCATTGGCCAAATGAGCCTGTGAGAACGATCAACCAGGTAACACCATTACACTGGGAGATGCGAGCGCAGTGACCCAAAACAGACTCTTACTTCATACCTTTAGGAGGCCACTTATCACCGACTTAAACTGCGCCAGAAATTTGACATCAGTTATTGTCAGACTAGGAACCAACCATCTCAGAGGAATGAAGACTCTGCCAGGCAACACCAGGACAAAAGTTACCTGCTGGAACTGTCTGGATGTCAGTCTAACGCCGAGACACATTTTTTAGTACCCAGCACTCACGCCACATACTTTAAAATTGGAAATATTGCAATTTGAAGATCATCTGAGAGCTGTTCTCTTTAGCCAAAGGCCCTGGAGTTGGCGACCTCTATTGTCCGATCTAGAATGCCATAGACAACAAGGAAAAAAGACGACGCAGAAACCCCCTCCTTCTCGCAATGACTGATTTGAACATGAGAGTGACCTATACAGTAAAGAAACTCGAATAAGTCTTTTAAACCCTAGTACTAACCCTCCCTGTCGGTATTAAAATTACGGGATTGCGTGGAGGTAGAAAAAAAGGCGGGGTATGTAATACCTTGATATATGATTCATCAACGCCCGTAGTTGTAATGGACTGCCTAGGTTTGTCCAAGATATGTTTCGGCGTGACAAGGTGGAGCTGCGTCATGCAAGAGAGCTAATGTGCTGGCACTCCGCTACGACCACCCATTAATATCCCCGCTTCTACCTAATTATTCACTTTAGCAAGGTACGTTGTCCTGGAGGATGAATAGGTTGTCGCATCAAAGGGAGTTGAACGCAGGACTTCATTTAAATAACACAGAAAACAGTTCGTTTATAAAACGTGTCCAGTATTATTTGATTTAAACTTTTTAATTTTGTCTTAAATATTTTCAAATTAAAAAGTAAATGCAGAAAATGATAAATTACGTATCTGTAGTTCACATCATCCTTGTACTTTTAGAGAGTTGTGTCATTGGTTAGAAAAGTGACGCGTAGCAAGTATTGCGCCATTGTATTATCAGCTGTTTGGGAAAATAGATGTTAGTGTGACTTAACTTATGTATCATCTGTATCACAGATGAAATAATCGGTGGGAAAAACATCTGTGAGACATGAATCAAGTTTTACAAAAACGATCACATTTAGTTGCAACGTGGAACTAGAGACATTGTTTATTTTGGTTGTTTACAATAGAGATTAATTGTTAAAAGGAAAAAAAAATTTGAAGATAAATCCTCATTTGTGTCTTGAAACAGTGCTTTGCATTAGAACACAACAAAAAATAAATATTTAAAAGTATATAATAGTATAAGTTAATTAATAATAAATAATAAATAAAATATACATGATAATTGCTATAATACAAAACACATTATGATAAAATCCTAGAGGTTGTTACACATCTTAATTATTCTAATGCACGTTGTACAAGTTTAATGTAAGGGATGAGGCGCTTTATTTGTTTAAAGGGGCCTATTTGTGGTGGTTTTCTGTAAAATGTGTTCGAAAAATGTAAGTAAAACATCTTGTCAGTTGACTAATAACCAGAGTTATTGGGTCATAGGTACCTCTATGCGCTTCTTCAGCCCTTGGGTCAAATAATCCTATGGAAATGCCTACCCAGGGCGAAACCTACAATAACAGCTGGTGCACGAAACACAGTACTGGTTGTGTTACCGTCCAATTAGGGCAGTTTTATAGTGTTCCTTCTAAGCTATTCTTCCATTCATATTAATAAAAATATGAATTTATTTATTTGTTCCTTTATATTCTTTTAGACTCTTTTTAGGGTTTGTATTTTTTAATACCAGCTGTGTTAGTGTCAGCGTTCTTTAAATTCTTTTAGGCTGTTTTCAAGATTTGTATTTTTCTAATACAAGTTGTATTAATGTCAGCGTTAATTAACAATGTTCCCGTTCTCATTACCCTGTGTATCACGGAAGTGCAATAATCCCCTCCCAAACTCCTTTATTGACGTTAGGTAATACTTAATTTGTTTCTTACACTTGTACTTCACCCCGTCTTTTTCCGAAGTTCTGCTTCTACATACATAGGGTTGGTACAGTTTTATTAAATTTCTTTCAATAGCTTCGTAATTTGGATGCAATAAACTGTTTTTAATAGTCTACGAAGGCCAAACTATTGGTCCTATTTGTGTTTAGTTTCTCTCAATAATTTGTGTTATAGCGAATATAAGAGCTATCGGACACATTGTATCTATTTGTGTCTAGTTTCTCTCAATAATTTGTGTTATAGCGAATATAAGAGCTATCGGACACATTGTATCTATTTGTGTCTGGTTTCTCTCAATAATTTGTGTTATAGCGAATATAAGAGCTATCGGACACATTGTATCTATTTGTGTCTAGTTTCTCTCAATAATTTGTGTTATAGCGAATATAAGAGCTATCGGACACATTGTATCTATTTGTGTCTAGTTTCTCTCAATAATTTGTGTTATAGCGAATATAAGAGCTATCGGACTCATTGTATCTATTTGTGTCTAGTTTCTCTCAATAATTTGTGTTATAGCGAATATAAGAGCTATCGAACACATTGTATCTATTTGTGTCTAGTTTCTCTCAATAATTTGTGTTATAGCGAATATAAGAGCTATCGGACACATTGTATCTATTTGTGTCTAGTTTCTCTCAATAATTTGTGTTATAGCGAATATAAGAGCTATCGGACACATTGTATCTATTTGTGTCTAGTTTCTCTCAATAATTTGTGTTATAGCGAATATAAGAGCTATCGGACACATTGTATCTATTTGTGTCTAGTTTCTCTCAATAATTTGTGTTATAGCGAATATAAGAGCTATCGGACTCATTGTATCTATTTGTGTCTAGTTTCTCTCAATAATTTGTGTTATAGCGAATATAAGAGCTATCGAACACATTGTATCTATTTGTGTCTAGTTTCTCTCAATAATTTGTGTTATAGCGAATATAAGAGCTATCGGACTCATTGTATCTATTTGTGTCTAGTTTCTCTCAATAATTTGTGTTATAGCGAATATAAGAGCTATCGGACTCATTGTATCTATTTGTGTCTAGTTTCTCTCAATAATTTGTGTTATAGCGAATATAAGAGCTATCGGACACATTGTATCTATTTGTGTCTAGTTTCTCTCAATAATTTGTGTTATAGCGAATATAAGAGCTATCGGACACATTGTATCTATTTGTGTCTAGTTTCTCTCAATAATTTGTGTTATAGCGAATATAAGAGCTATCGGACACATTGTATCTATTTGTGTCTAGTTTCTCTCAATAATTTGTGTTATAGCGAATATAAGAGCTATCGGACACATTGTATCTATTTGTGTCTAGTTTCTCTCAATAATTTGTGTTATAGCGAATATAAGAGCTATCGGACACATTGTATCTATTTGTGTCTAGTTTCTCTCAATAATTTGTGTTATAGCGAATATAAGAGCTATCGGACACATTGTATCTATTTGTGTCTAGTTTCTTTCAATAATTTGTGTTATAGCGAATATAAGAGCTATCGGACACATTGTATCTATTTGTGTCTAGTTTCTCTCAATAATTTGTGTTATAGCGAATATAAGAGCTATCGGACACATTGTATCTATTTGTGTCTAGTTTCTCTCAATAATTTGTGTTATAGCGAATATAAGAGCTATCGGACACATTGTATCTATTTGTGTCTAGTTTCTCTCAATAATTTGTGTTATAGCGAATATAAGAGCTATCGGACACATTGTATCTATTTGTGTCTAGTTTCTCTCAATAATTTCTGTTATAGCGAATATAAGAGCTATCGGACACATTGTATCTATTTGTGTCTAGTTTCTTTCAATAATTTGTGTTATAGCGAATATAAGAGCTATCGGACACATTGTATCTATTTGTGTCTAGTTTCTTTCAATAATTTGTGTTATAGCGAATATAAGAGCTATCGGACACATTGTATCTATTTGTGTCTAGTTTCTCTCAATAATTTGTGTTATAGCGAATATAAGAGCTATCGGACACATTGTATCTATTTGTGTCTAGTTTCTCTCAATAATTTGTGTTATAGCGAATATAAGAGCTATCGGACACATTGTATCTATTTGTGTCTAGTTTCTCTCAATAATTTGTGTTATAGCGAATATAAGAGCTATCGGACACATTGTATCTATTTGTGTCTAGTTTCTCTCAATAATTTGTGTTATAGCGAATATAAGAGCTATCGGACACATTGTATCTATTTGTGTCTAGTTTCTCTCAATAATTTGTGTTAGCGAATATAAGAGCTATCGGACACATTGTATCTATTTGTGTCTAGTTTCTCTCAATAATTTGTGTTATAGCGAATATAAGAGCTATCGGACACATTGTATCTATTTGTGTCTAGTTTCTCTCAATAATTTGTGTTATAGCGAATATAAGAGCTATCGGACACATTGTATCTAATTGTGTCTAGTTTCTCTCAATAATTTGTGTTATAGCGAATATAAGAGCTATCGAACACATTGTATCTATTTGTGTCTAGTTTCTCTCAATAATTTGTGTTATAGCGAATATAAGAGCTATCGGACTCATTGTATCTATTTGTGTCTAGTTTCTCTCAATAATTTGTGTTATAGCGAATATAAGAGCTATCGAACACATTGTATCTATTTGTGTCTAGTTTCTCTCAATAATTTGTGTTATAGCGAATATAAGAGCTATCGGACACATTGTATCTATTTGTGTCTAGTTTCTCTCAATAATTTGTGTTATAGCGAATATAAGAGCTATCGGACACATTGTATCTATTTGTGTCTAGTTTCTCTCAATAATTTGTGTTATAGCGAATATAAGAGCTATCGGACACATTGTATCTATTTGTCTCTAGTTTCTCTCAATAATTTGTGTTATAGCGAATATAAGAGCTATCGGACACATTGTATCTATTTGTGTCTAGTTTCTCTCAATAATTTGTGTTATAGCGAATATAAGAGCTATCGGACACATTGTATCTATTTGTGTCTAGTTTCTCTCAATAATTTGTGTTAGCGAATATAAGAGCTATCGGACACATTGTATCTATATGTGTGTAGTTTCTCTCAATAATTTGTGTTAGCGAATATAAGAGCTATCGGACACATTGTATCTATTTGTGTCTAGTTTCTCTCAATAATTTGTGTTATAGCGAATATAAGAGCTATCGGACACATTGTATCTATTTGTGTCTAGTTTCTCTCAATAATTTGTGTTATAGTGAATATAAGAGCTATCGGACACATTGTATCTATTTGTGTCTAGTTTCTCTCAATAATTTGTGTTATAGCGAATATAAGAGCTATCGGACACATTGTATCTATTTGTGTCTAGTTTCTCTCAATAATTTGTGTTAGCGAATATAAGAGCTATCGGACACATTGTATCTATATGTGTGTAGTTTCTCTCAATAATTTGTGTTAGCGAATATAAGAGCTATCGGACACATTGTATCTATTTGTGTCTAGTTTCTCTCAATAATTTGTGTTAGCGAATATAAGAGCTATCGGACACATTGTATCTATATGTGTGTAGTTTCTCTCAATAATTTGTGTTAGCGAATATAAGAGCTATCGGACACATTGTATCTATTTGTGTCTAGTTTCTCTCAATAATTTGTGTTAGCGAATATAAGAGCTATCGGACACATTGTATCTATATGTGTGTAGTTTCTCTCAATAATTTGTGTTAGCGAATATAAGAGCTATCGGACACATTGTATCTATTTGTGTCTAGTTTCTCTCAATAATTTGTGTTATAGCGAATATAAGAGCTATCGGACACATTGTATCTATTTGTGTCTAGTTTCTCTCAATAATTTGTGTTATAGTGAATATAAGAGCTATCGGACACATTGTATCTATTTGTGTCTAGTTTCTCTCAATAATTTGTGTTATAGCGAATATAAGAGCTATCGGACACATTGTATCTCTTACAAAATCTAAAGAAAGCACAGTAGCGTGAGTATAATGAGTAAGAATAACCCTTGCTACAAATATTTATACACCCTTAATGTACTCCAGTAGGTTTGCAACCTTCTGATGATGCTAACATTGATGACGAAATGTACATAAAGGTGTTTACCTAGTTGTGTGCAAGAGTTATTGTTGTTTATTTATTGTATCTCTTGTTGATCTGTATATTCTTCATCCACGTAATCTCTTACATGTGCATACCTAAGCTCGTTGTCTGTTAACCAATATAATTTGTAAAAGAGGGTTTATTTCGTTGGTATTAAACCTGTGCCCAACGTGTGATGATGCATTGCACAAGGGATTGTCCCTATTGGTTTGCTCGACGGTGAAACCAACGCAACTAATAAAAGTTTCTCGCTTATTCATTCCAAGGAACTAGTCCATGCTCCAGAGTTGGGGAGAAATAAATGGGCACACGGTTATTCCTTCTCGTAGCGCAGCTGTCCGGGTTCATTTCTCTTCCCTAGCCGCAGATGCACTTTACAGTCTTCACATAGAAAACGCGATATTTTAATTTGCAATTTATTTGCCAGTTCAAATAGAATTACATTTTAAAATAATTTTTCAATTCCTTTTATTATTTCACACTCGCTTTATATATATCTTGTTCAAAATGTCAATCAATAGTAAAATACCTTTTATTCTTCCGCTCAAGTTCAAATACATTTTTTAAAACTTGTAGTGGAGGACAGTTGATGCCAACGCAGTATATTTCGAATAATAATTCATAATTAAATTTAATTAAATAATTTTAGTTTTATATAGAAGGAACATCTTTCAAAAAAGGGGGCAAGGTATACGATCGTCCCATTTGCATTAAAATAAATGGTAACATATGATTTCATAAAACAGCTGATTTTATAGGTTATGTGGTAGAACAGCTGTTTTAACGCATAGGTTATGTTACTTTATTTATATTATTTGTAATTATTTAATAAAAGGTAACTAAAATAAAATTTATTTGGTTGACCCAAATAGGGATTTACTTTAAAAATTTGTTTATATATCTTGTTACACGGTAAAATCTCCCGACACTGTCCAGTATTATAAAATGCATTTAAACTTCTAAAAGATATACATTTTAGCAGCGGTAATGTACAACCATTGATTGTAATAAGGAATGTGGTGCGGGTTTGGTAAACTACTTGCACTAGAACCGGCCCCACAACCCTGACCGTGGACTATTTACGCGGCCTGTGTTCGGAAAAACGGTTCCCTCATTACGTGGAATATTTATTGCTCATTATCACAGAACACTTGATTACTTCTCATTTGCATAGAAATTATATTTTTGCAATTGTTGTTTGTTCAACAAATCTGTTATGTTTTTATTCCATGGACAGAAAATTTTCTAAGTATCATTACCGATAATATTACCCTTATACACAGCTGTTGATGATGATAGAGCACTAAGTAGAGACGAAGGTCAGTTTAACGAACTTTTGTCTCTGAAACTTAATTATATTGCCAATTAGAGATTAGAGATTATAAATAAGAGGGTAGAGATGAGAGACAAGAAATAAGAGCTTATAGACAACTAGAGCTTATGTTAGGGGCCAGAGAGTATAGATAGAAGATAAGATATACAAATTATGCGCAAGAGGTAAGAGGTTATAAATAAGAAGTTAGAGATGAGAGACAAGAAATAAGAGCTTATAGACAAGTAGAGCTTATGCCAGAGGCCAGAGAGTATAGATAGAAGATAAAAAATAAAAATTATGCGCAAGAGGATAGAGATTAAAAAAAGGGGGTATCGACAAGTGGTTAGAGATTATAAGTAAGAGGTTATGGACAATAGGTTAGAGGTGAGAGAATAAAGACTAGAGATAACAGCTAAGAAATTACAGTAAAGAGGTTAGAAATTAGAAATAAGAGGTTACAAACAAGAGGTTAGAAGCGAAATGTTATAAATAAGAGGATACTGGCAAGAGATTAGAGGTGGGAGATTAAGGTTATAGGCGAGAGATTAAAGACTAGAGATAAAAGCTAAGATATTACAGTGAAGAGGTTAAAGGCGAAATATTAGATATAAGAGGTTACTAGCTGGATATTAAAGGTTATTGGATAAAATCTAAAGATAAGAAACAAGAAATTGCAGGGAGGAGGTTAGAGATTAGAAGAAAGAAGTTCCAGACAAGAGGTTAGAGATTAGAAATAAGAGGTTAGAAACAAGTGCTTAGAGACGAAATATTATAAATAAGAGGTTAGAAACAAGTGCTTTATATTATAAATAAAAGGATATAGGCGAGAGATTAAAGACTAGAGATAAAAGCTAAGATATTACAGTGAAGAGGTTAAAGGCGAAATATTAGATATAAGAGGTTACTAGCTGGATATTAAAGGTTATTGGATAAAATCTAAAGATAAGAAACAAGAAATTGCAGGGAGGAGGTTAGAGATTAGAAGAAAGAAGTTCCAGACAAGAGGTTAGAGATTAGAAATAAGAGGTTAGAAGCAAGTGCTTAGAGACGAAATATTATAAATAAGAGGTTAGAAACAAGTGCTTTATATTATAAATAAAAGGATATTGGCAAGAGATTAGAGGTGGGAGATAAAGGATATAGGCGAGTGATTAAATACTAGAGATAAGAGCTAAGATATTCCAGCCAAGAGGTTAGAGGCGAAATATTATAAATAAGAGGTTAGAAACAAATGCTTTATATTATAAATAAAAGGATATTGGCAAGAGATTAGAGGTGGGAGATAAAGGATATAGGCGAGAGATTAAATACTAGAGATAAGAGCTAAGATATTACAGCCAAGAGGTTAGAGGCGAAATATTATAAATAAGAGGTTAGAAACAAGTGCTTTATATTATAAATAAAAGGATATTGGCAAGAGATTAGAGGTGGGAGATAAAGGATATAGGCGAGAGATTAAATACTAGAGATAAGAGCTAAGATATTACAGCCAAGAGGTTAGAGGCGAAATATTATAAATAAGAGGTTAGAAACAAGTGCTTTATATTATAAATAAAAGGATATTGGCAAGAGATTAGAGGTGGGAGATAAAGGATATAGGCGAGAGATTAAATACTAGAGATAAGGGCTACGATATTACAGCCAAGAAGTTAGAGGTGAAATATTAGATGTAAGAGGTTACTAGCTGAATATTAAAGGCTATAAAATAAAACCTAAAGATAAGAGACAAGAAATTACAGGGAGGAGGTTAGAGATTAGATATAAGAGGTTACAGAAAAGCAGTAAGAGGTTATAAAATAAACACTAGAGATAAGATGTTACGGACAAATGCTCAAAGATTAGAAATAAGAGGTTACAGAAAAGCAGCAAAAGGTTATAGAATAAACACTAGAGATAAGAAGTTACGGACAAATGCTCAAAGATTAGAAATAAGAGATTACAGGAAAGCAGTAAGAGGTTATAGAATAAACACTAGAGATAAGGAATTACAGACAAAGGCTCAAAGATTAGAAATAAGAGGTTACAGGAAAGCAGTAAGAGGTTATAGAATAAACACTAGAGATAAGAAGTTACGGACAAATGCTCAAAGATTAGAAATAAGAGGTTACAGGAAAGCAGTAAGAGGTTATAGAATAAACACTAGAGATAAGGAATTACAGACAAAGGCTCAAAGATTAGAAATAAGTGGTTACAGAAAAGCAGTAAGAGGTTATAGAATAAACACTAGAGATAAGTAATCACAGGCAAGGGCTCAAAGATTTGAAATAAGCGGTTACAGAAAAGCAGTAAGAGGTTATAGAATAAACACTAGAGATAAGAAATCACAGGCAAGGGCTCAAAGATTTGAAATAAGCGATTACAGAAAAGCAGTAAGAGGTTATAGAATAAACACTAGAGATAAGAAATCACAGGCAAGGGCTCAAAGATTAGAAATAAGAGGTTACAGAAAAGCAGTAAGAGGTTATAGAATAAACACTAGACATAAGAAATCACAGGCAAGGGCTCAAAGATTTGAAATAAGCGGTTACAGAAAAGCAGTAAGAGGTTATAGAATAAACACTAGAGATAAGAAATTACAGGCAAAGGCTCAAAGATTAGAAATAAGAGGTTACAGGAAAGCAGTAAGAGGATATAGAATAAACACTAGAGATAAAAAATTACAGACAAAGGCTCAAAGATTAGAAATAAGTGGTTACAGGAAAGCAGTAAGAGGTTATAGAATAAACACTAGAGATAAGAAATCAGAGGCAAGGGCTCAAAGATTTGAAATAAGTGGTTACAGGAAAGCAGTAAGAGGTTATAGAATAAACACTAGAGATAAGGAATTACAGACAAAGGCTCAAAGATTAGAAATAAGTGGTTACAGGAAAGCAGTAAGAGGTTATAGAATAAACACTAGAGATAAGAAATCAGAGGCAAGGGCTCAAAGATTTGAAATAAGTGGTTACAGGAAAGCAGTAAGAGGTTATAGAATAAACACTAGAGATAAGAAATTACAGACAAAGGCTCAAAGATTAGAAATAAGTGGTTACAGGAAAGCAGTAAGAGGTTATAGAATAAACACTAGAGATAAGAAATCAGAGGCAAGGGCTCAAAGATTTGAAATAAGTGGTTACAGGAAAGCAGTAAGAGGTTATAGAATAAACACTAGAGATAAGGAATTACAGACAAAGGCTCAAAGATTAGAAATAAGTGGTTACAGGAAAGCAGTAAGAGGTTATAGAATAAACACTAGAGATAAGGAATTACAGACAAAGGCTCAAAGATTAGAAATAAGAGGTTACAGGAAACCAGTAAGAGGTTATAGAATAAACACTAGAGAATAAACACTATGGGTATTTGGATTAAGGAAAGCAATGTTTTAGGCTTAGAAAACTCCCACGTAATTGTCCAAGGCCACAAGAGATTCTGTTGTATGAGGAATGAAGAGGACACCAGATGAGGTTATGAGTAAGCGTAACCAAAGCGTAGGTATTTCAGGACGGGAAATACGAAGGGCTCAAATGTTATCTTTTGCCCCTAAAAGACTTTCTTTTGGCTTCAATTACTATATCTCACGTGAAATATTTTCTCTTTTTAAAAAACTAACATCATGAACTGAACATATTGAAATTCAATTTCGAAATACGCAATCGACCTCAATATTCAAAGCGATTAAATCGAATTGAACAATACGAACGGACTTTTATCGATAGCTCTCTAGTCAAACATAGTGGAACAATCGTTTAACCGAAGTTGATTGTTTGCTTCACAAGGGAACTGTTTTGATAAAAGGCAAACAAATAAAAGAAAAGTTCATTGCGGGAAGCCTATGGGGAAGGTTTTTGAAGAGAGAGTGTTTACGCTGCCAAGGGCAACAAATTGCAATGTTTAATATATATATATATATATATATATATATATATATATATATATATATATATATATAAAATATATTAAATATGGTGATATGTTTTCTTGTAATACAGTTATTAAATTAACATAATATAATTAATTAATATATTTTATTATTATTTGTTAATTATTATATATATATACACCAAACTTTCAATTGGTAATAAACACTCTTTACTCATCCACTCAAGTTCAAACACATTTTTTAAAACTTACAGAGGATAACACGATGTTAATAAATTTTATGAAATATTATTCATTAAATAAATATAATTAAATAATTTTAGTTTTATAGGGGAGAAACAATTTCCACAAAAGAGGGAAGGTAAGCAATTTTGTCACATTTGGCTTAAATTAAGTGATAACATTCGTAAAACAGCTGATTTTATAGGTTATGTGGTAGAACAGCTGTTTTACGCATAGTTTATGTTACTTTATTATTATATATTGTAATAATCTAATGATAAGTCACTAGATTAAAATTATTATTTGTTGACCTAAGTAGGAATTGACTTAAAATAAGTTTTGTTTATATTACTTGTTTTTTCAGAAAAATATCGTCTAATTTTACATCTACTACTATCGTCTACTACAATCGTCTACTACTATCGTCTACTAATATGGTCTACTAATTTGTACACACTATACATTAAAGGATCTTCAGGGGGGGAGGGTAAAAATATTAGAGTTTATAAATTAGTCGGTATTACTTTTTATAAGTTTACAATTTGTTAGTTAGCCTCATTTACTATTTTCACTCGAAAACATAAGTTAGTTCCAGAAAAGAGCTTTTAAACAAACAATATCCAACCGTTTGTTTTAGCTACTTTAAATTACTTTTCAGATTTTTCTTCTACCTATTTTCACAAATACATATTACTCGTTCAGTTTGACTAGCAGATATGGCGAATACAGGAATAACCTGTGAAACCAGATTCCCCGTTTAAGTTGACGCTACCTCTTGTATATTTATCGGCTCCTGATACTCCTTCTACGAAATGAAGGCGCTCCAACAAGTAACGGGGTGAACCGTAACTATTTCGCGAGCCTTGTGTTTTTCAGTTCTTAAACACATTTAAAGAATTTAAAAACTTTCCATAATCCGGACAAAGGTTTGGCCATTTCAGGATAATGGGCTTCAAAATTACCCCTGCCTTACGGAAAGGAGTTACGTTCAGGCTGTCGATATATATCGTCTGTCTTCCTGTTAGTTGCCAATCCAAAAGAGATTAATTACTTGATTCAAAGGTTTCATAATTCGACCGGGGTTTCCCAAGCAAGGTAGGTTTCTAAATGTCATTTACCCCGAATAGGGGGTAGACTCCTCCCTTCAACTCGGTTGCAGCTCATCTACTTCAAGTAAGTGACCTTACCCTAGAGACGCCATATTTGTCCCTATTTCCGATATCAGGAGCACATTATGTCCTCTCGTTAGTTCAACCTTTGCTCATCTGCTCTCTCTTTACTCCATTTACCCTCCCATTACACATATAATGATGAAACATTTCCATATATTCCTTGTAAAGGGTACTTCATGTATCCGGGCTGTCCACGTGACGTTACAATCTCCTCCTATTCCAAAGGACCAGGGTAGCATTATACCTTCCTTTGTACTACTAATGTCCATCTGTCTTCGTCTCTCTTATCTTGGCAGGGGTGTAACGGTTAGACGTCTCTCTGTGGCCTTGTCTGATGGAGCTATCCCCTGGGAAAGCGGTCACGCACACGGGGTGTACCAACTACCCGAAAGAGGTTTTATGTTCTCCTCTTTCACAGGCAAACATAAGACAGACGGATAGATTATTATCTCTTCTTTCTGTCTGAATCTGTTAAGAAAGCCCTTCGTCGTGTTTAGTCGAAAAATCTTGCCGGTTCTCTGATCCTTGTTTTGCAATGGTTTTTCGGAGTAGTTGCCATGGTGACGCGTCTCTATTGTTGGGCTTGTATTTGCACAACCTTGCTGCGTAAATATTAGCCCCCACTCATATTATACAGCATATTTGTACAGCCAGCTAACTTTGTAGCGAAGCTCGTGCTATAATGTTCCATCGTATAGTCAGTCATATATACAAAGCCAATTAATTTAAAGCAACAAATTAATTTATAGCACTGTCAAAATAATTTTCATTTAATTATTCAGCTAACTCACACTAATACTCCAAATAGTTTTCCAATACGTGAAGAAGTCGCTGACAATCCCTCTTCATGCTTGCTCCTACGCTATACTTTCTCGTCCAATCGGAAACCGTCAAAAACTTTGTTGGTGAAATAGCAGTCAATCGATCGCTGGTAGTTTAACTCTTTTAGCTGAGGCGTGTACTCTTAATATAATGAAAAATGTTTTAAAACTCTATACAGCGGATTAGTTCTATAAACAGATTTTAACCAATTGCTGTAATACTTTTTAATTCTACGAATTCTAATTATAAACGTATTGAAAGATTTTCTGCACATACGACTACTTTTATATTATATTACCACGTATGTGAGCTTAATAATTAGTTTATATACAATTTTATATTTGTACTTAAATACACTATTTGTAACTTTATTTATGGTCACGTGGTTCACTAGTTTGAGAATGCAACTAGTATTATGTCCAACTCTACTCTTCTCAATTTCCTCATCAAAGATAAGTAATCGCATCAAATATCAGTGACGGTTACAGTGACTCGAAAAGTAACGGACGATCTGGCTCTCCCCAAAGCTTATAACTGTAGACATAACACGGACAACTGAGCAAACAGTTTGCAGACCATTAACGTGGTTGAATTCTTGTCGATTTTACGTTTTGTCTTAATGGTCAATTCACTGTCAAAGATCATAAGTGTTGTCTCAGAAGGTTATTTTAATTATTAGTTTAGAGATGCGACAAACTGGGGATGTCTAGGTACTTGTAACTATAAGTTAAAGATATTAAATTGTAAATACGCTTATAGAAAATATATTATATCTTGTTCTGTCATTTTGTTTACATTATATAGAAATAAGACATTACATTTTCGTCTTGCAACTAACAAATCATCTACTTGTACCAGAATAGTAATTAAAGATTTAACCCAAGTCTAAAATTACAATGGTAGTTTCCATTTAGTAAATAAATTATTACCCATTTGGTAATAAATAAAGCAATGAAAGTGACGCCGATGTTGTTAATTACCTAAATGTTATGCTTGAGAATGAGTCGTGTACTTAACGGTTCCATTGTTAGCTACAGTGCTGCTACGGTGGCGACTGGGTGAAGTAACTCCAATTGCATTTCTTGCACAGATGAGCTTTGCCATTACTAATCTGTTACACGAAGCACTTAACTTTATCACGTAATTTACACATTTCCATTTCATCTGCACAAGTTGCGGCCAAATTATCGCTTTATTGGCGAAGTTTCTGGGCAAAACGTGATACAACCATTTAAATAGAAATACTTGGAGTCAAACACTCAAAACAGAATAAAACCAATGTTATACTTTTTTCGTGTTGTACATCTTGAGGTGTTTTAAATTTCTACTTTTGTTATCGCTTGGCAAAAAACTACTACTAACTGGTATTTTTTCATCAGACGTGTTTCGGACTAGATCAGTGCATTGTTCAATGGTGTGAGTCACGGACAAGGCTGTTGCTCAGGTGTGCTGTATTAGTGTGTCTGTGGTGTGTTTTGTCGTTTAGATTCTGTAGTATACAAAGTACCCTTTAAAATTTCTAACACAACTAAAAAACACCTACATGGTACGAAAAGATTCCGGAACAAACACGACAGGGCAGGAGTATACAAGATCACATGTAACGAGTGCCCTAGCTTCTACATAGATCAAAAAGGAAGAATCTTCACACGATACAAGAAACACATAAAAGAGATAAAAAACACACAACCTAAATCAAACTTCGCCTTAACCATACAGAACACACTACACACATACAGAACATACTACATACATACACCGATATAGACCCCAATCTAAACGTCCTTCATTACATAAAAAAGCAACAAACTAAACATAACAGAAAACTGCGAGATGTATACAAATACCACAAAAACCATCCATAACGCATTCTAAAAGACAAAACACACTCACATTATAATACTATATTTGAACACCCAATTGACAACTTCTCTATGAACAATAGTACACCACAGAACACTATTACACCACAGACTTACCATTAGAACACCCCTGAGCAACAGACATGTCCGTGACTTGTGAGCATAGATTAATCCACTGATCTAGTGTGAAACGCGACTGCTGCAAAATATCACTAGTAGCATTTTGCCAAGCGATAACAAAAGTAGAAATTTTATATATCAGGAAAAGCTTTCACTATAATAAATTATCTAAAAATTTAAAAATATGCTAAAAATAAAACATTACAAAATATATAGCAAAAAAAACAATTTGGTCAAAATAAATTTGATATAAGGTTAAATTTTGATAATAAGGAAAAAATTCCAAGGAAAAGCATTTAAAGCTTATTATTTATCTCACGAAATAATTTCATCTTTAATAAAACATATACACTGTGTTAACTTAAATTTATATTTATAAATGTTTTTACTCATTTTTGTTTCTGCCGGAAATATTTAGCCCAAGTAAAGTAAGTAGGCCACCATACTTCTGAAAAATAATATATTACTAGCAATTGCTAGTTTCTCTGTGCATTTCTGTTTATGGGTTAATTTTGTTGAGAAAATATTTACCTTATTCTCCAAAAAAAGTTTTTAATTTATAAAAAAAATTAGGCTGTGGCAATACCACAGAAGTAAACACTTTTATAGCCACGTTTACAGATATTTTGAACTGAGAAAACGTTTAATTTTGCGTAATGAGAAATTACGTAAAACTTATTATCAGATGCATCTGTAATTATTTTCATTTCGAAAATTAGATACAAAGTACATAACTTAATAGTATCGTTATATTTAATTATTTATAATGAAATTTATAAAAATTTAAATAAATAATATATTTATAAACCGATCCAAACAATTAAAAATTTTATTTTTCTTTGACAATGTTCAATAAATAATGTAACATAACCTAAGTGTTAAATTAGCTGTTATACAACCTAACATATGACACAATACCAGCTGATGCAGGAAATCACATGTTATAATTCACTTTGAGCTGACTCACAGGTTAACCTGACGAAAATTTTACTGTCGCGAAATTGTATGTTTATATCATCCAATACGTTTTTGTTAGCGTCGCTGTAGACGTTTTCACTAAAAAAGTAATAATATTTGCACTTTTGTAGGTCCGATGGACGATAATATTGGCAAAATCAAAATAAATGTAAAAAGACCATAACTAAGAAACTGCCAGTGCTGGATGCGTTTTAATAAAACAGTGCGAATTTTGCTTAAAACGTTTTGGGAATTTAAAAGCTTCTTAGCCTAACCTGTATTTTTTTATAATGATAAAAATATCTCATTTGTTGACGAGGAAAATATAATGCGATGTGTTAAAGTATTAAATGTTTTTCAAGGTTGTCAAATAATGCATAACGGTATATTTAATACTATTAACAATGATCTGAAATGATGTGAATTAATTTTTACAAAACTTGACGAAAAATATTTTTAAAAAGATTAAATTTGTTCATACAAATCTAAAAAGCTTGGGTTAAAATGTTTTTCTTCAAAAACGCTTCGCAAAATTTTCAAAGGATATCAACTCCGAGATTTATTTACAAAAGTTGAGTAAATTAAATTAAAATGAGTGCCTATTAAAATTTCACTGGTTATTGCTTGTATCCTTTTACAAATCGCACCTGGGAAAAAGGTTTTGTCTTCCTGTGTGTTTAGTTTTCGAAAGAATTGCCTAAATCTACCATTCTGCCCCTCCACACTTACGCTTTAACAATAATGAAGATGTTTGGAGGGGTGAAATAATTTATGCCCTTTCTAGTTTAGAACTTTCTCAGTTTTCCTTTCTTACAGTCAAGTATACAAATATTCAAAATATGCAAAATTTTCGAGCAGCAAAAGGTGAATAATTCCCTGCCTTTATCTCCCCGAGGGTTTAATTTTCTTCCCTTATTGCAACAAATGATTACAAATTTACTTAATAACCTCCATCCCGTTCTACATGGAAAGCAATAATTCTTTCTTTCTTATGATTTTGTAATATCTTCGGAAGTTTGGCAACGTTGTAGAACAGACCCAAATTGATTTTATTAATGTCCTACGTTTGGATTCTCATAGAGAGAAGAATGTAGGCTACAATAAATATGGAATAGGTAATCGACAATTAACTATCGATATACGAACAAACCGAAATCAATTTTTTTAAATCAAACAAGAGCTGTTTGTTTGTATTTCTCAAAAAGGATCGTGCACACACAGAAATACATAGATAAATTTATCCCAGAGCATTATCGAAGTATCGGACAATTATTTCAACTTCTGTTACTTTAAAGTCTCCTTATAGATATCTTGTTCAAATTTTCAATCGTTAATAAAATAATTTGTATTAATCCACAAAAGTTCAAATACATTTTTGTAATATGAAGTGGACAAGTTTTAAATATTAATTAATTAATTTTAGTTTTATAAGGAAGAAAACCTTTTCACAGAAGGGGCAAGGTGTGCAATATAGTGGTTTCGTTCAAGTATTTAGTCGGCTAGTTAGCATCTATGGAAACAAGAAAAGCTCTGGAACACCTGGTAAGTAAAAGCTGGCATATACTTTACAATGGATTCCTAGCCATGTTAGCATCTATGGAAACAAGAAACGATCTGGAACACCTGGCAAGTAAAAGCTGGCATATACTTTACAATGGATCCCTAGCCATATTAGCATCTATGGAAACAAGAAAAGCCCTGGAACACCTGGCAAGTAAAAGTTGGCATTAACTTTACAATGGATCCCTAGCCATGTTAGCATCTATGGAAACAAGAAAAGCCCTGGAACACCTGGCAAGTAAAAGCTGGCATATACCTTACAATGGATCCCTAGCCATGTTAGCATCTATGGAAACAAGAAAAGCTCTGGAACACCTGGTAAGTAAAAGCTGGCATATACTTTACAATGGATCCCTAGCCATGTTAGCATCAATGGAAACAAGAAAAGCTCTGGAACATCTGGCAAGTAAAAACTGGCATATACTTTACAATGGATCCCTAGCCATGTTAGCATCTATGGAAACAAGAAAAGCTCTGGAACACCTGGCAAGTAAAAACTGGCATATACTTTACAATGGATCCCTAGCCATATTAGCATCAATGGAAACAAGAAAAGCCCTGGAACACCTGGCAAGTAAAAGCTGGCATATACTTTACAATGGATCCCTAGCCATATTAGCATCTACGGAAACAAGAAAAGCCCTGGAACACCTGGCAAGTAAAAGCTGGCATCTTTTTTACAATGGATCCCTAGCCATATTAGCATCTATGGATACAAGAAAAGCTCTGGAACACCTGGCAAGTAAAAGCTGGCATATACTTTACAATGGATCCCTAGCCATATTAGCATCAATGGAAACAAGAAAAGCCCTGGAACACCTGGCAAGTAAAAGCTGGCATATACTTTACAATGGATCCCTAGCCATATTAGCATCTATGGAAACAAGAAAAGCCCTGGAACACCTGGCAAGTAAAAGCTGGCATCTACTTTACAATGGATCCCTAGCCATATTAGCATCTATGGAAACAAGAAAAGCTCTGGAACACTTGGCAAGTAAAAGCTGGCATATACTATACAATGGATTCCTAGCCATATTAGCATCAATGGAAACAAGAAAAGCTCTGAAACACCTGGCAAGTAAAAGCTGGCATATACTTTACAATGGATCCCTAGCCATGTTAGCATCTATGGAAACAAGAAAAGCTCTGGAACACCTGGCAAGTAAAAGCTGGCATATACTTTACAATGGATCCCTAGCCATGTTAGCATCAATGGAAACAAGAAAAGCTCTGGAACACCTGGCAAGTAAATGTTGGCATATACTTTACAATGGATTCCTAGCCATGTTAGCATCAATGGAAAAAAGAAAAGCTCTGGAAAACCTGGCAAGTAAATGTTGGCATATACTTTACAATGGATCCCTAGCCATATTAGCATCTATGGAAACAAGAAAAGCTCTGGAACACCTGGCAAGTAAATGTTGGCATATACTTTACAATGGATTCCTAGCTATTTAGCATCAATGAAAAAAAGAAAAGCTCTGGAACACCTGGCAAGTAAAAGCTGGCATATACTTTACAATGGATCCCTAGCCATGTTAGCATCTATGGAAACAAGTATAGCCCTGGAACACCTAACAAATAAAGTTTGGCTCATAACTTTACAATGGATCCCTAGCCATATTAGCATCTATGGAAACAAGAAAAGCTCTGGAACACCTGGCAAGTAAATGTTGGCATATACTTTACAATGGATTCCTAGCCATGTTAGCATCTATGGAAACAAGAAAAGCCCTGGAACACCTAGCAAATAAAGTTTGGCTCATATCTTTATAATGGATTCCTAGCCATATTAGCATCTATGGAAATAAGAAAAGCTCTAGGAACACCTTGCAAATAAAAGTTGGCATATAATTTACAATGGATCCCTAGCCATGTTAGCATCTTTTGAAACAAGAAAAGCTCTGGAACATCTGGCAAGTAAAAGCTGGCATATACTTTACAATGGATCCCTAGCCATATTAGCATCAATGGAAACAAGAAAAGCTCTGGAACACCTGGCAAGTAAATGTTGGCATATACTTTACAATGGATCCTTAGCCATGTTAGAATCTTTGGAAACAATAAAAGCCCTGGAACACCTGGCAAGTAAACGTTGGCATATACTTTAAAATGGATCCCTAGCCATGTTAGCATCTATGGAAACAAGAAAAGCCCTGGAATTCCTAGCAAATAAAGTTTGGCTCATAACTTTACAATGGATCCCTAGCCATATTAGCATCAATGGAAACGAGAGGGCAGACTTTCTGTCCATAAAATCTGTCCACGCCACAGCAACAGCAGGAAGAAAATGGGTAATGTTGTCACCACTAGACCCATCGACCACAGATTTCCACTGTAGGCGTTGCAAAGTTCAGAATATAAACCGGCCACGACTACTTGGCCGCCCATCTACATCGCATCGGTGTGATCCCAACACCGGAATGCCCGCTTTGTGGACACAATACGTTGGATGCGGATCATCTGCCGAAATGCAATGCACTAGATCATTCCAGAGATGATGATGACCCACCTAAGGACGTTCTTCTATACTGGCCAGCGCGTCACCGAATTGCTCAACAGTCAAGGGTGGGGGTCGGCTAGTAAGTAAGTAAGTATACAAAATATAATTGCAAGCACAATCTTAAGAACAATTCATCGTGAAAATGTAATGAGTCTCTCGTCAAAGGAAAAGATGAATAAAACTTTATGCCAACACCTGCAATGCACATAATGTACTATAAAACGAACAACCCTAAGTTGGTTGGCAGGTTTGTTGGGTCTGTATTTAGTCACACATGTCAGTAAATTAGTCAGCTGGAAAGAAACAACATTTATATGAACACACAACATTTTCAAAGAATCTTACCACTTCATAAGATCTGCAGGCACAGCAAGGGGACGTGCAAAATATGATCATGTTTAAAATACCTATTTTAAAAGGCTCATGTGTTCTTTAAACTTGATATGCCAGTAGACATCGTCTCTGGGCTTCAATACAAAAAACCAACTAATTTTTAGAACAGCTCAATAAAATTGTTCTCAGGAGAGAAAGCATTTGAATAAACATTAGGTTCTGAATTTTATATATTTATTAATTAATGAAATTTAATTAAAACTGTACTTTGATTTTATAATCATTATTTATCAGTTGGAAAAAACTAAAAGTTTTTATTGGTTGTTCAACACAAGATAAATTCAAATACTGCAAGTTTTTATAATGCATTTAATTACTGATTTTAAACTAAAATAATTATTTTTTCAAATAAAATACATTTAACTCTCTCTTTATCTTTACAAATAATTAATTAAAAGTTCGTTATTTTTCACATATTTAAATCCTACATTTCATATATAATTCATTAATTACATTTAGGCCTACACATTTTTAAACAAAATTATTTCCAAATTTAAAATAATAAAATATTTTATCTTCTCATTTCAAGATTGAATTGGTAAATTCACATTTTATTATTAATAATTTTAAAATTTATATGATTCAATAAATCTGGTCTCCTTGAAAATTATTGGCTTATGGCCGAAACCACTTTGTAAATTTAATATTTATTATTCATTATTTCAACATTTTTGTTATACTAATTAATTTTATTACTTTTAAGATTTATTTAATTTTTCAACATATAATGAAGTCATTGTCTAAGTTTAATTGTTAATTTGAATTTAATAAATTTAACTGACTAAATTTGACGTTAATTTGTATATAATAGAGAAAATGACTTGCCAAGGATTTCCCTGCCGGTCCTAGAGTCCTCTCGTATGGATTCCCTGGTCCCTGGACATCGGAAGTTGCCATTCCTGGTCAGTCGATGGAAGTCTTTCTCCATTTCCGCGTCCTGGAGGATGAGTCTGGAGCCTTCGTCCATGGATGGAAGTAGACAGCAGAAACGTGGCTATTTTGGTCCCATATGGCCTGATAATGGTTATCCTAGGCGCTGACCGACATTACGACCATTAGCACCTCGTATTAAAAATGTTTACAGATTGCCTTACAGGTCCCTAAGTTCCTGTATTTATTGCGGCTATGTAACCCTTCCCCTCCGCTCTAAGCTCGTCGCTATCTCCGTGCTTGTTTCTTGTACGGGCGGGTTGGACAACGTATTAGTTTTAACCTGCATAATTTTGTTATCTGTTTTAGAACACTGAAAAATGTCTATTATTTTTAAAATGGCTGTAACTTTTTTGTTATTTGAGTTTTTTAAATTCTGTTTTCACTACTGTTTATTATGGATTTTTCTGGTCATTTCAAAATGTCGATGATAGTTCTACGTGGCCTAATTCTCAAGTTTGAATTTTTCGGCACTTAGAAAATTTTCACTTCACTCTCGTTTGTCAAATTTAGTTAGTTATTACAGTTTCATGCTATTATAATTTTGTCTTAATAATACTTATTCAAAACTTTACTGACTTCTTGACTCTTTACTATGTTTACTATACCATAAATTAAAACCTTATTATTCAAATATTAAAATTGTTATTTAAACAATAGGAAATTATTAATTTCTTAATTTGGACTGTAATTCAGACCGTTGCAGTGTCTGTGTGTGTGTGTGTGTGTGTGTGTGTGTGTGTGTGTGTGTGTGTTTGTGTGTGTGTGTTTGTGTGTGTGTGTGTGTGTGTGTGTGTGTGTGTGTGTGTGTAAGTGTGTAAGTGTGTGTGTGTGTGTGTGTGTGTGTGTGTGTGTGTGTATGTGTGCGTGCGTGTGTGTGTGTGTGTGTGTTTGGTACTGATGATGTTAATACTGTTTATCAACGAGAATCTTTGTATATAAATATATTAAGTGATTAATTTTAGTATTTGAATAGCCTTAGTTGTTTTTAATTACTATACAAGAAAACACATATATATATAGATATATATATATATATATATATATATATATATATATATATATATATATATATATATGAAGATAAACACAGAGAAACATGTCTTCCGTACAGTTAGTTTCAAACTGTGTATTAGGAATGATTTTCTTGTGTTTTTTAAACATTCTACCTCCCTTAAAACCAACCCTCTTTAGTGAGAGTCTCATCTGTGAAGGAGTCTTGGTGACAAAAAGCGTACTTGGCACCCTGCACACACATACGGTATGGCGTCCACATCGCTAAGTGTTTGTAAGGTTAGATAAATAATTCATGGCAACAGCTTGTTCCCCTCTACACGGAAGCTTTCCGTTAGAGAGTGTTTAGCATAAATTATATAATAGTTTTAAAGTATTAGCAACTTTGAGAACTTCCAGAGCGAGCATATTAATTTGTAAAACGGGCTGTCGGATATATGGAATGGGTCTTCGACCAACGGCGACAAACCGAGGGATTTTTAACCCGAACTGTAATTAAATATTTATACTTTGTTTGTAGCACGCACGCGCAATTGTCTGAATACTGCGATTGTCATGTCCCTATAATGATTGTCACAGTAAACCTTACCATTTACCAATGTATCTAGGAAAAACCAACATATTTATTAAATTTACCAATTTAAACGTTACCAATTTATCACGAGATAACCAATATATTTATTAAAATTACCAACATATTTGTTAATTTTACGAACATATTTATTTAATTTACCAACATATTTATTAAATTTACCAATTTAAACATAAAACAATTTATTCACGGATACATATTAAAATCTTTTAACTATAAAACAAAAGAGAATCTAAGAAACACACTTTCAAGGTTGGACATGAAAGACCATTAGCTAAAATAATATAAAACGAAAAAGCTCCCTTAAATTGACTTGGCAAATATCACAATGAAATATGACAGCGCTCTAAGTGGCTTTACATAGAAAACAAGAATAAATTAAATTTTGAAACAAATATCGTGCATTTCAAGGGGCTTAGAGCTCTGTCTCTGACAAGCCCACCCCTTGCAACATCGCTAACTGTCGTCCGTATATTATCCTAATATTTCAAAGTTTTACATTGAAAACTGTTTACACAGATGACCTTTGCATGAAACTGTGAAAGAGGCTGATTTCAGGTTGCACAGGAAGTGCAGCATAACCGTTAGTCACGTGATACCGCCTTCATATATAGGCAACACGCTCAGAGAAATGTGCAACACAGTCTACAAATTATACTGACAAGTAATATAAACAAACATTTTTAAAGTAAATTCCTCTTTAGATCAATAAAGTAAAATTTTATTTTAGTTAATTTCTATTAAATAATTACAATAAATACAAATAAAGTAACAGAACTTATGTGTTGAAACAACTGTTCTAACACATAACCTATAAAATAAAATCAGCTGTTACGTGCAATCATATGTTATCATTTTAAGCCAAATGGGACGAAATAACTATATTGCATATCTTGCCCTTTTTGTGGTACGTTTCTCTCACATATAAAACGAAAATTAATTATATTTAACTACTGAATTAGTATTTGACAATTCTGTATTTATATCAAGTTTTATCCATCACAAGTTTAAAACAATGTATTTAAACTCGAGTAGATAAATATAAGTGTTTTATTACTGATTGAAAGTTTGAACAAGATATATATATATATATATATATATATATATATATATATATATATATATAACGAAAGTAAGGCCTAGTAAAACGAATTAAATAAAATACACAACATGGTCAGATGCAGCAGTTAAACAAGCGTTAATTAAAGGGAAAATCGTTCAATAAGTAAGAGAAGGTTGTGTGCATTTTCATATTTTCGACATTACTAAACACGTCGGGTATATTTTATTATCTAGTTCCCATACAATGCAACTAAAGGTGGTGTCTCTGCCTACATTACTTTCTATAACCTTCTCTTAGCTCATTGACTCATTGAAATGTTTCAGTAAACGCGTTTCGCACTAGAGGAGTGCTATCTTTAATGATCAATTTACATCCCCTAAACAAAACGTGGCTTTCATTATCACTCTACATATAGGCCTAGTTTCAAAATACGGTTTAACCCTATTAATGTTTGAAACACAAAACTCTAATCACAGAAACAGACTTGCAAAGTTTAAACATTAACTAGAGCGTATACACTTTGAATAGCAGCACTTCTATAAAACTAAGTTATTGTATGTCTTAGAAAGTTGATTGTGGGATTTATACCAAATGTTTTCAGAATCCGCGCATTAATATTTTCCCTTTGAGCATCTGAGTTTCACATTATTCTATGTTTGTTCTGTTGAAGGTGGGACGAGCCATGTTGTTTGATGTACGCTTAATACATTTTCCAAAAGTTTGTCCCAGATTACTTCTGATTGCTCTGTGGCAACGTCATTTGGCGGTGTTCCAATCTGTGGTCACGGCAACGGCACTATTAAACCATTGCGATTTATTTCACAGAAAAACTGGTGTTGTTGCTCCAACATCGTAGAAAATTAAATACAGGTCAGTGATTCGTTTTAGAAAATATATCCTTCTTTTTGTGCGAGGGTAATGTCAAAAAGTAAAGTAAGTTTTTTTTTCCAAAGGGGTTGTTTACAAGACATTTATATTTAATATACCTTCATAACTATATGTAGTCTCTCTCTCTCTCTCTCTCTATGTATGTATATATATATATATATATATATATATATATATATATAAATATATATATATATATATATATTAAATATGGTGATATGTTTTCTTGTAATATAGTTAATAAATTTAAAATATTTCAAAAACAAGAATACTTTTAATGAATATATTTATTCAAAGCTTTTCGCCGATAAAATAGTATCAGCATCTTCAGGAAAATAATTCTGAATTATTTTAATTTATTAAATAAAGGAATTAATTAATTTCCTTCATTTATAATTCAGGAATTATTTTCCTGAAGATGCTGATACTATTTTATCGGCGAAAAGCTTTGAATAAATGTATTCATTAAAGGTATTCTTGTTTTTGAAATATTTTTAATTTATTATATATATATATATATATATATATATATATATATATATATATATATATATATATATATATTGTGTATGTGAGTGTAACTCTCTCTCTTTCCTTCCATCTCTCTCTATCTCTCTCTCTGTATGTGTATGCGTGTGTGTATGTATGTGTGTGTGTGTGTGTGTGTGTGTGTGTATGTGTGTGAGTGTGTGTGTGCGCGCGCGCGCTCGCGTGTGAGAGGGCATATGACAACACGATGTGTATCTATGCTCAACGCTTTTTTGTAAAAACAATTTTAACAGTTTCCCGATCTGTAAGCCCTTGGTTCCAGCAGTGGAGCGTGGTCCATGCTTCCACAGCGCACATGGACGTAGTCGTATTCTTTGGCCCTCAAAGTGTGATTTATCGTGTCCTGCTATCTGAAGAGTGAAATTACAAGCCCAAACACGTGAACCCTTTAAGTTAGCCACAAAGATTCGAAAAGAATTCACTGCAGTTCTCATTGCAAGGTTTTGCCTCCAGTAATGCATACGACCGAATAGTTGCCATCTGAAGTTCATCGTTAGGAATTGAAGTTTATTTCATGCAACACTTACTAATAAATATTTCACTTACAATGTTTCCTTACAAATTCATTCTTCTTACGTTGGGTGTTATTCGAAAATGTCCGAATCCTTCGCCGCGCTACGCTGCTTTGAGTAAGCACGAACGGTAAATTATAAATAGATAAACCTCCTAAACCACAATAGCGTTTCATTTATGTCCTGATGAACATTTCGGTTGCAAAGCAATCATCTTCAAAAGAAATCACAAGACTCCAAAACTTGTGGTCTTGTAGTAATTTTATTTGAATACGATTGCTTTGCAGGACATAATCAGGACATAAATAAAAGATTTGTGTGGCTTAAGCGGTTTTATTTATGGACAATTGTAAATTAGACCACAGTTACTTCAAGATATTAGGACTTGCAAAGCATAATACATACATAAGGACCAGTTTGTTTCTGTGGCACTGACAAAGTCGAACAGATAAATTTATTGCACACTAATGAAAGCGTTTGACAAATTATGAATTTTACATAGGTTCTATGTTGTACTAAGAGGACTCCAGGGCATAGGGCGGGTATACCGGCCACTGTAGACGTCGCGGTAGTCCACCCAATAAGAGCTCTCGGAGACCATGTTGTGGAACTCGCTGGTAGGTCGAGTCTCGTGCACCTGGACGTCTATGTTCCTCCAAGGGGACACCCGCAGCAAGTGCATTCTGTAAGGCGGGTTTCCCGGCCACTGTAGACGTCGCGGTAGTCCACCCAGTAGGAGCTCTCGGAGACCACGTTGTGGAACTCGCTGGTAGGTCGAGTCTCGTGCACCTGGACGTCTATGTTCCTCCAAGGGGACACCCGCAGCAAGTGCATTCTGTTGGTCGGGTTTCCCGGCCACTGTAGACGTCGCGGTAGTCCACCCAGTAGGAGCTCTCGGAGACCACGTTGTGGAACTCGCTGGTAGGTCGAGTCTCGTGCACCTGGACGTCTATGTTCCTCCAAGGGGACACCCGCAGCAAGTGCATTCTGTAGGGCGGGTTTCCCGGCCACTGTAGACGTGGCGGTAGTCCACCCAATAAGAGCTCTCGGAGACCATGTTGTGGAACTCGCTGGTAGGTCGAGTCTCGTGCACCTGGACGTCTATGTTCCTCCAAGGGGACACCCGCAGCAAGTGCATTCTGTAAGGCGGGTTTCCCGGCCACTGTAGACGTCGCGGTAGTCCACCCAGTAGGAGCTCTCGGAGACCACGTGGTGGAACTCACTGGTAGGTCGAGTTTCGTGCACCTGGACGTTTGTAATTAGAGGCGTGTTCTCGCACGTGAGGAACCTGTGCCGCTTTTCGATATAACCGTGTCCAAACTTCAGGGCGTCGTGTTGCGGTTCTGTTGTCGAATCTTTATTATTTCTCTGTCTCGCGACCTGTCTCTGAAGTGTCATGTTGGCAAAGGAGTGTAGAGGATGAAATAAAATTTTAAGTAAAGGGCCGAAAGTGTGAATTTTGTGTTAGTGTCACGTGTATGCGGTTGGTATGGCAATTCGACGACAATAGTTTCCATGGCAACAGCATTATTAATTATTAGACGGTTTATATTTTTTTAATTCATTCTATTAGTTTACACTATTCCTGGATAATATACAGGAAGAGAATATATTTATAAATCTCGATAATATTTTTAATTGTTAATAAAATACGTTTTAATTAATAAATAATTAATTAATTAAATTTAATTCGTTAATTTTTTTTTCTATTTTGCCACTTAATATTGTGGTTTTGACATATGTAGGTATATAGAAATTTTATTATTTGTAATTATTTAATAAAAAGTAACTAAAATAAAACTTTAATTTGTTGACCTAAGAAGAAATTTACTTTATATTTTATATTATATATCTTGTATTTTTAGTAAGTTTAGTGTTAACACTTATTTTATATCGTTGTCAAACCACATATATACATTTATTTTTATTTCACATTCAAGTATTAAGTAAAATGCATCTGTATATATAAAGTAATTAAAAGATTAGAAATGAAATGATTTTCTAGTTATTATCGCTTCCTTCTCCTCTGTGTCGTAATCTCCCACTATCTCCTCTATTTCCTAACTATCCAACTACCTCGTTCCTCCATTGTTTCTCCGTATCTCAATTAAGTAACTCTGACAATCGATATATTCTTGTCTACTCCTCTAACCAAAGATCTCCTACACAGTTCAATAACTGTTTGGTTTTCCGTCAACGTTCTAAATTTCTTCATCAATCCAAACGCTTGTAAAATAATACCTCATCTACAACATTTATTCTACGACTTACTGTCCTGAAATTAAAAACAAAATTGCTAAATATCTCTGTGAAGGGCTGTGCTATCTGAAGATAATTTCCGTTCATATTTTTGGGGTTACAATTTGACCTTCAGCGTCTAAGGAGTTTAAGAAAGACTTGCGGATAATAGGGGTGGGACATTACAGAGGGGTGGTATGCTTGATGGCAAGTTTTATCGCGTCACGTCCGCAGACTGAGATGTATGCAGTACGCTTAATCACACCAGAGGGCCTAACGGGGTCACATGGACAGATTTGCCTCTGATGACGTCGTGTTTTATATTGTGTCCCACGTTTGACCTTGAAATGGATTTTTTAGAATAGTTATGTAGTTTTGGATGGGGGAAAGTAGTATGTCCACCTATTTTATGGTAAGAGTTAATAAACTAGAGTTTAAAAGATTTTCTGTAGTCTATAACGTTTTCTAAAAGATAATAAATACAGGAGAGTGGTCAATATTATACGGAGCACAGAAATACATTCAAACAATTTTAAAGGTTTAAAGTGTTGTAGAAATCAAAAGACGTAAAGAGGTATATACGTGTTGAGGTCAGAAACGAGAATAAAGACAGAAATAAATGTAGGCTATTCAATGACATGTGAAATAGTGTTTGCTTTAGTTATTTGTTAAGCTTATAGTTTTCATACTTGTATATCTGTTCCTTAACTAGGTTTTTTGATTCGGCCATATTTAGAAAGTACATTTTCATTGGAATAAAATATTTTATCACAGTTTTGTAAAGCCTTTCCTACTGTAAAGTAATGCTTGGTTCTATTTACCCTATACCCCTTATAATGTTGGGAAACGTAATTTGGGGTTCAGCTACTTATTAAATTCCTTCTATTACCTCACACTCTCCTTATGTACATCTTGTACAAATTTACAATTGTTAATAAAATACTTTTTATTAATCCCACCTAGTTCAAATACATTTCTTTTAACATATAGTGTATGGCTAGTTGATGTTATTACGTTTTTTTCAAATATTTATTCAATAATTAAATTATAAACCTTTGTGGGGTTTATGTCTAACTCGAACTGAGTATCTTCATGTTCGAAGTTTAGCGCTTTGGCACCGAGCCAACTTTTCCGTAGGTAGAAATCTATTTTCAATGATATATTTGAATTATTCTTTTCCTCAACTCGGGTTGTCGTTGAAACCTCCGTTGTATAACCTTAAATTGTTACCATGGTTACCACACAATATCATAAATAATGTTCTAGGATTAAAGATGAATGAAAACAATAAAACAAACAAACTGGATTAACGGTATCGAACCTTGCTTCACAAACGGTCAATGCAAAGGAAAGTGAAAAGAAACAACACAATGCAAGCGACTAAAAAAAAGTGTATAAATAGTAACAAAAAAAAATAATAGTCCAACACCATACATAGAAAGGAGAATGAAAATTGTAAGGAAATTCGCTTTATACTTTTCCACTTAATATTGTTATTTTGGCATAAGTATATAAATATTTATAATAATTGTAACTATAAAATTTAAAAAAATTCAAACAAAAGTTTTTTTTGTTGATTTAAGCAGGAATTGACTTTAAAAAACTTTAATATTACTTGTTATAATAAATAACTCATCCAAGCGAATGTTCCATAATTGCTAGAGCATGAGTAAGGTTTATATTTTAAAAAAATTAAAAAATTTTTGGCATTAAAATAAAATTGTAAATTTTTAACACTCTTTTTCTTTAAAATTATTGTTTGAAATAAGAGAGTTTATACAATATCTAGAGCATAGGGATACAATATATTACAATAAAAATATATGAAAATTCCCAATACCACTAAAATAATCCAAAATAAATAAACACATAAGTTAGTTATGATTAAATTCTTATATATATTTCAATGATCATGTGCTATTTAAAAAATTACAATCTATAATACAATAATGAGTTAGTCTAATTTGTAGTATTTTATTATATATTGTAACGTTTGTAATATGAGCAATTTTTCGAATTATTACATAAGTTAATCTTTGGTAACTTGTAATATTAGTTATTTTTCTAATTAATTTTTGTGGTTTTTGCCAATATTATTATTGTAATAAAACATTTTTTCATTGTTCAAAAACATTTTTGTATTTTATTATATTACAGACGGCCAAGTGGTCTTTTGGATTAACTTTATAGTTAATACCTAAAGGTTTTGGGTTCGATCTCTGGTAATGAAAAAAAATGTTGTCTAGTTTTTCAGCCAGGAGGTTGACTTTTCCTGTGAAATGAGTGTCCTGGTATTAACGGGCGATAGGACGTGGTTCTTCTGTCCACATTGCCTTCCTTGTGTTTAATATTTGTGGTATAAAAACCCTCTTTATTACATTATATTGCAACATTGTATTATAATATAGAAAGTTATATTATATAAGTACCTATATTATATCATCTACTTGAGTACTATCATTCAAAAACCTAATTTTCCATAACTTTTAAACATAAGCCATAATTTACGTAATTTTTACACTTTTTCTGAAAGGCGAAATCGTTGTTATTGATGTTTGTAGTAATTATTATTTACGTCATAAATACTTTACAAAATTCGTTGTATTTTGTGTTTATTTATATTGGCTTTGATCTTGAATATCTTATATAAACTATCTTTGAATAAATAATTTTTTATAAATTCAAAATGCAGGAAATTTTGCTTAAAAAATACTTTTGTTGAGTAAATTCTGTATGATCGAGTTAAATGATCGTCTAGCCTTATATCTAATTACAATTTGTCTATATTTTTAAACTATACTCTGGAAAGCTTATAAATATTTTTGAAACTCTATAAAATTAACAAAAAAAGAGGAATAAAAAATTGCACAGTGTTGATTTCAAATCATCATATTACAAAAATGTCTTACATAAACACACGCGCATTTAAGCTATAAAATATATTTTTCAAGAGCCATTTATTATAAAAAAAACACATCACTCCATCTCTAGACAAATGGATTTGTATTTATTTTTAACTAATCAGTATAAACCTTTTAAATTATTCACAACCAACAGTCAACCAGTTTTCGGTTTAGTAACTGGCCAATCACAGAGTTTTGCGCCACAGGTTATCTTGAAGGCAGTGGACTGTACGTATAAGCGGTTACATAACGCAAACAGGCCTAACCAGACGACCAAGCCACAGCCATTCAGTAGGCCAAGCACAGGCGTAGTTTCAAGTTTTCAAAGGATCATCTCCAGCTGATCTCGGTCGGTTACATAACATTGATTGAACAGTCTTCATACTATTACCAGTGTTGCAAATGATTAGTGTTTTGTTCAGTGCAGTTAAAGTTCATTTGAAGTAATCAGCTGTTAACAATCAGCTGATAAAAATCGATTTTAATTTTCTCTTCCATTGTTGGAATATAAACAATAGCAGAAAGGACTGTTTAAGTGAGTAAATTTTGGTTATGTAACTCATTTATTTAAATAGTTTTTGTGTTCTCTAATGAAAATTATAATTTAGTCGTGTTAATATAGCTTTGTTATTGTTAAAATAATAAATATACAATGTGTCAATCATGTGGTTTAATTAAATTAATTATCAATAAACCCGACAGTGAATGGCATGGTTATTGCGTTTGGGTTTTATTGTTAGTTATATTAAGCCCATCTACAAGTAAAAATGTTATCATGTCAAGAAAATTCTCAAAATGATTGAGAAAATGTTTTTATAAGGTTTGCAGGGTTTAGAAATTACTTTTATCTTTTGAAATAGTATTGGTAAAAATATAGTCTTAATGTCGTTGGCTTGGAAACAATTTCTGATTTTAAGTTACTTATTTTACTGTGTAGAACACGAATATCAACATTTTTCCGCGGAAAGTTACTTTTTTCACATTTAAATGTTAGACTGTAATGGCAAGTAGGCTTATGGCGTGAATCGGGCGCGCAGTAGCTACAGCGCACTCCAATACGTCTAGATTTGGTTGTAATTTTATACAACATTACTATATATGCCTATATTAAAATATACCTACGAAGTATCCAGTCAGGATAGATTTGGTTGTAATTTTGGTAAATATTTAGACTTATTGCCGATGCAGAAAATTACAACCAAATCTATCCTGACTGGATACTTCATAGGTATATTTTAATATAGGTAGATAGTAATGTTGAATAAAATTATAGCCAAAAGTTAAATATTTAGATTTTAAGTTTAGTATTAAAATAAATTTACTTTGACGTAGTGCAGTGCGCTGTAGCTACTGCGCGGCCGGTTCACGCTATACATGCTATTACAGACTAACAATAAAAATGTGCAGAAAAATTAACTTTTCGTATTTTCCGTGGAAAAAAGTTAATATTGGTGTTCTACACATTAAAATAAGTAATTTAAAAACAAACAAAAATTTTAAACCAACGTCATCAAGACTATATTTTTACCATAATATTATTTATAACAAAAATCATAGATACACATTTAGCCGTAGTATTGAATCTTGTATGCCAATAAAAGCCATTTGTTTATGTTTGCTTTATAAATAACTATTAATCTAGCTCTTAATCTAGGTCTACTAAATTAAAGATTTAAATAATCGAAATTTCAAATGGTGATGTAGAGAATTCTTTTTGGTACTGAAAAAATATTAAAATTTGACGCTAACGCGAAATAAAGTTTTGAAAAATAACTCCACACTACATAAACTATATATACATAAGATTTCTTTAAAAAACAGATCATTATAATATACTATATTATTATATAAGAAGAAAGTATCCGAGAATAGCACATATTTGACTGTCAAAGAGACTGAATAAATTTTCCTAAAGTAAGCTAACTTATTGACAAATGAATTGGTATCTACCATTGCAGACTTCTGCTCGTCTACTCGCGTTAGTAAACTTAGCACATAGCTATATTACTTTACTGGTTTTATAGGGTAAGCTTGGCAAACGGGTTGTTTGTAGAGTGAGGTTAGGTGTGCACTACAACAACTGTGGAAGCATCGGCACCATGTTTTATTCTTTGCCTCGTGTTCCTGTAGGCATTTTATACAGTCTGGAATAATGCCACCTACTTAATGAATGTTTCCAAAACTTGTGATCAACTTTATGGTTTAGGCATATAGATAAAATACCCAAAATATCTGGCACACGAAATTTTTTTTGAAACCAAATTTCAGGTTAGGTTGTGACGTTTTTGGGGACGTAAAGGTCAGTCGACGAATGTTCAAGGTCATTAAATGTCCAACTATCTAGAAAAACCTTTATTTTTTCAAATTTCCTTTCTATATTAGGTACAATGCGTCTCTTCAAAAGAGTACATTTCAACAGGGGCCATTGTTGGGGTTCATGCTAAGGAGCATACTTAGACTTTGTGGGCTGCACACCTAAGGCATTTTGATAACATAATAATTAAAAACCAATGTTTGAAATATTAATTTTTGAATATTGTTATTTATCTTGCTTGTAAAATATTAATAAGCTATTTTTAGGACGTTTTTAACAATAAGCAAACATTAATTTAAGCCAATAGCATTGAGTCATTTAGCTGTAGCATAAGATGTTTACCCATCAAAGTTCATATTGTGGTTCATGTTGTCGGAGTTTTACAGTGTTTTAACTCGTAAATTGATAAAAGAATATTCCTTAGAAGATAATTTGAGTCGTATATTTGAGGTCGTAGCTAATGTTACGGGAAACAAATAAAATACAGCTACTTTTAACAGTAGTAAAGGGATCAAGCACCAGGCGGTGGGACAAATGCGGCGATTGTTGTAATGTAATAATGTCTCTTATTTGTACCATAAACATGGCTTAGGGGAGGCAGGGTAGATGTGCCTTACGCGGGCCTCCTCCTTTCCACGCTATCCAAAGACGTCCTGGAGTATTACCTCAGGTTTCTTCCGTGGTACACGTGTTCTTAGTCTAACTGCTTATGTAGGCTGACAAAATATACAAAAAGTTTTCTGCACTTCCTGGAATTGAACCCAAAGCCTTCGGGTTAGTGGAGATGTACTCATCCACTAGACCACTCAGCCGACTCAGTTTAATATATAAGTTTAAAAAATACTTTCAAACAATAATGAAAATGTCTTTTTGCGAATAATAATCTTAAAGTGAAATATATGTTGAAATTTACTCTAAATTTTATAGAACACCGATTTTTGAGAAGTCATAAATTTTGTGACATAAATTGACAGAAAAAATCTATTAACTAATTCCACCAATAAACATGCTTTTTATGGAGAATATGTTTTTAAAAACAATTACAATTATAAAAATGTTTTTTTTTTGAGTGTCTTATAATCAAGTAATTTTAAAAATTCAGATTTTCCGAACTTATATCCGAAATTATCTTTCCACCTGCTGGAGTAAATAAAAAATATACAAATATTTACAAAATTATAAAATAACAAATTCTTAAGCAAAAAGGAAATAGAAATATCACAGTTTTCTCTCTTTTTCCACTCTTTCGTCTACTATACGAGTCCAGCATTTCCTCTTTTTCATTCCATTAACATAATTAAATGCTTACAATTTTAAATATATACAGGGTCCGGCAATAAAACTTCCCGTATTTGACGAAACCATTGTGTGAGTCAAAGTGGTAGCACGGATGTGGTGTGGGTATTGTTTGAAAGCTGTGTCCGTGCCATTTTCAGTGTGCATCATGGCTTGGCTTGGTGAGGATTGTGAGTTCGTTGTAGAGGAGTTTATTAGTAACGGAGGCTCTGTGATTGCTACTCAGTGAGTCGACATGATTGTGTCCCCGATAGGAAAACTATTCAATTGTAGGTGTCAAATTATAGTCAAACAGCCTCAGCACTAAAAAGAAAACCTTCTGGCCGACCTAGGACTGCAACAACGTCGGAAAATGTGGCGCGTGTGAGAGCGTCAACAATCCCCAAGTATTCAGCTGACGTAGGATTATCCGATAGGAGTGTAAGAAGAATTCTCCATAGAGAGCTTAGTATGCCCCCATTCAAAATGATGGTTACGCAGCAATTAAGTGCGAACGGTTTTGAAACTCGCAGAGCTGTGTGTGAGGAAATTCTGCAGAACATTCCCCCTGCTGCTTTGCTTATTTCTTCGGATGAGGCCCACTTCCACTTATTAGGTAAACAGACAGAATTTTCTATGGTAACACTTAAAGGCTGAAGTGTACAAACATCGTCCCACAAACCTGCAAACCATTTAAGAGACAATCCCCCAAGACGTGGCAGCCATTCCAAGAGAAATGCCACAAAAAACTATGAAGAACGTCTGGGAAAGACTTCGTCAATGTATCAACAATGGAGGATGTCATTAGGCGGATATAAGTTTTAAAACAAAGTAATGCAAAATGGCATAGTATTCATTGTTCACCAATAAAGGTATGTTTTCTGTATCTGTCGTATTTATTTTGTAACTACCTTCTAACATTAAGAAGGTTTTATTGCTGGATCCTGTATTTGCGTTCTATAACTTATTTTGTGTTACTCCACGACTTCTCGTATTTATTTATAATATCTTTATCTTCGTATTTATTTATATCTTATATATATTCTTTATATATATATATAAAGAACATAAGTCAAAATACAAATACAAGAATTATAATTCTTGTATTTGTATTTTAACTTATGTTCTTTATTAATACACAAGAATACATATTACGATATTTTTATATATATATTTAATGTGCATAATAAAACAGTAATATGAATATTATAATATACAAGTAAATTGATATTAATTATCTTTCTTAAGCAATATTATTTCACAATTTTAGTTTATAGTAATAATTTAAATATTGGTTTTTATGATTTCCTATTAATCTTTTGTTTTAAAAAATACACTACGTTTACGTGACGTCTAATTTGTCTTCACAAGAAGTTCGAATTTTATAATATTCTGCACGGGCTTAAACAAGTGCACGAGTTTTTAATAATATTTACAATATCGCATAAGCTCCTTCAACAATATTTAATATTCCTTTAAAATTATTAATGGAAAATGAGAGAGAGGGGATTAGACGCAGGGAGAAGGAGATCTTCTTACAGGGCTGCATTTAATTATTAAAATCGGTACCGTGT
>JBAIZL010000004.1:5849554-5892054 GCA_036971475.1 Prosapia bicincta | reverse complement strand
AATAACAAAAATACAAGACCTCACTGAGCACTAGCTTATAGGAACCGTCTAGTTTCTGCTATCATTACTTAGTGTAGGCCTAAGCATTTACTGATGAAGGCGATTGGCGAAAGTAGCCTGTATGGATAGAGTAATTTTTAGTGGGGTTCTAAGTGATATCTTTTATCATTTACCTTTCTTACAGTGCATTATTATTATTTTTATTATTATTACTATTATATATATATATATACATAATCTTTAACATACCGAATAATTCCAACTGCAAATAAAGTATGTTACATGATACATTTGTTGCTTAGTAAATGTAAAATCGGCTTGCTTAAAAGTAAATTTTGTTTTTGGAAAAACATGTTTCATCGACAGAGCTAGCAGGAAATTTCCAGGGAAGATTCTGAATGTACAATGGTTGGGGGCATTTCCGAATTCACGTATTACGTTTCTGTGGGAAATTGACAAAACACTCTCTCGCAACACGTCTCAGAGGGAGGGACAAGATGGGCTAGCAATCGTAAAAATGTTTGTTCAAGTTTTAAATAATATCTAAATTTATTAAAAACGGGATTTTCATAGCGGCTTTGTTACGTTTAGTTTGTTGTTTCAAAATTTAAAAGTGAACAGGTGTAATTAATATTAAATGTTTTAACAAATCCACGTGAGTGTAAGTGATTGCCAAAGGTATGTTTTAACAAAGCCACGTGAGTGTAAGTGGTTGCCAAAGGAATGTTTTAACAAAGCCACGTGAGTGTAAGTGGTTGCCAAAGGAATGTTTTAACAAAGCCACGTGAGTGTAAGTGGTTGCCAAAGGTATGTTTTAACAAAGCCACGTGAGTGTAAGTGGTTGCCAAAGGAATGTTTTAACAAAGCCACGTGAGTGTAAGTGATTGCCAAAGGTATGTTTTAACAAAGCCACGTGAGTGTAAGTGGTTGCCAAAGGTATGTTTTAACAAAGCCACGTGAGTGTAAGTGGTTGCCAAAGAATGTTTTAACAAAGCCACGTGAGTGTAAGTGGTTTCCAAAGGAATGTTTTAACAAAGCCACGTGAGTGTAAGTGATTGCCAAAGGTATGTTTTAACAAAGCCACGTGAGTGTAAGTGGTTGCCAAAGGAATGTTTTAACAAAGCCACGTGAGTGTAAGTGATTGCCAAAGGTATGTTTTAACAAAGCCACGTGAATGTAAGTGATTGCCAAAGGTATGTTTTAACAAAGCCACGTGAATGTAAGTGGTTGCCAAAGGAATGTTTTAACAAAGCCACGTGAGTGTAAGTGGTTGCCAAAGGAATATTTTAACAAAGCCACGTAAATGTAAGTGATTGCCAAAAGTATGTTTTAACAAAGCCACGTGAGTGTAAGTGATTGCCAAAGGTATGTTTTAACAAAGCCATGTGAATGTAAGTGGTTGCCGAAGGAATGTGTTAACAAAGCCACGTGAGTGTAAGTGGTTGCCAAAGGAATGTTTTAACATAGCCACGTGAGTGTAAGGGATTGCCAAAGGAATGTTTTAAATTTAATTTTTTTAAATATTTTTGGTTTCAATAAAGTCAGTAAATACAAAATACCAGAATGCATTAAACCTAGCTTTGTCAGAGAACGTTTTCAAAAGATGTAAACTTAAATATATATTTTTTAAAGTAATAAAGAGTAGTAAGTAAATTATAAAATAAATGTAATGTTTTGAATATAAAATTGTTTTGAAAATTAATTTTTTTTTATATACATAAAAGAATTATATAATACCTATCTGTAACCTGTATTTGCTAGAGCTATTAAACAGACAACCAGTCTGCCTGAGCTAATAGTTAGATGTAGTTGTTTAGACAAACAATTGACCCGGTGAGTCTCTGTAAGCACGAGTGGATAAAGGTAATTTAAAGTTTTTTTTAAAAAAGCCCATTTACAATAGTCCGGGGGGGGGGTTACAAAACTCATAATATTTTTTTATTTTTATTTGATTCTAAAAATATGTTTCATTTTTCTTGTTTATTTAGAATAAGAGCTGTTTGTTATTATTTTGTTAGGGTGAAATTTAACTAACATAACATCTTGTGACGTTTTTAACAATTTATGATTAAGAAAAACATAATAAAGGAAAAAAGTTGTATTGATGTAAAGAGGAACTGCAACAATTAAAATTTGCAGCATTTTCCCAGGAGAGGACAGAATCTAAGGGAACAGAAACTTGCTTAGAGTTAAAAGAAAAATAATTCTAGAAAGATTTTAAAAGAACGAGTTAGAAAAGTGGACGTCTGTCGCATATAGGAAACACATAATGTAGCTGAGCGAATAATGATAACACGAAACAATAATCTAGTAACATAATAAAAAAAACATAATAAACGTAAAGCAAACTTTTATAAAACTAAAGCATGATATAACAGCGTTCTGAGAGAGACAAACCGAGCAAACATGACATGTTTAGAATGAAAGCAAGGAAACGTAAGGGGGGGGAGGCGAGGGAAATCTCTCCCGTATAATGTTATTTATTTACAATGTGGATAACGACTCTTACTGTAACAAATTGTTCAATTCAAATCCATTTCCTCATTTTCCATGTTAAATACTATTATATTAATAAATACTCCACGCAATCATATTTAACATATATTCATAACTCTAAAATGTTTTCCAACCATCATTGTTAGCATTCTCAAGGGCCTGCTTATATGTGGAGAGACAAGACGACAAACATTAACGTTACGTGTTATCACTCTACATGATAATATATGGTGTATATTTATATAATACAAGAAGAAAATATTCAATATGTATATAAATATTAAAAATATCTATCTATCTACACACATACATACACACACACACACACACACACACACACACACACACACACACACACACACACACACACACACACATATATATATATATATATATATATATATATATATAAAGATAAAAAGACTGTTGATAAATAAAAAGATTTTATTATTAAGAAAACAAAAATAGTGGATTGTTAAAGACAGATGGCCCCGACAGTTACAAGAGTGGATTTCCCCTGAGAAAAGACAGAGAGGCCTCTATACGATTGCGTGATCACATCTACGAAGCAATAACTGCAAGAAACCTGGAAGATGCATAAAATATGATAGTTTGTGTCATCTGTATTAGATCCGTTTTATATACATATATATATAAAGTACAGACTTGGCACGTACTATGAGTGAACTTTAAAAAAAAACCGTGTAATAGCTACGCTAAACAAGGTCAGCTTTAAAGTGCTGTAGTTAAAAGCTGAAGCTAGATGCACAGGTGTATTTAAAAACTTGTTGAAAATGATCAGTTTAATCAGGGGGGGGGGTTAAAAGTGAAGAAGTCAATTTAATTTTTATCTACGAAGAGAGAAGTTACTTTTGTTCCTACACTCTTATTCATTTACATGTATTAAGAACCACCGTAGAAACTTCAAGTTTATTTATATTAAAAATAATTTTGTATATTTCAAAATATATTAATTTATAGTTTTTTTAAAGACGGTATTATACAATTAATTGAAACAAACATTAAGTAATATTACTCGAAATTACTCCATGTAGATACAGTATACGCCAAAATAAACAGTACTGGGGAGTTGTAAGGTTTATTTTATTTTATTCACATAGTTTTCAAGTACAAGTGAAAAAAAGCTAAATCTGTTAGACTCGGGTATATACGCTACATGTTTTATATGACATCAGTTCAATTTGAGGTAACTCAAACCTTTCTTGAAGGTCTTGCATCATTTTGGTGAACAGGGGTCGTTTCATGTTCGTTATACACGACCAAGAATGACTCTATATCTGAGAGAAAGCAACTGCAGTGATTCAGTACTGTTTATTTTAGCGCATACGGTATTTTGTGTGGCCTATTTTCCAAATAATAGCCCACTACATGACGCATGGCGCAGGTGACTTTTACATAATGTATAGATACAAGCAGGACCTTGTAGCACCTAACAGAAGCATTGTTTCAGGTTTAAGCTTTGCGGAGTTTGGAGCCAGAGTACCGAAAGCGGGGTCCGCATACACTTACAGTTACGTCACCATCGGCGAATTCGTCGCCTTCCTCATTGGCTGGAACCTCATCATAGAGTACATTATTGGTAGGTTTGTGCTTTACTGTTTCGTCAGTGAGTTTAGTTTGTTACACAGTCACTATCCTTATTGTACATTAGGAAGGCAGATAGAATGTGATAAGCTAGCTACGTCTTCACGGCGGAGGCATTGACACAGTCAGTGCACTTTCTGGCAACGTCGCCTCCTTCCACAGCCCTCATCTCTCTCACACTATAGTTTGGGCGTCACCCACTGGTTATCTATCCATGTTTTACATCAAAATGGCGGTGCCAATGTGTTAAGGTAGCTACGTCTTCACGGCGGAGGCATTGACACAGTCAGTGCACTGTCTGGCAACGTCGCCTCCTTCCACAGCCCTCATCTCTCTCACACTATAGTTTGGGCGTCACCCACTGGTTATCTATCCATGTTGTACATCAAAATGGCGGTGCCAATGTGTTAAGGTAGCTACTTCTTAATGGCGGAGGCATTGGCACAGTCAGTGCACTATCTGGCAACGTCGCCTCCTTCCTTCTGCCTCATCGCTCCCATACTGTAGTTTGGGCGTCACCCAATGCTTATCTATGCATGTTGTACATCAAAACGGCGGCGCCAATGTGCTAAGGTAGCTACGTCTTCACGGCGGAGGCATTGGCACGGTAAGTGTAATGTCTGGCAACGTCGCCTCCTTCCTTGGGCCTCATCGCTCCCATACTGAGATTGTCAATCACTGCTATCCCAAATGTTAACCTTCCTCTAAGCTTTAATCATTGCCTATATTTAGTTTATAATTTAATTAGCGTAACTTCTAAATGTGTGATTAGATGTTTAAGACATTAAGTAATTTAATAATTAAAAATAATATTTAATAGATATTTAAAAATAAACAAGCAGTGTTTTAAATTCGGATATACGTTTAACCATTAGGTACTTAATATTTACATTTCTTTGTGTGGATCTATTTTTGTGTTACCGTATCGTCTGAAATGAATAACTGAGATCGCGAGGTCAAAGTTCCAAGACATTTAAGATAAAGGCACGGCTGCACATGCGACAACAATGACGTCATGGCTTCACTGTGAGAAATGGAGCCTTTGAACCTCGCGAAAACTGGTAATCCAAGAACAAACGTACGGGTGAAGGTAGTATTCTGAACAACAGAACAACAAATACTAACCTGAAACATTTTGTAGAGCGTAGAAAAAGTAGACGAAGGTTGGGCTTTTAAACATGAACAAACAAAACGTTTTACTCTGGGTTTGCTTTAAAATAATAAAACATTTTACAATTTCGCTTTACTTTTATGACATTTTTGCTAATAATTGTTTTTGATGGTCTGCAAAATTTAAGTTTTTACTTTTTACAAATTTTGTGTTTATTAAAGAAAAAGTGATAAATAAATAAAAGCAGTCGATTGAAAAGCAGTCATCTTCTGAAGTAGTTAATCTTGTAGCTCTGAAGTAACTCCAAGAACAAGTAGTACGACTTATAGTAATTTCCTCTGGAGATGATGCTTTGCATTCGAAATGTGCATCAGGACATAAATAGAAAAAATGTGCTTAGGAGGTTTTATTTGTTTATAAATTAAAATTAAAACACACTCAGTCCAAATTATCAATTAAGAAAATGAGCGCTTTGTTACCAACAGTAAATTGTTTTTGTAATTTGTGGCACAAATATTTTGATTTTACGTTTTTGCTTTTTATTACTTTTTAAAATATTTTTTTAACATAATTTGGTCCTTTTCATTCAGCCTGTATGACTAATATAGCATGAGAAAGATGTGAATCGATTGTGGAAAATTTACATTCTGGGGATACATACCCCTAGATTAAATCGAAGGTAGATAATGGCATCACGTTTGTAGTATCTCCCTTAGAGAAGACTCTTTGACGGGGTAGTAAAGTGCCTTCTATCAGAACCTATCCCTTGTACGGTAGGAAAAACATAAGGAACTGTAGCTGGAATGAGAGGAGAAAGTCATGATGAAGCGGTATACAAATCATGAGGGATAGGGTGGTGAAAGTGGGACCTACCCGATAGAATTATTATTTTAAGGGTGGATTTTTGAGGCAAAGGTAATTATGAATTACGGTATTAAATAGCTGACGTAATTTATTTTGTCTGAGCTTGTGCGTGCGTGTGTGTATCCTCTCTTCTGATACAATTAAAGATGGAGCCACGGTCAGGTAGTGGGTATAGATGTCTAGCGAAATTGACCAGCCTGGTAAAACCTTTCGCAGAGATTTTAACTTTATTCCATTTTTTATTTTACCGGATTTATTATTTTTGTGATAAACCCGTCTGTTAGGACGCAATTCAATTAGTATTTTATGTTCTCTCTCATTTCATTATTTGCTCCGTCTCCAGGGAGATTATTCATATTTAGAGTCTTGCGTCTTGATTCTAAAGAAAACTGGAACATTTGTAAGATTTTCATTCTTTGCAATTATTTGCACTTATTAATGTTTTGCTAGTAATAATAGAATATTCCCCGTTTTCTAGTTTTTCCTATTAAAGTTCCAATTATTCTTTCTTTTAGTTCATGCATCAAATAAATATGCTATTAATATAATCTAATACTAGCAGAGTACCGGTCCTTCGTACGGGGTTGACGTATGCTGTATTGATTTAATTTGTATTTGTCACCTGTTTCATTGTTTTTAAAAGTGACTTTTACAGGTGATTACAAGAAGAATGTCCATTTAAAATTTCAGCTCATTGGATCCAGTAGTTTGTACGTGATTGAGTAACACACACACACACACACACACACACACACACACACACACACACACACACACACACACACACACACACACACACACACACACACACACACACACACACACACACACACACACACACACACACACATACACACACACACACACACACACTACACACACACACACACACACACACACACACACACACACACACACACACACACACACACACACACACACACACACACACACACACACACACACACACACACACACATACACACACACACACACACACACTACACACACACACACACACACACACACACACACACACACACACACACACACTACGCACACACACACACACACACACACACACACACACACACACACACACATACACACACACACACACACACACACACACACACAAACACACACACTCTCTCTCTCCCTCTCTCTCTCTCTCACACACACACACACACACACACACACACACACACACACACACACACACACACACACACACACATACACACACACACACACACACACACACACACACACACACACACACACACACACACACACACACACACACATACACACACACACACACACACACACACACACACACACACACACACACACACACACACACACACACACACACACACACACACACACACACACACACACACACACACATACACACACACACACACACACACACACACACACACACACACACACAAACACACACACACATACACACACACTCATACTCATACACACACACTCACACACGTACACACAAACACACCCATACACACACTCACACACACCATTAGTTTTTTATGCAATAGTATAGATAAGCAAATATTGCGGTGCTTGCATATGTTATCTACTGTAATTATGGTCCTATTAGACTCCTATTATATTTTGACTAAACTAATATAAATATAAATCAATACCACAATAACTAATTTATCACTACAAAATTAACACCTGACTAAAGTTTCGGTCACAAGGTAACCATCCTCAGAAGTACTGGATTTGAGTATAATATGTCGTATTTAATCCTATTGGAGTATTTGCTATAATTATTACTTTGTCAAGGACATTTCCGTAGCATCTGATGATTAGGCTGATTTTATTACGTAAACACCAATAGCTTATGTAATTTTTAAATATGGCCTACAACTTGGCAAAGTGTTGTTAGTCTTATATTGTTTCAGATTTTATTTGTTATGTAATTATACAGAATTATGTTTATATAGTTAAAAAGATTCCTATTACAGTTTATTTTAATATTCATCTCTAGCAGTGATAAAGCTTTCACAGGTTTTTTCTGCAAAAGTAAATAAAGGGTAACAGTTTTTATACCCGTTGCGTAAACGTGCGTCACGCTAAATCAGGCTGTGGATTAACCCCAGGGCTTCCAGTACGCTGTATATTTCTCGTGAAATCTCGTAAGCAACGTTAGGCCGGGGTTTTTGCACGGCTTAGAGTTTACAGCAGGCCGGCTACATCGTCTAAAAACATTAGATTTGAAGGCGCTGCTTAGAACAGCCTGGAAACGGTTATGACGTCACTCCATCCATCATAGTATTAGTGGGGTTAATTGCAATGTAACATAATGATTATTTGTCCCACAATGCTGAAGCCAACAGAGCATCATTGCTGGAAGAACGCTTGGGGTATGTTACGAAAAAAATTAGAAAAATTATAATAAAATAATTAAGTGTCTATTAAATATTCACCTGGTTTATTACTATTATTAGTAAATTTTTATATATTTGAGTACATTTTCTGTCTTTCCTGGAATGACTCCATGTTCAAAACGAATATCGTACTATTCGTGTGTGCAGTAAATTCGTAAAATGTAAATAGTACTTGAGTAGACTCAAGATTACGAGTACGAATTAGGTTTTGAAAATGAACTCGTCTCGAAACGCATCACAGAGGAAATATTTTAATGTTAGGAAAAGCAGAAAAATGTACTCAAATATAAAGAGATGCTCCTAACAGAAAATAAGATGAGTATATTAAGAATATTGATAAATAATTTACGAATATTTATTGGAGAATATTGTATATTGAAGAGATTAAATTTGGGGAAGGATATTAGCGGTTCTGACCTTGACAAATGACTCGCTGTTCACTGATAAATAAATGATGAACCAGCTGAATGTAATTTATTTTACTAGTTCGTTGCCCCTATCCAGCATGAAAACTATATTACATTGCTTTTAGTTACTCTTATAAATACAAGTACAGTAATTTAGAGCTTAAGAAAATTCAAAAACATTTTAGTCACAAAATTTAATGCAATAACCACCAAAGTAGTCAAAGTCATGAAATCATCTAAAAAAGATTTTAAAACAGTAACAACACTGAGAGAACGACATATAAAACACACAAACACAAATAAAAAAATAGAACAAAACAACAATAAAAGGAACAACCAAACAAACTAACACTAATTCAGTTTTCAGGCTTTAGTTGCCGAAACGCTACACTATTAAAATAAATATCATTGACTCGATATTCAACCGGTTCATCATTTATTTACGCCCTATTTTGAGTGCTCAAATAATCATGAATCACTGATTACTTGCTTAATTGAACATTGGATTCTAGTGGCCCTCTTCGTATCGAACGTGACTGAGGAACTTCTTCCTTCTTGGTCGATCGAATGTCGCTCCTCCGGAACTTGTATTTCGCACTACTTACCACGTGCAGCCTTGACTCCTGTTTTCAGCTCCCCAAACGTTACTGCCTTGACGCTTTAATGCTCCTCGTTCCTCATTGCTTCCCTTATTCTTATCTTACCCACCAATTACTTTCCTCTTCGTATTTCAGCCAATCTTGAGCGGTTTTCAATCTGTTGTCTTGGTCAATCAAAATCCTTTGCGCGTTCCCTCGCACCTTACGAATTTCTCAGGAGAAAGCCTACTTTAAAACCGATTGGCTTTGTGGGCTTTGCTCTTTGTAAATATACCTGTTTTCTAGTTTACTTTGGGAGTTCCCATTTTACTTTTTCTAAGGACTTTCAATGATCTTTTTCAATTTCTTGTGTTATCCCCCCCTCTCTCTCTTTCTCTCTCTCAATATATATATATAGCTCAATTTTTCAACCGTTAAAAAATACTTTTTATTCATCCAATCAAGTTCAAATACATTTTTTAAGTTTGTAAGGGAGGACACTTGAAGTTATTACAATATTTTGAAATATTAATTCATTAATTAAATTTAACTAATTAATTTTATTTTAATATGGGAGGAAAACGTTTATCAAATGGGTCATAGTAAGTAATATAGTTATATCGTCCAATTTTTCTAAAAATAAGTGATAACATACGATTTCATAAAACAGCTGATTTTATGTTATAGGTTATGTGATAGAACAGCTGTTTCAACGCATAGGTTATGTTACCTTATTAATATTGTAAACATTTAACAAAAAGAAACTAAAATTAAATTTTAAAAAAATTGTTAATAAAACCTGTTTTAGTATACTTTTGCTAAAGTTTATATAGGGTAAAAATATTTAGGGTTCTCATATTAAGCGCTTTCACAGAATATTTATTTTTGTGTCGTCAGTACACTGATCAGCAATCCCTTTACAAAGCCAATGACTAGTGTAGTGGTAATAATGTAGTTGTAATGCCGTGAAGACCATCTATATAAATGGGGTTGCCTTCAAATGACCAAAATTCATCTAACCAAAATGCACACACACAATTTACGCGACCGTTAACTAACCAAATACGCGACTTTCAAATAATCGTAATACACGGATTTTAGCTAACCAAATACGCGCATTTCAAATAACCAAAGACACGGACTTCAACTAAACGTATAAATATATATTAGTCCCCAAGTCATCTATAATCCTTACAATGCATTTACTAACCATTAAAACGGCAAGCTAATACTCGTGTTGCTAAACATTTAAACATATAAAACGCTAGCTTGCACGCACGCACACTGTTTATTTATGTTAGCTATTATATTTACAGTTTTAATTATTTACTTTTTATGCAATATTATTATGTTTTTTTACTTGTTTCAGGTTCAGCAAGCGTAGCGAAGGGGCTGAGTGTTTACGTAGATTCCCTGATGAACAACAGCATGCAGGCCTACTACAGGAGTGTTGTCACCATAGACAACCCTTTCCTGGCCGAGTACTTCGACTTCACCGCCTTCATAGTCTCCCTTAGTGTATGCTGTAAGTACGTTGTGGTGGTGTGTAAGTATGTTGATCAGCTGGTCAAGTTGTATGACGTCTGTGTTTATGTTGGCAGTGGCTCTGGCGGTCGGGCTGAAGGAATCCGTTACGTTGAACAACCTGCTGACGGCTGTAAACATCACCGTAGTGCTGCTGGTTGTTGTCGTCGGATCGTACTTTGGTAAGTAAACTTTGTTTGTGTACATGTTGTAACCTTGTTAAATTGTATAAAACACTTGCACATATGTTGGCATTTTTTTGTACATTCGTGGCCCAGTTTCTAAATAGGCCAAACGAGAAGGTCACACACGATACCAAGAACACATAAATTTACTTACAAACAATAACACTAAATCAAACATCTCATATACACAAACTATAACTTCACAAACATAGCATATAACTTACAAATTCTTCAGAAAGAAACAAAAATACCCAACCGAACAATATAAAATATAGAAAAATTTCAGACTACACCCTATACACATATTCAACACCCAATTATATTTTAATTCACATACATTTTTTGACATTATAGCCTCCAGTACACATCAAAATACACCCCCACCATAATATACCACACCCCCACCCTAACCTACAAAAAACAAGAGATCAGTTACGGTCTGAGTTGACAATGGGCCACATCTCTCAAAACAGCCACCTTAATAATCAAAAAGTAAGTGCTACTATAGGCAAGTGTAACATAAGTTTAAGCGTTTTTAGATAAAATCTAGTAGCTCATGTGAATTTGGAGTCAACTACTATGCATTTTTAAATTGGTTTAATTGTACAATAAGCTTCCTGTGTTAACACAGTTAACAAACCTTTAACGAATAGAATTTTACAATGGTTTGAAGTTGTTTATAGTACAAGTTTACCTGTTATATTGTGTTTTCAGTTTCAATAAGATACCCAATTATATAATATCAGGTGTTATCATTGAATCAGCTGTTATGTGGAATCTATTTTTTAGATCTGTAGTTTGAACTTGCAAATAATCTCTGGTGTTCCGGAACGACAAAAATAATATTGAAAATTAAAACACGTGTAAAACATTATGTTTTGATTTCAAATATTTATATTCGGACATAATAATTATCAAGAAAAGTGTACGCATGCATATGTGGAATAAATAACTGTATATAATAGTAATAAGAGTAAACTATCTATAATCCGGCCCAGTCCCCCTAGTAATACGGTGGTGTTACTGCACGACTATGGCAGTGACTGAGTGACCTTCACGCCGCTCAGTTCTAGTTGCGTAGCTACTGATATACAAACTGTTTAGAGCCATATGTTGTTGCAGTAGTCGTGTACAGTGACTGTTACAGACGTGCATGTGAACAATGTAGTTGCATTGAATTTTAATTTTTCCTACTTTTAAAGATGAAGTAACATTTTATTGTAAACTACAGACCAGTACAATTATTCTCGTTTAAAAATTTCAATAACAGTGTTGGACTATTTCCTATGTCAATTTTATTTTTGGCCAATACACATAAATATTGTACAATGTACATTGTGTTTTAATGGACCCTCCAGCAATCTGGCAGCATTTCAACACCATATCTGCCGGATTAGAGAGAGTTTAATGTACACAATGTAACTCATTGACAGATGTAATTCAGATAAATTAAACACGGTTAATGAAACTTTGTACTCTATAATTATTTACAGTAGTTGTGTACAGGGACTACTACAGACGTGCATGGGAACAATGTCGTTATATTTATTAATAGTTTGGGTTTTTACCTAAAGATAAGGTAACATTTTATTCTAAAGTACAGTACAATTAAATTATTCTCGTTTAGTAATTTCAATTAGAGTATAGGACTTTCCTATGTCGACTTTATTTTTGGCCAATACATATAAATATTGTACAATGACATTGTGTTTTAATGGACCCTCCAGTAATCTGGCAGTATCTCAACACCATATCTGCCGGATTAGAGAGAGTTTAATGCACACAATGTAACTCATTGACAGATGTGATTATGATAGATTAAACACGGTTAATGAAACTTTGTACTCTACAATTATTTACAGTAGTTGTGTACAGGGACTACTACAGAGGTGCATGGGAACAATGTCGTTATATTTATTAATAGTTTTTGTTTTTACCGCTAAAGATAAGGTAACATTTTATTCTAAAGTACAGTACAATTAAATTATTCTCGTTTAGTAATTTCAATTAGAGTATAGGACTTTCCTATGTCGACTTTATTTTTGGCCAATACATATAAATATTGTACAATGACATTGTGTTTTAATGGACCCTCCAGTAATCTGGCAGCATTTCAACACCATATCTGCCGGATTAGAGAGAGTTTAATGCACACAATGTAACTCATTGACAGATGTGATTATGATAGATTAAAAACGGTTAATGAAACTTTGTACTCTACAATTATTTGCAGTAGTTGTGTACAGGGACTACTACAGACGTGCATGGGAACAATGTCGTTACATTTATTAATAGTTTTTGTTTTTACCGCTAAAGATAAGGTAACATTTTATTCTAAAGTACAGTACAATTAAATTATTCTCGTTTAGTAATTTCCATTAGAGTATAGGACTTTCCTATGTCGACTTTTTTTTTGGCTAATACATATAAATATTGTACAATGACATTGTGTTTTAATGGACCCTCCAGTAATCTGGCAGCATTTCAACACCATATCTGCCGGATTAGAGAGAGTTTAATGTACACAATGTAACTCATTGACAGATGTGATTATGATAGATTAAACACGGTTAATGAAACTTTGTACTCTACAATTATTTGCAGTAGTTGTGTACAGGGACTACTACAGACGTGCATGTGAATAATGTTTTGTTATATTTATTAATAGTTTTTGTTTTTACCGCTAAAGATAAGGTAACATTTTATTCTAAAGTACAGTACAATTAAATTATTCTCGTTTAGTAATTTCAATTAGAGTATAGGACTTTCCTATGTCGACTTTATTTTTGGCCAATACATATAAATATTGTACAATGTACATTGTGTTTTAATGGACCCTCCAGTAATCCGTCGTATTCAGTAACCGGCAGTATCTCAACACTATATCTGCCGGATTAGAGAGATTTTAATGTACACAATGTAACTCATTGACAGATGTAATTCTGATAAATTAAACACGGTTAATAAAACTTTGTACTCTATAATTATTTACAGTAGTTGTATACAGGGACTACTACAGACGTGCATGGGAACAATGTCGTTACATTTTTTAATAGTTTGGGTTTTTACCTAAAGATAAGGTAACATTTTATTGTAAACTACAGACCAGTACAATTATTCTCGTTTAGTAATTTCAATTACAGTATAGGATTTTCCTATGTCGACTTTATTTTTGGCCAATACACATAAATATTGTACACATTGTGTTTTAATGGACCCTCCAGTAATCCGTCGTATTCAGTAACCGGCAGTATCTCAACACTATATCTGCCGGATTAGAGAGAGTTTAATGTACACAATGTAACTCATTGACAGATGTAATTCTGATAAATTAAACACGGTTAATAAAACTTTGTACTCTATAATTATTTACAGTAGTTGTGTACAGGGACTACTACAGACGTGCAAGCGAACAATGTCGTTACATTTTTTAATAGTTTGGGTTTTAACCTAAAGATAAGGTAACATTTTATTGTAAACTACAGACCAGTACAATTATTCTCGTTTAGTAATTTCAATTACAGTATAGGATTTTCCTATGTCGACTTTATTTTTGGCCAATACACATAAATATTGTACAATGTACATTGTGTTTTTAATGGACCCTCCAGTAGTCCGGTAGCATCTCAACACCATATCTGCCGGATTAGAGAGAGTTTATTGTACACAATATAATTCATTGACATATGTAGTTATGATAAATTGCACACAGTTAAGGAAACTTTGTACTTTATAATAATGATGTATTACATCGACAGAAGTAATTATGATAATATGCATCTTGTAATTTGGCTTTATATAAATGCAAAAATGGCTTGGCAATAAACTTTGACCAGTTGGTTAAAAACTGTTATTAATATGTCTTAACGCTATTATTATGTTCATTGTTCCGTGTATATTGCAAACATAACATCATTTCTCAGCACGTATCGCTGCCCAGAAGCGTAATTTTGCAGCTATTTCATTCACTTTGACAAAGCCTGGTTCCAACAAGACCAATAAACGTCACGTCCAAGACGATTGTCCATGACGGCTGTTCGTCGATATTTTTGCGCAACTGTAAAATTTCAAAAGTGATACAATTTCCCCACCGAATCACCCACCGAAGGTAAGTTTATCGAGGAAGACAAGCCGCAACAGAACTAAAAGCAGTCATTGGATTTCATAGCGTGTATAATTTCAGAGGCAAGTTATGAAATATCATCCGTTCTACGAGACATTATCTTGAACGCTGTGATGTAGCATTTTTAAATGACATCACTTTATACCTAAACAATATAAACGAATTATTGTAAATAGAAATTCTGCAGCCTTTATAATTTCCCTTTATAAACTATGCTGCAACTTTAGTTCATTTTTCTCTCGTTGATTTTTATAGAAAACCTGTCACAGCCAGGCATTGCTTGGAATAGCATTATATGCTCTCTTCAAACCGAACATGTACACAGTGAAAAATCTATTTATTATTTAGAATAGTTTCATGTTTCCATAGAAATAAGGAGATTATGGCTGAGGGTGTGTTGCTTTGAAATATGCTTAGTTTATCCAATCTTATGCATTTGTTCATTATTTCCAGGTTTTCATTATTTTTGTTTACTTTTCCAGTTTATATTTTTATTGTATTTTCGCCTTGATGTATTTATTTATTTTCTGTTCCTTCATTTCCTCTTGTATTCTTGTCTAAACTTAGCAAGTATAGTTCTGTTTTCCTTTCCCTTGTCATGCGCTACAAGTAGTTTTATTGCGTTTCGGCATATCCAACTCCTGGACGTCTGCGTTGTAGCTTAGGGCACTAACACGTTGCCTGGTCGAGGGATAGCCAAGGTATTTTTGCAGCTCGTAATTAAAAGGATAACCAAGATAATTAACATTGTATATACAATCCTTTAAACTTTAGAGGTGGTGGTGAACCTGGGGATGAGAGTTCTGTTCTCAAACGTCATTTTTATTGTTTTGAAAACTGTAATTTATTTTCGTTGAATTCCAATAGCTTTTTTTCAGTGTATTACAAGATATATAACACACGTTTGGGAAAAATTAATCAATGTTTTTGTGATGCAGCTGATCTCAGTAACTGGCAGATCCCCGCCTCTGAGGTGCCCGCTGGGGCTGGCAAAGGAGGGTTTCTGCCATTTGGCGTTTTGGGGACTATAAAAGGCGCGGCTACGTGCTTCTTTGGGTACGTTGGCTTCGACTGCATAGCTGCAACCGGTGAGTATCCAAACATACAGTAAGGTGTTGTAAAAGTTTAATACTAACAAAAAATTATTAAAGTCAACTCTTAGTTAGGTAAGAAAAATTTATTTTAATTACTTTTTCCTTAAATTATTACAGTTAATATAAATAAAGTTACATAGCCAATGCGTTAAAACAGCTGTTCTACCACACAGCCTATAACATTAAATCAGCTGTTTTATGAAATCATATGTTATTACTTATATTAAGCCAAGTAGGACGAAATAACTGTATTGCATACCTTGCCCCTTTTGTGAAAAGTTTTCTTCCATATAAACCTAAAATTATTTAATGAATAAATATTTGAAAAAAACTGTATTACCATCAAGTTTCATTTGCTACAAGTTTGAGAAAATGTAATGAATAAGAGATATTTTATTAAAGATTAAAAATTTGTACAGTATATATATATTTATTTATTTATATACATACACACACACACACACACACATATATATATATATATATATATATATATTTGTAAGAAGAGTGTGAGCTAATAGAAAGAGAGAAAAAATAAGAGGCAAACGGCAGATAGCAATAATTCAATGATGTCTTCTTTACGAAATAGAAATATTTTGTTTCAAAAATATGTAACATTGACAATATTCTCGTTCTAAAATTATATTTAAGTATCTTAATGTTTAAATTTGGGATGTTGTGGCAGGTGAAGAAGTAAAAAACGCCCAGAAAGCTATTCCTATAGCCATCATTGCGTCGTTAGCTATCGTCTTCCTCTCGTACTTCGGCGTCTCCGCTGTGCTTACGCTTATGTGGCCGTATTACTTGCAGGTGAGTAAATCTTTATGTGAGAATGAATTTTCTGGAATAAAATCAATCACTGCGGCCTCGAAAGATCAATGATTCGTACCCGATACCGAAGAATCAATGATTCAAATTCGGTCCCGAAATACCAATGATTCGTATCCGGTCCCAAAAGGTCAATGATTCGTATCCGGCCCCAAAAGGTCAATGATTCGTACCCGATACCGAAGAATCAATGATTCAGATTCGGTCCCGAAATACCAATTATTCGTACCCGGTTCCAAAAGGTCAATGATTCGTATCCGGCCCTAAAGATTCAATGATTCGTATCTGGTCTCAAAAGGTCAATGATTCGTATCCGGTCCCAAAACGACCCAGTTAATCGCGTAGAAGTAAGAAATCATATATTATTCACGTGAGTTTTCTGGAGGACAGTTACCTATAGTAATAAATAAGTTTTAATTAAATAATTGAATTTAGTTTGTGGAACTACAGCAGGTACGAACACAGCCAATCGACCGGTAAACCAATAGGCATTTAATCTATAGAAAAATCAGGATTTAGGATTCAGGACATAGTCCTGTCCCTTCAATATCCCTTGCAATAATAAATAACTTCGGAAATAATTGCTTATAGTTCTTAGATTCAAGGTTCTAGCGAGGAGGGTTTCGTAGGGTTTAAATCCACTTAATGAATTATTTTAAGTTTTCTTAAAACTCCTTTAGACTCAAAAGGTTTTTTCATTTTGACAGTTTTTAACCAAATTTTGTATGATAATGAAATTCTGGTAAGAATATTAAAATAATATTTTTTGAATATATTTGTCGCATAACACGAGTTGGCAGTGAACCGAAATCCGTTAATAGATATGCTCTCAAGACGTTCGTCTGGCCAATAAAACTTATAAAGCCTCCAAGTGGACCGGCTACGGCTTGTATGCACCACATAATCCCTGTAACACAGGGTTAGGTTTGTAATTTCCTTTCACGGAACCTCTTACACTCAATACGCCTTTGGAGAGCCTACTCTTTGCTTTTACGACCCTAATATTCTTGTAACCCTTTACCTGATTCCACATTAATACCAATTTGTATAAATTTAATGACAATTGATGTTGAATGTTAACAAACCTATTTTGCCAAGTTGCTTCTAGTTTTACCTTTTGGAATGACATTTAACAAACCGTGGTTTACTTTGGAGTTGTGAATCCTGTCCCAGACTCTCCTGACTGTACCATCTCCAAGAGCATTCTCCGCTCTGAAGCCCCCAAACGCCATTTTGCAGCCGAGTGTCATAACAGTTGTCATGGAAACAAACTATAACTAGAGTGTATTGTAAGCAGTATAGTGTTGTTCAAGGTTTGCGACGCTAATCTTGCTTATGTGTTGTGTCACAGAACGTGGACTCCCCCATCCCGTACGCCTTCACACAAGTTGGGCTGTACAACTTCGGCTGGGTGATTGCAGTGGGCAGCGTCTTCGGCCTCTTCGCAAGGTAAAGTTTCTCTCTAACTTATTCTTTTTTGAAGATTATTAAAAATAATTAGCATGAAATTTAATTTGTTGTGTATTAGTTTTATTGTTGTGCTTCGTGTGTAATGTAACTAACTGCAGCTGTATGTCTCACTTGGTTAAATGCTGCACGTTCCCAACCAAAGCTATTATATAGTGCTTAGTAATATAGTGTTACCAAGATTTGTTTATAATATTAATAATATAAACAAGAGAAAAGACATTATGACAATATGAGATGATGGTTGTAAGGAAAGGAATTGACACAGTTATAATAATTGCTTTTTATTACAGTACAAAGTGAAAGCTATTGAATAACTAAAAGCATTAGAAATAGATGAAATTGGTGTGCTTTCATTTTAACCTCCAATAGTTGCTTCTACGTATGGTGACTTTTCAACATTGAAGTATTGTGTTGCCTCTGAGAAACCTTGCTACACCCTCGTTACAGATGACCTTTACGGTAGAATTTTCAAAGATTCGTGATGTTTTTGAAGCTCCTGGTTAGTTTGCAAGCGCTGCACATTCTGGCAACTTTATCAGTTCAGTGAATGGCACACGGAGCTAGGACGGGACTGTATGGCGGGTCGAACATATAGGATGCTGTGTTTGTGTCGCGCAATAACTGTTGGGTAGTGAGTTGAAGATTTCCGGATTCCGAAGGACTCCAGTATATTCCCCAGACAAGTGGGAGCGGGTGGGTTACACCAGTCTACCCCTAGATGCGTCTCCTCCGGAAGCAGATCCGTTCCTACCAAGTGCAAGATGATCATTGACAACGCCCGTTCTCTCACGACCCAGGCAACCCAAGCGCCTACCATACTTTCTCCGGAAGTGTCTGAAAGATTACCCATTCAGTTTAGAAGCCTTAAAGAACGAATCCTATCCATAGGTGTGACAAATGCCCCAAACTTGAAATCGATCATATCGAAAGGTGAAGTTAAATATAATGTAGCTTTTATCTCTTAAAGTAGCCTGTTTTACATAAAATCGTCTTTTATTTGTACCCTATTGGAAGTTGAAGAAGCGGTTTTACAAGTTTATCGTGTTAACGCAGGCTTCCTTATAGACTTTTCTAAATACGCGTCTTGTAAAGTGCGAAGGGTAGAACTCATCTCAGACTTCGACCAACACGGATAGCTTTGTACAGTCCCGACACTTTAGGATGTAGACCTTTACTGTATAAAATGTTTGCAGTGTGTGTGTAAAAACAACCCATAGACGAATTATAAATATTTACTGTACCTGTCACACTACAGCTTTGTTGCATTCCAGTTGTTACGGGCGCTGGAGTATTCTCTTAAAAATATAGGACCTAATCTATCCATAATGGTGACATAATAGTTTCACCAAATTCTCAAAAGCCAATACCGAATTGCATTTTCAAGGTCAGTAAAAAAGCTATAGTTCTAATCTATAGCCTGCAAATGTATTTCCTAACTATAGAAAGTTACATCTTGCTTTTGTGTTTATAGTTTGATTGGGGGCCTCTATCCGCTGCCGAGAATAATCTATTCAATGTCCCAAGACGGACTGTTGTTCAACTTCATGGGGAAAGTAGATTCCAAATTTAAAACCCCCTTCAACGGCGCCATCATTTCAGGACTCATTACAGGTATGTTTTAATGTGTTCTACAACCAAAAATAGATTTACTGAAAACCAAGAATAAATATATGTTAGTAAATCAGCAGTTATTTAAATTTTAATATTTTTTTGAAAATGTTGAAGCTTCTCTGTACCAAGAGCGCTGGGAATCGTAACATACGTGATTTTTTGGAATACTTTCGCCTCGCCTTGTGTTAGCTCGGCCCACTGTGACTGGCAGCGATTTTGGGGCTTCTAAAACCCTTGTTTACACTAAATAAAATATGATTTTATGTCTGGTAGGGGTTGGAATTTGTTCGTGTAAAATAAAACATAATTTGTCAGCGTAAGGTTTCAGCCCAAAAATATTCCATCAGAGTAAAGGAAGAACTAGACGACCGACAATAACACAAAAACAAAGTTCCAGCAGACGCGGTCGTAAATAAGCATAACTACACAACTCAACCCTCTGAATAGGTCAAATGTTATAAGCTAGCACTTGGCTCTCAGGTAGCACTGTCGTCATCCCATCCCAACCCTTAGACATTCCTATTAGCAAGGCTCCTATCTAAATTTGTTTTCATTTATACTATACATAAAAAACTATTATTAAGTAACACAATAATGTGTCAATCCTATGAGACCGAAGAAGTCCGAGGGTCGATGTTTTTTAAAATGACCTGCGAGCACCTCCACACTCCCCTCGTTTTCGGCCTTTCACCAAGGTCTGCAGCCCCCAAGTGTCAGGTTATAACATTTTACCTATATGTTAAAATGAAAGTAATGTTTTATTAATTAATATAAAAAAACACTAGTGTTTAAATAGATACGAAATCATAAAATACCCTCTCAATTTCATCCTTGTTAATAAAGTGTTTCCTTTTCTCTGTTGCTTTAGTGTTCATGTTTTCTTGTTATTTGTTGGATTTTAGGTGTGATGGCTGCTATTTTGAATCTGAAATCATTGGTAGACCTGATGTCTATAGCAACTCTTGTGGTTTATACTATAGTTGCGGCCTGCGTCCTTATCTTAAGGTAACCTTGTTTATTTATTAAGTGATTAATGTTTTTAATGTATTAATGTATTTATTTGCAAGTGATTAATGTTTTTAATGTATTAATGTATTTATTTGCAAGTGATTAATGTTTTTAATGTATTAATGTATTTATTTGCAAGTGATTAATGTTTAAATTTTACTAGAACCTTTAAGAACAAAATGCGATACATTTTAGAAACAAGTTTTTTTTTTATTTAAAAAAAATAATCGTATTGCGTAGCGATTTGTCTACTACCACGTGCTTACTAACGGTCTTCCAGTACGTGAGTGTGGCCATATTGCAATACCATATGGATGTGTAACGATGCTTACTAACGCTCTTCCAATACGTGAGTGTGGCCATATTGCAATACCATATGGATGTGTACCGATGCTTACTAACGGTCTTCCAGTACGTGAGTGTGGCCATATTGCAATACCATATGGATGTGTAACGATGTTTACTAACGGTCTTCCAGTACGTGAGTGTGGCCATATTGCAATACCATATGGATGTGTAACGATGCTTACTAACGGTCTTCCAATACGTGAGTGTGGCCATATTGCAATACCATATGGATGTGTAACGATGCTTACTAACGGTCTGCCAATACGTGAGTGTGGCCATATTGCAATACCATATGGATGTGTAACGATGCTTACTAACGGTCTTCCAATACGTGAGTGTGGCCATATTGCAATACCATATGGATGTGTAACGATGCTTACTAACGGTCTTGCAATACGTGAGTGTGGCCATATTGCAATACCATATGGATGTGTAACGATGCTTACTAACGGTCTTCCAATACGTGAGTGTGGCCATATTCCAATACCATATGGATGTGTAACGATGCTTACTAACGGTCTTGCAATACGTGAGTGTGGCCATATTGCAATACCATATGGATGTGTAACGATGCTTACTAACGGTCTTCCAATACGTGAGTGTGGCCATATTGCAATACCATATGGATGTGTAACGATGTTTACTAACGGTCTTGCAATACGTGAGTGTGGCCATATTGCAATACCATATAGATGTGTAACGAACAGAAACGATGATTCCCGAATATAACCAACCCCACTTCACTCAAGACACGCCCACCTTATTTGAGTAAAGGGGTATTTATGATAAATGGTATTTTATGTTAAATGTATTTTTCTTTAGAAAGATTAAATAATTATTTTTAATTATCCCCCACAGATACAAAGAGCTGGAAACCTGTAACCTGCTAACGCACGAGGCCGTGGAACAAACCCACCTCCTCACTCAGAGCAAGATAGTGTCTACCAGTACAGTAGTACAACAGCTGTTCAATTTGCAGGGTCTGCATCAGCCCACTTTCGTGTCGTCGGCCATAACTTCAATAAACATTTATATTTTGTGTAAGTATTAGGATGCATTTCTGGTCTAACTGAAGTAAATGTCAGAATATTAAAAATACACGAATTATAAGTGAATTAATGTACTTTTAGCTAAGACAAACATATTACACAAAATATTCCAAATTGTAATATTTTTAACCGTTTTGCTTAAATGTTGCCAGGTTAGGAACTTGTCTCTAATTTAGTTATACTTATAATAATCTTTCCATTTAAGCATTCTAATTATGCACAAAGGATGATAGATTGCCCTTGAACGTAAGAAATATAACCAAACCTCTCGTTAGCTTTGGGCGTAGACATTTTAATATTTACTGTCCACAAGCGCTTAATTTCGATATTTTCTAGTCAATAATAACAGAAATAATTAGAGGATGGAAACAGTAAATTCTCCCTATTTTTAAAACCAACAGTAATATGGACAGTTAGTAATAGAATGCTGAGGGACTTGGGCCCGAAGAGCTGACATTAGCATACAAACTCGTATTTTAACATAAAATAACTAGATGTAAGTATATATACCGGGTCTAGTAGACCTATCGGGGACTACATCTTGTGTACAATATTTCAGGCATATTGTGCGTCGTATTGAGTGGTGTGCTCACGTTTTGGGAAGAAGACTTCTTCAGAGGCACATTCGAAACGCAGCCGACGATTGTGTTGTCCACCATTCTGGCGCTGATGCTGATAGTACTCTTATCGCTTAGCGTCCAACCTACTTGTGACACTAAACTTTCGTTTAAGGTAAATAGTTTATTTAGAAATTTGTTTTCTTTTATATGAAATCCATCGGATATTCTTAGTGTATGTGAAAAATGTATCTACTACAATATTACAGTAGAGTATAACATAAGAAAAAATACAAAATGTAAATGGCATATAAACTGAAAACGTATGTTTACGTCAGTACTCAAAAAGCTGAGAGCCAAAATGAATACATGAACTTCGGTTATTCTTGGCTTGGATAATTGAGGCCCTACTCTCTCTCTCTCTGTCTGTCTGTCTCTCTCTCTCTCTCTCTCTATATATATATATATATATATATATATATATATATATGTTTAGGAAACATCATCTATTGTGAAATCGCCCTCTGCCTCTAGTATCGATAAGAATGAGTACCCTTACCAATCCACACTAGACCTCCACTTACGAGTAGTTACAAAGAAGAGAAAAAAAAATATATGTATATGTATATGTATATATATATATATATATATATATATATATATATATATTTATATATATATATATATATATATATATATATATATATATATATATATAGGCCTATATATATATCGCAGTATGTATTCTTGTGTATTAATAAAGAACTTAGTCAAAATACAAATATAAGAATTATAATTGAATTTACAATTCAAAGCTTTTCGTTGGCTAGCTACCAAAATCATCAGGAGTATTCAATAATTAAAATTAACATATGTGCAAATTAGATCAAATAAATAGCTATGCCAAAACAATAACAATGTTGTTAGAAAATTTTTTATTTTGCTGCCCTTATATATATATATATATATATATATATATATATATATATATATATATATATATATATATATATTCTTTGTAACTACTCGTAAGTAATGATGTATTAGAATACAACTCTATGAGTATATAGCTGTCTGTATTGATAAATACTAGGAGACTTTGTAGCGATGCTGTAGAATACATACATTTTATGGTAGCATAAAATGAATATTATTTCATAAAGAAGTCTCTAAGTTTTAATTTTGTTTGTGTTTGAGCTTGTGTCTGTTTTTATAAAAACTCGTTTAATTATCACTATTTCTAAATGTTTAGTATGTATGATATGTGATCTGTAATGATACGATGAAATTGTATCTCTCTCAAGTTCTCCATCAGAATATAATTTAGCAAGTGGAGGTCTAGTGTGGATTGGAAGTGTACTCATACATATCGAATACTAGAGGCAGAGGGGGGCTTCACCACAGATGTACGTTTTCTACAGGAAACTTGAGCATAAGACTAACCAGACCGGGGGGGGGGAGTTAAAAGAGGGAAACAAATTAAACCAGATTCATTAGGTACATGTTTAAATTGATTATTGGCGTTTGTTCCCCTGAGGTCTGTTGTATTTGTGGTTACGAGTGGCATGCCCTTCTTTACTTGCACCTACTCCTCCATGTCCCCCTATCCAATCTGTCTTTAAGATGGAAGCATCTAAACGCTCCTTTTATTATACATCCCTCATAACAATATACTGTCTACTTAAATTAAACATTTTAACCCATATTCAAATAGTTTTAAAATAAATACAAACACTAATACCTAACAACAAACTTTATGTACACAAATTGTTTAGAAACCTCAAAACAATTTTGTTATTTCATTTACATAAAGTTAAAGTCATAAAAGAAAGAACTATTCTGCACAGAAGTTAAAGAAACAAATAAATATACTATAATTTGGTTTTGCTAGGTGCCGTTCGTGCCTTTGTTGCCCGTGCTGAGCATCTTCATCAACACATACCTCATGTTCTCGATGGACGCCGACACCTGGATACGGTTCGGGTACTGGCTGCTTGTAGGTAAGTCGCAATGCAAACTTATACTTAACCTAACACAGTGAAGTTACTTAGAATATAAGTAATTGATAAACCTAGAAATGCAAACACCCAGACGCCTTGGTTTAAACCCCTCGTTACAAATCACCCCTTGTCTACTCCTATCAAACCAATTGAATACACGAAATATGTTTACACCAGGAATATTGAGAAAGATGAGTACGGGATCAAGTTTTGATAGATGACGAGGGTACGCTATGACGTCAGAACATTGTGACAGGTGAAATATGCGTACAGCCTTTAGGCGAACATGTATCTTTTAAAATCATTTAGCTACATAAATGAGTTTACCTCTCAGCTAAACATAGGTGTCGCTTAGTTTCTCTGGACTGGAGATCTTTTAAAGCTTTATCTATTATACCTGATTTCCATCACAATTTTCCAGGCTCTGGACTGGCAAAATGATAGAGATATCTTGGGCTTCATTTTGGCGAGCTTAAAATCAGCTTATAACCTCCGTAATTTTGTTGTTGTTATATATTTTCAATTTTTAAAATTTTGTTTACATTTTACAGATTTCTTTTAATTTTAATGTATATTACAGCTTGACCAATTTATTTGATTTTACTTTCTGATTTTTTAGGTCTAATCTAATTCATTTTTTGGTTTTAGGAAAGAGATCCTAAACAAGATTTTGTAGATTTTTTAAAACGTTTTCGTCCAATTTATTATACTTAGTTTTTCCTCTCTTTTCTCCTAAGTGTAACTCCAGTCTCATGTGCATATGAGTGGAAGTTTTTGGCTTCTTTTGATAAGTCTCTTTCGATTAAATCGAACTTACCACCTCGAAATTTAAAAGCAAAGTGACCACTGACAAAGTGGAAACCCTTTTTTGACTCATTTTGACTGAGAGAATCAAAAACGTTGAAAGCTATTAGCAAATATTTTAGGAGAAGATGACCTGGGTTGACAACTGGAGTTTGGTTTGTACGCTTTTTTCGCTTGTAAAATTACAACCTACCCTCGTTAACTTCTGTTGTTTCCTCTTGTACGCATATTTCGCTGTACGCCATTTTCACCACCAGCAACCCTTATGGTTACGCACGCCGTTATCATCAGTAGGGTTACGCTCTCATTCATCCTCCTTTGATTGTACTCAGACACAACCTATTGAATAATGGCAAAGATCAACTCAAAATTTGTAAACTTGGTCTCACACGCGTTTCGGCATGAAAAACTGTAATTATCAGGAAGGTTAATTACAGTCATTTAGTTACACATCAAAATTGTGTAGTAATACTCATTGATGATGATAACTTCGTCATTGATTCGCCTATGACAAAGTTGATTGTCAGTTGCTGTTTATTATTAACATACATGTTCCCACTTTTGTATATACATAACCTTATAAGTTAGCATCAGAGTTGTATAAGCAACAATCTAATGTAATTTAATCAAAAAACCTATGCTCATAAGCGACCAGAAGAACTTAAGAAGTATATGCAGATTTACAGGTGTATTTGTCTGACTCTTAATCGAAAAGTTCTCCTCTAATAGTTCAGTTCTCCACTGGCAGTTTAAGAATCCACTCGGGGTTCAGTTATATACTAGGAGTTCAGTTCTCCACTAGAAGAACATTTCTCTACTAGGAGTTCTGTTATCCACAACAGTTACGTTATCCACTAGGAATTCGGTTATCTACTAAGAGTTCAGTTCTCCACCAGGAATTCGGGTTTCACCTAGGAATTCAGTTATTCACTAGGAGTTCAGTTATCTACTAGGAGCTCAGTTCTCCACTAGAAGAACATTTCTCTACTAGGAGTTCTGTTATCCACAACAGTTACGTTATCCACTAGGAATTCGGTTATCTACTAAGAGTTCAGTTCTCCACCAGGAATTCGGGTTTCACCTAGGAATTCAGTTATTCACTAGGAGTTCAGTTATATACTAGGAGTTCAGTTCTCCACTAGAAGAACATTTCTCTACTAGGAGTTCTGTTATCCACAACAGTTACGTTATCCACTAGGAATTCGGTTATCTACTAAGAGTTCAGTTCTCCACCAGGAATTCGGGTTTCACCTAGGAATTCAGTTATTCACTAGGAGTTCAGTTATCTACTAGGAGCTCAGTTCTCCACTAGAAGAACATTTCTCTACTAGGAGTTCTGTTATCCACAACAGTTACGTTATCCACTAGGAATTCGGTTATCTACTAAGAGTTCAGTTCTCCACCAGGAATTCGGGTTTCACCTAGGAATTCAGTTATTCACTAGGAGTTCAGTTATCTACTAGGAGCTCAGTTCTCCACTAGACATTCATTTACCCACTATAAGTTTACTTCTCCACTAGTAGTTTAGTTAGACCTGCTAAGAGCTCAGTTATCGACTAAGAGTTCAGTTTTCAAATAGAAGTCCAGTTACCTACTAGGTGCTAAGGTATCCACTAGGAGTTCAATTATCCACTAGGAGTTCAATTATCCACTAGGAGTTCAGTTACGTACTAGGAACTCAGTTATCCACTAGGAGTTCATTTATCCACTAAGAGATCAGTTACCTTCTAGGAGAGCTCAATTATCCACTAAGAGTTTAATTATCTACTAGTAGTTCAGTTATCCATTAGGAGTTTAGTTAGGAGCTCTGTTATAAACTAGGAGTTCAGTTATTTACTAGGAGCTCAGTTATTTACTAGGAGTTTAGTTATCCACTGGGAGTTCAGTTATTCACTAGGAGTTAAGCTCTACACTAAGATTCTAGTTACCTACTAGGAGCTCAGTTATCCACTAAGAGTGTTCAGTTATCCACTAGAAGCTCAAGTATCCATTAGGAGTTCTGTTATCTGCTAGTGGTTCAGTTATCTGCTAGTGGTTCAGTTATCCACTAGGAGTTCATTTATTCACTGGTACTCAGTCACCTACTAGGAGCTCAGTTATCAACTAGGAGTTCAGGTACCTACTAGGGGTTCAGTTCTCCACTGAGTTCAGATCTCCACTAGAAGTTCAGTTATCCACTAGGAATATAGTTACCTACTAAGAGCTCAGTTACCCACTAGGAGTTCAGTTATCACCTAGGAGTTCAGTTTCCCACTAGGGGTTTAGGTCTTCACTAGGAGTTCAGTTCTCTACTAGATGCAGTCGTAGTATGCCGCAACTCACAGAGAGTTGGAGAATCGTCCCTGAACAAGACGCTGGTATGCCTCGGCTATTGTTGTAAACATACATGAGTACTTATTAAAATTGTACACGCTCGTTGCGAGCTGTGGGATAAGAAGAGCCTAAAGTACCATTGCCATGAAGGTATCTGTGATCGTTAATCTTTGGTGATGAAGTTAATCCCTCCGCACTTCCGTCTGTTCACCTTAAATATATAGCCTACAGTCTACGTTGAGTTATTTCTGAATGCAAATGCGCTGTATTCCGGTCAGGTTCCGAATTGAATTCTAGCCCCAAAATTGAACTCCCACCAAGACACCGGAACCCGATTATACCTCGTTGTAAGATTAATTACATTGTTATTGGATGCAAAACAACTCAGTTATTTAGTTCTTCCCGCCCCTGCTTTGCAATCACTACTCAGATCACGTCTCGGTAATGTTTGACGTCATTGATGTTGCTTACGTCATTTTTTGTTAGTATTTTAACCGGATTTACGAGTTAACATACTTTTATTATAAAATAGGGCATTTTATCGATGCGCGTCACGGATTTTGTGAAAGGAAATTATTCTTGGCCATGATGAAACAAAGTTGGTGTTAACACACCAAACCTTAAAGCGTTGGCAAACTAGCCCTAACTTCACTTTCTAATAGTCTATAAAACTATACAGCGCCATGTTGGACTACATTACAATATAGCTGCAAAGTGCCCGGTTGGAATATCAGGCAAACTAACCATAACCTCACTCTCTAATAGTCTGTAAAACTATACAGCGCCATGTTGGACTACATTACAATATAGCTTTAAAGTGCCCGGTTGGAATATCAGGCAAACTAACCATAACCTCACTCTCTAATAGTCTATAAAACTATACAGCGCTATGTTGGACTACATTACAATATAGCTGCAAAGTGCCCGGTTGGAATATCAGGCAAACTAACCCTAACCTCACTCTCTAATAGTCTATAAAACTATACAGCGCCATGTTGGACTACATTACAATATAGCTTTAAAGTGCCCGGTTGGAATATCAGGCAAACTAACCATAACCTCACTCTCTAATAGTCTATAAAACTATACAGCGCTATGTTGGACTACATTACAATATAGCTGCAAAGTGCCCGGTTGGAATATCAGGCAAACTAACCCTAACCTCACTCTCTAATAGTCTATAAAACTATACAGCGCCATGTTGGTCTACATTACAATATAGCTGCAAAGTGCCCGGTTGGAATATCAGGCAAACTAACCCTAACCTCACTCTCTAATAGTCTATAAAACTATGCAGCGCCATGTTGGACTACATTACAATATAGCTCCAAAGTGCCCGGTTGGAATATCAGGCAAACTAACCCTAACCTCACTCTCTAATAGTCTATAAAACTATACAGCGCCATGTTGGACTACATTACAATATAGCTGCAAAGTGCCCGGTTGGAATATCAGGCAAACTAACCCTAACCTCACTTTCTAATAGTCTATAAAACTATACACCGCCATGTTGGACCATATTACAATATAGCTGCAAAGTGCCCGGTTGGAACATCAGGCAAACTAACCCTAACCTCACTCTCTAATAGTCTATAAAACTATACAGCGACATGTTGGTCTACATTACAATATAGCTGCAAAGTGTCCGGTTGGAATATGAGGCAAACTAACCCTAACCTCACTCTCTAATAGTCTATAAAACTATGCAGCGTCATGTTGGACTACATTACAATATAGCTCCAAAGTGCCCGGTTGGAATGTTAGAAAACTAACCCTAACCTCACTCTCTAATAGTCTATAAAACTATACAGCGCCATGTTGGTCTACATTACAATATAGCTGCAAAGTGCCCGGTTGGAATATCAGGCAAACTAACCCTAACCTCACTCTCTAATAGTCTATAAAACTATGCAGCGCCATGTTGGACTACATTACAATATAGCTCCAAAGTGCCCGGTTGGAATATCAGGCAAACTAACCCTAACCTCACTCTCTAATAGTCTATAAAACTATACAGCGCCATGTTGGACTACATTACAATATAGCTGCAAAGTGCCCGGTTGGAATATCAGGCAAACTAACCCTAACCTCACTCTCTATTAGTCTATAAAACTATACAGCGCTATGTTGGACTACATTACAATATAGCTGCAAAGTATCCGGTTGGAATATCAGGCAAACTAACCATAACCTTGCTCTCTAATAGTCTATAAAACTATACAGCGCTATGTTGGACTACATTACAATATAGCTGCAAAGTGCCCGGTTGGAATATCAGGCAAACTAGCCCTAACCTCGCTCTCTATTAGTCTATAAAACTATACAGCGCTATGTTGGACTACATTACAATATAGCTGCCAAGTGCCCTGTTGGAATATCAGGCAAACTAGCCCTAACCTCGCTCTCTATTAGTCTATAAAACTATACAGCGCTATGTTGGACTACATTACAATATAGCTGCAAAGTATCCGGTTGGAATATCAGGCAAACTAACCCTAACCTCACTCTCTAATAGTCTATAAAACTATACAGCGCCATGTTGGACTACATTACAATATAGCTGCAAAGTGCCCGGTTGGAATATCAGGCAAACTAACCCTAACCTCACTCTCTAATAGTCTATAAAACTATACAGCGCCATGTTGGACTACATTACAATATAGCTGCAAAGTGCCCGGTTGGAATATCAGGCAAACTAACCCTAACCTCACTCTCTAATAGTCTATAAAACTATACAGCGCCATGTTGGACTACATTACAATATAGCTGCAAAGTATCCGGTTGGAATATCAGGCAAACTAACCCTAACCTCACTCTCTAATAGTCTATAAAACTATACAGCTCCATGTTGGACTACATTACAATATAGCTGCAAAGTATCCGGTTGGAATATCAGGCAAACTAACCCTAACCTCACTCTCTAATAGTCTATAAAACTATACAGCGCCATGTTGGACTACATTACAATATAGCTGCAAAGTGCCCGGTTGGAATGTTAGAAAACTAACCCTGACCTCACTCTCTAATAGTCTATAAAACTATACACCGCCATGGTGGACCACATTACAATATAGCTGCAAAGTGCCCGGTTGGAATATCAGGCAAACTAACCCTAACCTCACTCTCTAATAGTCTATAAAACTATGCAGCGCCATGTTGGTCTACATTACAATATAGCTGCAAAGTGCCCGGTTGGAATGTTAGAAAACTAACCCTGACCTCACTCTCTAATAGTCTATAAAACTATACACCGCCATGTTGGACCACATTACAATATAGCTGCAATGTGCCCGGTTGGAATGTTAGAAAACTAACCCTAACCTCACTCTCTAATAGTCTATAAAACTATACAGCGCCATGTTGGTCTACATTACAATATAGCTGCAAAGTATCCGGTTGGAATATCAGGCAAACTAACCCTAACCTCACTCTCTAATAGTCTATAAAACTATACAGCGCCATGTTGGACTACATTACAATATAGCTCCAAAGTGCCCGGTTGGAATGTTAGAAAACTAACCCTGACCTCACTCTCTAATAGTCTGTAAGACTATACAGCGCTATGTTGTACCACATTACAATATAGCTGCAAAGTGCCCTGTTGGAATATCAGGCAAACTAACCCTAACCTCACTCTCTAATAGTCTATAAAACTATACAGCGCCATGTTGGACTACATTACAATATGGCTGCAAAGAGTCCGGTTGGAATATCAGGCAAACTAACCCTAACCTCACTCTCTAATAGTCTATAAAACTATACAGCGCCATGTTGGACTACATTAAAATATGGCTGCAAAGAGTCCGGTTGGAATATCAGGCAAACTAACCCTAACCTCACTCTCTAATAGTCTATAAAACTATACAGCGCCATGTTGGACTACATTACAATATGGCTGCAAAGAGTCCGGTTGGAATATCAGGCAAACTAACCCTAACCTCACTCTCTAATAGTCTATAAAACTATACACCGCCATGTTGGACCACATTACAATATAGCTGCAAAGTGCCCTGTTGGAATATCAGGCAAACTAACCCTAACCTCACTCTCTAATAGTCTATAAAACTATACAGCGCCATGTTGGACTACATTACAATATGGCTGCAAAGAGTCCGGTTGGAATATCAGGCAAACTAACCCTAACCTCACTCTCTAATAGTCTATAAAACTATACAGCGCCATGTTGGACTACATTACAATATGGCTGCAAAGAGTCCGGTTGGAATATCAGGCAAACTAACCCTAACCTCACTCTCTAATAGTCTATAAAACTATACAGCGCCATGTTGGACTACATTACAATATGGCTGCAAAGAGTCCGGTTGGAATATCAGGCAAACTAACCCTAACCTCACTCTCTAATAGTCTATAAAACTATACAGCGCCATGTTGGACTACATTACAATATGGCTGCAAAGAGTCCGGTTGGAATATCAGGCAAACTAACCCTAACCTCACTCTCTAATAGTCTATAAAACTATACAGCGCCATGTTGGACTACATTACAATATAGCTGCAAAGTGCCCTGTTGTAATGTCAGGCGAACTAGACACACGACCATGATCTTACGGAGGGCTTTACAATAACGTTTACGAACTTGTGGGTTATGATATCTTTTCTGATAGTAAATATGTAAACTGCTGAGTTATCTCGAGGCGGTATGGAATTTATTTCCAGACGATCAGTCAAGTTGGAAATATTGTCATCAAGGATGTACAAGGACTAGGGTAGAGGACTAGGGCTAAAATAAGGACATGGTGGCTCACCGGTGTACTTTCTGACTTGCAAACTCCATTTCTCACTCAATGCTCTCTCTCTCTTCCTGCCTCCCAACAACGTTCGTGTTTTCATTAATTCTTTGCTGCTGATGGCCGTACAACTATATCTACTCTCCACTCTTGTTACAAATATGTTTTTACTTGTTATAACTGTTTTTTTAAATGTACTTTACCTGTTCTATTTCGCTTATATTGTTACTGGTATGTTTATATTAACTCTATATACTTTTAATCCATCGGAAATTGTATTTGGTTTACCTTGAAGTGACTCGATCAAGTGTTACGTTTAGAATAAAAAAGTTTGCTACATCAGCTTTAACGCTGGGAGGTGTATTACAAATTTATCCGATCTAAGGGTTTAGCAACTTGACCTGAGAGTTCAGCCCCGAGACCTGAGGATTCAGCCCCCTGACTTGAGGGTTCCACTAAATTACTTCAGTATTCGGCTCCTTGACTTAAGGGTTCAATCGCATGACCTGAGGTTACGGCCCAGTGACCTAATGGTTAGTTCCCGTAACTTGAAAGTTCGGCCACGTGACTGAGGGTTCAGCCCCTTGACCTAAAGGTTCAGTCGTATGACCTGAGGGTTTGGTCCGGTGACCTATGGGTTCAGTTGCATGACCTGAGGGTTCGGCTCTGTGACCTCAGGGTTTGTTTCTGTAGCTTGAGGGTTTGGCCACGTGACTGAGAGTTTAATCCCGTGACCTGAGGGTTTTCCCCGTGACCTGAGGGTTCGGCTCCGTAACCAGAGTATTCAACCACTTGACTTGATTGATCAGCCTCTTGATCTGAGGGTTCAGATCTTGAACTAAGGGTTCAGTTGCATGACCTGAAGTCTCAGCCCAGTGACCTAACGGTTTGTTCCCGTAGCTTGAGGGCTCAGTCACGTAACCTGGGGGTTTTCCCTCGTGGCCTGAGCGTTCGGCTTCTCAACCTGAGGGTTCGGCTCCTTAACTTGAGGATTCAACCACACGACTTGAGGGATCGGCCCCGTGACTTTAGGGCTCAGCCGTATGACCTGAGTGTTCGCCCCCCATTGCCTAAAGCCGCATGACCTGAGGGTTCGGCCCCATGACCTAAGGGTTCAGCCGCATGACCTGGGGGTTCAACCGCATGACCTGAGGGTTTAACCCCCTGATCTACCCGCACTTTAGAAATACCAGACAATTTTCTCATATTTTCTCATATGTTTTAAAAATTTAGTTTACGAAATTTAAAGTGTAAACATTTTGTAATGAATATTAATATATTACTATCAAAATATTATAAAATTAGTCTCATAATATATAAAACTTCCCATGAACAATATATAGTAAAAGCATTATGACTGACGAAATAAGGAAACTCCTTCCCCAGTTGTTGTAACCGGCTTCATCATATTACCCAGGGAACTTCAGTGTCGTAGAAGGCGTTTTGTAGAGTAATAAAACCTCCTAAACAAGGCAAGATAAATAAAAATGAGAGTTTAGAATCTCAGCCCCTGGTTGGGGGGTGTAAATGTTTCGTTGCGTTTGGCAAAGTTAAAGTGTCTTGCATTGATAAAAATAAGGCAGCGTAGGAAAATCATAAAGTACGAACTAATTACTTTAACACGGGGCTCGAGCCAATAAAACATCACCTCACCAGATGTACGGTTATTTTGTGTAATTCCAGGAAATTTAGTTTTGACGTAAACAGAATATAATCTCGGATTGCAGATAAATAATTATGTAAAATGCTTTTTTGAAAATTCCAAGGTTTAAACTTGGTAAAAGCTTAGAATAAAAGATTCCATCACAAATAAAGTCTATGGAAAATATTATTACTGTTTACACATAATTCCTAATTCTGCATATTCCTTTATGTGTGAGGAGGTAATTACTCTCGTGATGGAAGAGTGGGATTAAATCTGTGACTGGAGACGCGACACAGATTACACCAAGATTCTAGATGTATTAACACCAACCTAGAGCTTTACTTATAGCGATTACATACCTATGACGTTGCAATAGGGATTTAAATGTAGTTAAGCCGATACTCAGTTCTGTTTACTGCTTAACAGTGATTTCTATTCTAGTCATTAATAATCACAGTTTAGTACATGCCCATGTTTATTACAAGCTGACCAATCATTCACGAAAGCACCCGAACTCGAAAAATTAAAAATCAGATGGTTTCTGCTTTTAGAATTTTCCATTTTGATAAAAGATAACGATACTGCATCCTCTACCCGTACCGCTTGCCACTCGAGCGTTCGAGGTACCTATTGGGGCTATCCACCACATAATAAGCGTTCTTATCTACGTTTATATGTAAGTCACTGTAAAAGTAGTAAAAGTATGTAAATTAAACTTATCGAACCTAATGAATCACATTTGCTTTCAGGTTTCCTGATATATTTCGGATACGGCATCATGCACAGCCAAGAAGGACAAAACCGGGCGAAAAGGGTGGAATACGATGACCTAAGCAACAATGATGACACGATTTGAAACGCCCGCACCAAGTGAGACACTTACCAAAGCATTTTACGTTTATTTGAAACAATCGATACAAAATATTAATCGTAAAAGAACTATTCGTTAAGGTTGACAGTTAATCCGGAGTCCTTCGATGGACTTTTTAAACAAGAGCAAATGATATTAAATGTCACAAACAATAAATAATAAATAAACAGTGAAACAGTAGATTAAACAGGACATTCTAACAGATAAGATCGCATAAACGCACCCCAAACTATACAAACTAGCAACAATGCATCGGGTTAGGTTAGGTTAGGTTATAAAAAGAACAATACCCTTGCAAGCCTAAAATCAGCTGTAGGCTGACTAACCTAGCATCGCTACGTGACGTTACTTGATGCGCAAATGGACTTTAACAACTTCGTCTACTCCACGACTAATGAAACGTAACCCTTGTTTTATATAACCTAACCTAGCCTAACGAAATACTTTGTAGATGTATTTTATTGTACCTGTATTTTAATGTCGTATAACTTGGTGTGGGGATCCCTGAGGAGCTATTTGACAACCGAGTGGGTTTATACAATAAGCCCATTTTATCTGACGAATATTTGTTGTTTTTTGACATTTATTCACTGCGTTCTTGTTTAAAACGTATTAGCATACGTAAAAACATCCGGCGGAAGTAGGGATGGTCGTTCCAGTGACAATAGCGGATCGGTGATTTTAGTGACAGCGCCAGGTTTGGATCAGTGAATTTTACCAGTGACTTTAATACCGGTGGCAAGGGATACTGAGACTGCTCTATATGTGCTAATAACAGACAGGTATACCACACTGATGAAATGATTCCACACCTCACTTTTTTCTTTAATAGGCTCGTTTTATTTAAAAATAAACTACGAAATTAAGAACAAACTACCCAGTGCGAACTAGCGTCTACTGTACACAACACTGTCACTATCTGGAAACCTGACACAAGCCGACAACCCACACACGACGTAAATGAGTAGAACCAGTGACAGCGACAAATCAACCAATGACAGCCGTGGTAAAACATCAGGAATGTTTCAATCGACAGCGACATTTTGCCCAATCACATCAGAGACACCTACCTCCCCTTCAGTCAACGACACTGCACGATGATCGGGACCAGTGACAGCAACAAATCAACAAATGACAGCCGTTTCATCCAATGACAGTGACAAATCAACCAATGACAGCCGTTTCATCCAGTGACTACAACCTCTTGCCCAATCAAAACAAAAGCAACTTTCGATCGATCCATTGTCACTGGAACTGGCATTTCCCATATTATGTCACTGGTACCACCAGCGACAAACTAATATTAGTGACAAGACAGAAAATATCGTCCATCCCTAGGTGGAAGTGGTTAACTATTACTGAAGTATTTCAGGGGACGTTTTAGTAATGACGTCACAAGACAGGAGATATGCTGACGTCATTAACTAGTGGTGCCATAAAGACCCAATGCAATTATTGCTAAATAATTACACAAGGTCTGAGCAGGGTCCTTGTTGCCTTGACCCTCTGACGGTTGTGTAATTAGTAATTTTTTGGGTATTAAAATAATTTTAGCAATTTAAATATATTACTAGCGTATATTAGTAGACCTACATAACTTTTGCAAATTAAGTAGCGTAGTTTTGTTTTATGTAATGAATAATACACCTAATGTTTATACAAACCCTTATAGTTATTTTGTTATGAAAATCATTTCGAACAAATGACGTAATACTTTATCTAAACATAATGTAAACATTAGGAGGTTTCACCAGCGACAGGTTATCAGGGCTGCAGCATGGTGCTGATGTTAATACACTTTTGTTGTGATGTTTGTTGATATGTCATTATGTATGTACAATGATATAAAGATTGTGTGTTCTAAAAGTTTTGTAATTCAAGTCCCTTCATCGCCGAGACATCCCTTTGTGCGAGAAGAAAGGACACCATGTGTTTAGGTTCTCACGTCTAGCGGCCTCCAGGGCTTTGTTCTCTGCGTGCTTTGTGTTTCGTCGTTGGATGCAATGGGCGCATTTAAACATATATTGGCGAATTTGCAAAATTATACTGCGTGGTTTACTTTCTTTAAAGAAATATCTCATTGGACTGAGTGATATCTTGACTATTTCCATCGATATAATGGCTCGGATCGATCACAACACATCGATTTGGGTAGTAATATCGAGGTGGCACTGGAAGAGTTAAGGGTCTGCTCCACTACCGTCCTGGATGCAAAGTCTTGGTACAACAGCTCCACAACCGCCTTCCTCTGAACCATGACAAAATGCATCTACATCGGACATAGGGACGTCCTGGGAGGGACCACCTGTATAGCTTAACATATAAGGCATTCCCCAAGCCTTGTTCCTTGGCTGATGTCAAGGTAATACTATCTGTAGGCAAGAATGACAAAGAAGGACCGCAAGAATTACAAACCTCAGGGTATTATACTTGAGGCGAGGCAGCGAGCACAGCCTACGTCTGAGGGCAAAGACAAGAGCTTGCAACACGTCTAGTGTTGCACGAGAACCAAGCTGCTACTTGTAGCCAATTAAATCGTCGGGGTTGTGCCACGGGATAGTTATGTAAAGGGTATCATAGGCGCCTGTCAAGACTTAGCATCCACAAAGTACAGGGCCTTGATACTACCAAAGAAGCCGTCTCTGGAAAAGGGAGGGGCTGAAGAAGACTCCATGAAAGGGTGCGGTAAGGTGACGTCACAACCAGAGCCACTAGAGGGTACCCTACGAGTAACACTTTAGCTTAAGTCGGATTGAAATTTCTAACCTACAAGGACCTTTGTGTTCTAAATAGATTTATAATATATTTTGTCTTTCATCGGACACCCCACAATACACTACCATTCATGACTATAAATTTTGTGTACATATAAACGTACATCTGAGCCACTACCATAGATTCGCCTGCCATGGACTATCTTGCAATACGTGCATTTATCTTATATTAAGGTAATCTGTATTAAAAACATGACCATTTATGTTCAGGTAAGGAATAAAACTGTATTAAATCAACAGATTATATACTCTATTTATTAGCAATTTACAAGATACAACGTAGTTACAGATAGCTCTCACTTGAAGCAGCACCTACCATTTTATTTCAGAATTAACTTGTATACAATACTTACTTATTATTTCAAAATAATATTTGATTTTAAATATTTATTTGAATGAAAACATTATGTATTAATAAATAACAAAACCATGGTATATTTTTTAGTAACATATCTTACATTGAACTCTTTTGTATTCGTAATGTGTAGCATTGAGGTACTACAAACATTGCAAGGAGAAAAGTGAATAAATTTATAGATGTTTAGATAGAATCTTATTTTAACAATTAAATATCTGAAATATATATATCCTTGCTTAAAATAAAACAGTTTTAGTAAAAGTTTATTGCAGATTTATTTTTTATTGATTGGCTGATTTTCATTGCTCAGTAAGTGCTGCCTCTAGCAGTGAAATAAGGAACTATTTGTATTTCTAAAATATGCTATAACCTGTTGTTGAAACGGTCAAAATCGCCCTACGTAGGGGGGAGGGCGATACTACAGTACTTAGCTACTAGAGCCTACTTTAGATAGTATTTAAAAACCCTTGTATGAGAGATTGGGAACTTTTGAATAATTAAAGTACAGTTTCATTTTAATACTGTTACATATTAAACATCTAAGGAAACCTAATTTAATAGAGGTATTTTCTACTCAAGTTAAATAACATTTCGTGAGAATTAAAGTAAAATAGTTTTTTAATAATAATAATTTCTAAATATGTTTTGTGTTTCTAAACTTAAAACTACATAACTCGTGAAGTTTGGTGTAGATCTAACCATAGGGCTTTGCAACAGAGGCTTACGATGGTTCAAAAAAAGATGTATATATGTATGTATCTTATGGACGCCTAAACCAATGAACGGAAGTTAATGAAATTTGGAAGGTTGTTTAACATACTCCCAGGATATTCTGTTTTAGGTTTCTTTTAAATCCATTCACAGAGCTCCACCGCAGATGCTTAGGATGGTTCACGGTACAGCCTTCCATACGTCTAATGTTAAAATGCATACCTATACCAGCGTTATTAAAATTAATTTAAAAAATTATAAAAAATATGAAAGAATAAAAATACATTATTAATTATTTTAAACTGTTTAAAATTGCTAAATTCTATGTAAAATTATTGTTATCACACTTACTGACATTAAAAATAAGATCGCCGATAATACTGCAAAATTGAATCAACCAAAGCTGTGCAACGGAACCAGTCTGACAACATAAAAACTGACACTCAACTTCCTCCGGGCAGAAATCAGAGTAGGCAAGTTCAAAGGAAAGATGGTCTTAATTCCATGAATACCGATGATTTCATCAGATCTACCCATTGATTCAAACGACTACAATTTCCTTTGCGTCTTGCATTCGCAATAACGATAAACAAGGCACAAGAACAATTATTGACCATAGCTGGATTAAATTTGGAACATTTGAGATTTTCTCATAGACAATTATAAGTTGTGTTCTCACGTGTTGGGGATCTAAAATTTGTATGTTTATACGCCTAATGAAATGAAGAAAAACACTGTCTATCCTCCAGCATTGCAGTAAATGAAATATAATTATTTAGATGTTTGATTGGCTTTTCTTATTGAAAACTATATGATTTCGGACGCAGCAAAGTAAGCTGGGTAACGCTAGTTACCTATGTTATATATCGTTATAATAGTACACAGTACAATTATCGTTAAATTTAGTACAATTGTATTTTCCAAACAATTTAAACGTATCACAAACAGAACGAAGAACGACTAAATTAATCACAGCAACGTTTTCATTAACCGTTAAGTTTTAAATTAAACTTGCCGAAGTTGACGTGAGATGGCGTTGAGAGCGATAAAGAATACGAGCTACTGATTGGTGCCAACTTGCCGAACAAGAATAACTAGGGAAGTAAGAGATATGACAAAACTCTGAGGGGCGGCGAAGTTTCTGCGAGTTGTTGATAACTTAGGAAGGCAATAAATCAGAGTCCCCGTGGGGAGGTCAGTCGTGAAAAATTGCTGCTGAATCAATGTAAGATTGCACTTCTATTGGACGTTTACTCATCTGTGTTCTGTTGTTTTAGATACTTTATAGATACTGCCTACTATTCTTTCTCCTCACTAATTATAGAAGGCTTTGGGCACATATTTTAAAAGTCAAAGAGAATTATTCATATTAGAAAAAGCCAAACAAATATTATGTTTCTTCACAATGAACCTAACCTAAAAGAAATTAAACTATATTAATTTGTTTTTATTTAATTTACCCTAGCCTGTCTGTACTATGTTTATTGCACATTAGATAACATTACTTGATCGGTCTCGGCATAACAAAGCCGAGACTAATCTCGGCCTAACCTATTGTTATAACCTAACCTATTGTTATAACCTAACCTATTGTTATAACCTAACCTATTGTTATAACCTAACCTATTGTTATAACCTAACCTATTGTTATAACCTAACCTATTGTTATAACCTAACCTATTGTTATAACCTAACCTATTGTTATAACCTAACCTATTGTTATAACCTAACCTATTGTTATAACCTAACCTATTGTTATAACCTAACCTATTGTTAGGTTATAACAATAACCTAACACAAACTCGTGTCGGTTGTATCATGTTAGCTGACAAATCCTAACCTAATTAGGTATGACCTAACATAAACTCGTGTCGGTTGTATCATGTTAGCTGACAAATCCTAACCTAATTAGGTATGACCTAACACAAACTCGTGTCGGTTGTATCATGTTAGCTGACAAATCCTAACCTAATTAGGTATGACCTAACATAAACTCGTGTCGGTTGTATCATGTTAGCTGACAAATCCTAACCTAATTAGGTATGACCTAACACAAACTCGTGTCGGTTGTATCATGTTAGCTGAAAAATCCTAACCTAATTAGGTATAACCTAACACAAACTCGTGTCGGTTGTATCATGTTAGCTGACAAATCCTAACCTAATTAGGTATGACCTAACATAAACTCGTATCGGTTGTATCATGTTAGCTGACAAATCCTAACCTAATTAGGTATGACCTAACATCAACTCGTGTCGGTTATATCATGTTAGCTGACAAATCCTAACCTAATTAGGTATGACCTAACATAAACTCGTGTCGGTTGTATCATCTTAGCTGACACATCCTAACCTAATTAGGTATAACCTAACATAGACTCGTGTCGGTTATATCATGTTAGCTGACAAATCCTAACCTAATTAGGTATGACCTAACATAAACTCGTGTCGGTTGTATCATGTTAGCTGACAAATCCTAACCTAATTAGGTATGACCCAACATAGACTCGTGTCGGTTATATCATGTTAGCTGACAAATTCTAACCTAATTAGGTATAACCTAACATAAACTCGTGTCGGTTATATCATGTTAGCCTACAAATTCTAACCTAATTAGGTATGACCTAACATAAACTCGTGTCGGTTATATCATGTTAGCTGACAAATCCTAACCTAATTAGGTATGACCTAACATAAACTCGTGTCGGTTGTATCATGTTAGCTGACAAATCCTAACCTAATTAGGTATAACCTAACATAGACTCATGTCGGTTGTATCATGTTAGGTGACAAATCCTAACCTAATTAGGTATGACCTAACATAAACTCGTGTCGGTTGTATCATGTTAGCTGACAAATCCTAACCTAATTAGGTATGACCTAACACAAACTCGTGTCGGTTGTATCATGTTAGCTGAAAAATCCTAACCTAATTAGGTATAACCTAACACAAACTCGTGTCGGTTGTATCATGTTAGCTGACAAATCCT
>JBAIZL010000004.1:5784554-5844554 GCA_036971475.1 Prosapia bicincta | reverse complement strand
AGGTAGAAACATGTACTCGAATACATAGAAATATTCCTGACAGAAGTGAAGATGAGTATATTGATAATATTAATCATATAAAATTCTTTAATAGTACGATCTCCCTTACATTTTTGTAGTATATTCTAATATCGTATGGGCGCGGTATAAAGCTCATACATACACAACGTTATATATCCTAATTTATTAGTAAAACTTTATATATTTTTAATTTTATATCTCACAATTAATTCATATATTGTTGGCCTATATTTCATACATTTAAATTATAGAAATAATAAAATGTTTAATTTTATGAAGTAGGTCCTATTTGAATAATTTAATTAATAAGTACAGCCTAAGTCTTAAGAGATTACAGATAGGTAGATATTTAGGTACACGAGATATTGCTGTTTTACTTAGACGTACATTTTAACTGCCAATATAAATCTATGTCAGTCAATGGACAATATAAAAAGCAATAATAAAAACAGCTGTTCTATGATATAATACGTGAAACATAATCAAACTTAAAATATCTATGAATATTTAGTTAATTGGGAATTTTTTTAACATAACCTCCAAAGATTCTCTAAGTGAATACGAAAACAACTGTTCGCATTTACCGCCATGTTTTTCATTCGAAAATCTTCGGGAGAGTATTCGTTGGACTTCGGATTATTACAAATATTGCACATAGACTTTCAAGAGATGACGTCATATTCAACTGATTCTGTCCCATATGGGTTTTAGTACAAAATTAAACATACAAAATCAGTACGTTAGGATATGGAAGAAATATATTTATTTTATAGTTGTGGTATAAATGACAACTATTTTACTGTGCTTAAAAATAGTACTACTTCATCATGTACGTCATGTACGTCATATACATCATGTACGTTTTTCTGAAACCATCCGATAAATATAACTAATATAAGTTCCGGTTTCTTGTGTATAAGTCCACAACGTTCGCTAAACCTAGGGTCGTGTTACCATCTTGAAAACACTCTTAAACTCGGCCATTACTGTCCATCAAAGTCAACCTCTGGCACATAATGTATTGCCTGGCGACATGAGCACAGTCAATGTTGCCACTCGCCTTAAAATGTTCCACCGCTTCTACTCCGTCAATGTCTACTTCAAAAGCTGCCAATCTGTGCACGACTAGTGTGATGTATCGCTCCGTAAATCCGAGTGGCAGGGGAGATAAGTAAACGCAATCACGTATTTATACGTTTCGATTTGTGTATATTTTTAAAATATAATGTCTAAATAATCATAAATCTTTGGCTTGAGACTAGTAACAATAACTTCGTGCTGAAACCCGACGTATTGAAGTTTGGTGAGAGCACATGTTTCAAAACTCAATCGCAACAGCAGCAGGAGTCCAGTAGCTTTTGTGTCACGACAGACGTTTGGTATTACAAGAAGAATTTCACTGGATTATCGTACCAGTGTGGCCATTTCTGCAGTGCGGAGTAGAGCCCGTCTCCAGGACAGTCCCTCGGGCGCACCTGCCGATGCCCGACCAGGCGGTAGTCGTTGGAGATGTGACCCTCTTCCACTCCAGCATCGATGAGGTTCTGTACAGACGTGACCGCACTAGATGACGGTTCGGAAACTGAAACATACATTAGTGAAGCAATATTATAATTTTAATAAATAACCTTGAATTTGTTTTTAATGTTATTACATTCCGCGTGTGCATATAAATACGTGTGTGTGTTTGTGTGTGTGTGTGTGTGTGTGTGTGTGTGTGTGTGTGTGTGTGTGTGTATTAGTGTGTGTGTGTGTGTGTGTGTGTGTGTGTGTGTGTGTGTGTGTGTGTTTGTGTGTGTGTGTGTGTGTGTGTGTGTGTGTGTGTGGTGTGTGTGTGTGTGTGTGTGTGTGTGTGTGGTGTGTGTGTGTGTATTAGTGTGTGTGTGTGTGTGTGTGTGTGTGTGTGTGTGTGTGTATTAGTGTGTGTGTATGTGTGTGTGTGTGTGTGTGTGTGTGTGTGGGTGTGGGTGGGTGTGTGTGCGTGTGATAGTATGTGTATATGTACATATAGGGTATACTATAAAATACATGTAACACGAAAAGTACACCAGAGCACCGATTCACAGGCACCCTGTTTCGCTTACCGCTGTAATTGCCTATGACGCAGATGCCACAGCTCCTGCTGTTGTACCCCGGAGCGTGCGATCCGACCATCGACCACCCTCTGCCTTCGAATATCTCCCCGTCTGGCGACACCAAGAAGTTGAAGCTCAAGTCGGGGAAGCTCTTGTTCTTGATGGCGTGTTCCTGGATTCTTCGCACGGTTTCGGCGCAGGATGAGTTGAGTGGACAAATAAAGGATGGGCTGCTGTGAATCACAACATAGGGCACTGGCAGGGAAGTGTTGGAGATTCGCTGGAGCGGGGCGGCGGAAGGGCTGGCACCCCAGTCTGAACGGGGGATAATGGTCACACCTGTAAAATTAACGAGAATATATCACTGTGTTAGGCTAACATGAACAAGATTTAATTTGTCATAACGTCAAATATTTGCAACCACTTCGAAACACCAACCTAATAATACATAAATTTACTTTGATGAATCCTTACTCTTGCACCAGGGCACTGTTTAGTCCGTACCTTTATAACATGCCTGCTTGCTTCGTCGTACGTTTGGGAGCACAAGTACGTAACTCTAATGGATTTATACCTCTCCAATAGCCAGAATCACTTCTCCCCCCTTCTTAACTTTAACCGTATCCTTATATTTCACAGCTGGTAACAATAAAATAGGCTAGTCGCCATACAACCACAAGCACACTTGTTGACAATAACTTTTTGGCCATTTCAAAAATACACAGAATTAAAATTATGGGAATTTTATTTTTGATCACTTTGAATTTGGTATTCATTCCTCTTCGACACTGTATCCTTTAGCAGATTGGGTCAACTCAACCCTGGAAGCACAGTCCAATTTGTTCGTCCTTACCAATCCTTCACCTAGATTCCTCTTCTCTCGGGTTAATAGTTGGAGCATTTTATAGTTACCATTTCACAAGGCATGGGTCAGTGCTGTAAATCTATAATCTTTGAACATTTTCAAGGCCTTATCCAAAACCTTTACTTTAAGTAAAAAAAAGACCGAAACCTCTTCATGGTATCCGCCTTCAGCTTGTACTTTCTCGTAGGTTCTCGTACTTTCTCGTACTCCTCTCGTAGGTTCTCGTACACCTCTCGTAGCTTCTTGTATCCCTCTCGTAGATTCTCATTCAGCTTTTGTAAATTATCGTACATACAGCTGGCTTACATTCTCGAACTGAATCTAATAAAATGTTCTAATAATATTTCCACACAGTTGCAACTCACAAAGCTATATATATATATATATATATATATATATATATATATATATATATATATATATATATATATATATGTGTGTGTGTGTGTGTGTGTGTGTTTGTGTGTGTGTGTGTGTGTGTGTGTGTGTGTATGTGTGTGTGTGTGTGTGTGTGTGTGTGTGTGTGTGTGTTTGTGTGTGTGTGTGTGTGTGTGTTTGTGCGAGCGCGCGCGCGCGCGCGTGTGTGTGTGTGTGTGTGTGTGTGTGTGTGGATGTGTATCTTGTCGTTTCTCATTTCCGAAGTGACCAAATTATACAAAAATCCTCTTATGTGGGCTACAACTTGTCAGTTGTTAATACAATGTTTTTTATTCAACCAAATACATATTTTTAAACTTGTAATGGGTGACACTTTATGTGAATACTGTTTTTCAAATATTCATTAATTAAATTTAACTATTTAATTTAAGTTTTATATGGGAGAAAAAACTTTTCACAAAAGGTACAAGGTATGCAGTATAGTTTTGTCGTCCCATTTGGCTTAACGTAAATGATAACATATGGCTTTATGTATCGTAAAACTCCTGATTTTATAGGCTATGAGCTGACCCGGCGAACTTCGTATCGCCTAAACGTCAATGAATGGTGTGTTAACTTTAGCTAAACGTAATTTAGTATTTTATTAACATAATGTAAGCTAAACTTATAGTAGTCGATCTAGAAAAGTGAGACAATAAAAGCTCTTGATTTAATGTTATTTATTGAAGTGTATTCGGATATACAATATATTTTGTATATTGTTTGAATTGTGTTGATAAATAATTTTTGATTGTTGAATGTTGCCTAGCAACCAAAATTTGGAATGAATTGAATGAAATGTTTTACAAGATATGATAGAAAGTCATATTTATGCTATTTTTGCACCTACAATTACATGTTAAAAAAATTGATATTTTGCCAGAAACATTTCCAGGAATGTACTCAATAATTTCCCAAAGTTTCATGTCGATCGGATCAGGGTTTATTAATGCATAAGCCTCATACATAAACACATACAAACATTCATTGTTTTATGTATATTCAACTCATAAGTTATGTTTATTTACTAACTAAAATAAGTAATAGAATACAATTTTATTTTGTTTTTTATAACTCATAACAAAAACTAAAATTAGCAATAAATAAACGCCCAATAATACATAGCCCGAGTAATAATGTAGACGTGCAGGTTCTTAGGGAACGTTACTGCCTTCATTCCTTGTAATGCAGGCGCAATATTTATTAGTCTCTGATTATAAAAACATTCGGAGATGGAGCTAAGTGTAAAGTAAAGCGAAATTAAGTCGTTCCGGCGAACATAAAAGTAGCGCGAGAATCAGCTTTTATGGGACCAGAGTCAGCGTTTCCCTCCAGAAATTAATCCCCGCCATTACTGGCCAAACCTTCCCTCGCGAAACGACCTTGTAATAACTTTGCGGTCGCTAATCCTTGTGTAGCCTACATTAGTCTAGACGGTTGCGGTCACTATGCCATGTGTAGCCTACATTATCCTGGACTACGCGGCATAATTGCCTTCTATTGTCAGGTTTAACAGGTTATCAGGATTTAGGAAATTGAAAAATAAACAGTTTTTCTGTTGAACTATTGAATGCCGGACACCTTAGTGATTGCACAGCCCTAGACTGAGCCCTGGATTACAACAGTCCCATCTTCAAGGAGGCCTATCTCTACTGGTCAGCGCGTCGCCAAATGGCTCAACTGCCAAGGGTGGGCGTTGGCTAGTAAGTAAGTAAGCAAGTACGTTAAAATGTGTTCAATTTAAATATTGAAATCTAAAGAAATATAGGTTTATTTCACTGCTATACGTTTAAAGTAGGCCCAATATTATGCGAGTTAATGCCTTTTCTATTAGACTTCGGAATCTACAATAATCCGAAGTAAATTCTATCCTATTTCAGTGTTAAAATGTATTGTCAGTATATAAAACATTTAATAACCATGGACGTATTTTGTTCCGACAATAATAGCCAGTAATTTGAAACCTCGATACAAATAAATGTACTACTACATAGGTGTAAACACATGCAATCTATATAAACCTAGACCAATACCTAAGGATATACGAATCTCAGTAACAATAAACCCTGAAGAAAATAGTATTATTCCTTTGTGGAGGAACCGTTACATAATTGTGTAGTTCTGGAATTATAAGCGGCATTTATTTGGCTACATATTCCCAACGCTGTCTCATCTTACACAGATTCAGCTTAATCAATCTCAATTCGGGTGTTTATTTCTTTCTCATTTCTAAACTGAATTGTAGGACTAACAACATTTTAACCAAATAATAATTATGCTTCTTGTAACAGTAATTTCTGTTGAATAACCTTTACGTATAAAGCCCCACAAATACAAATTATCTCCAATCACAGCTGGCCACCTTGTCGGAGAGAAGCTATTTTCTTCCGGTTTGAAACGAACGCGTTTTGAGGCGTTTTTAAAGGGTTGCAACGGAGCTTTCAAGTAAAACTTTAATGATTTTAATATGGTTAGTACTTATATTGTTTTAAATTAGTGTCCTGAAGATGTCACTGGAGCTCCAAAACATCTAACATATACTTCTTTCTTGTTTGTCATGAATACCTATTCAGTTATTGATACTATTTAGTTGTTTGAGGTACGAATCATATATATTAGAGTACGTTTTCTCTTTCCTAACAATACAAAATTTTCCTTAATTTGCTCGGTTCGGAATAACTCCATTTTCACATCTTAAACAGTACTCATAGTTAGAAATATTATTGAGAAGTGAAGATAAGTATTTATATAAGAAAAATTTATACTTTCGTATTGGGTAGAAAATTCACAGTTTTTGATAGAAAAGTCAATTTTTTCAAAATGTTCGCAATTTTAAAGAGCATATAATTTTTTTTAAAAATAAAACAAAGAAATTAAATATTGGTGTCTGTTTTTATGCCTGCAAGGGATCTGTTGAAATTAATTTCCTGTTTTGGATGTTATTTTTTTCTCTTTAAATATTAGCGGTATCACAAAAATAGCCTACTTCTAAACAAATTGTTTGGTTTTGTTCGATAGAGGATATATTTATTACGGGTAGTACAAACAGTTACACAGCTTTAACCTTACCTGATACATCAGCAGCAACTGCGGCCACAAGCACGCAGAACCAATATAGAGACATGCTTTACCAACTGCAGAAGATAGACTAGCCAAAGTAATCGTTGAGTCTATTTGAGTGCAAGCATTTTGTTGTCTGCAAAAATGCAACGTCCAATTTCGAAAGTGTAATTCCCACAGTTAATCTAAGAACGGAGATAATTGGGTCAAGGTCATTTAATTAAAGGTCAAAACACTATCTTCAATGAGTTTGCAAGTGCAGATGTGTGATTGATCTTTGCTACTGCTAGACCTCGCTTGCTTTGAATAAATGTTCCCTAGAAAGGCCAAGTTAAACACGTGTCCGCTCACACCAGGAAAAGTTGTTTGTATTTTGTAATTAAAGCCAATGGTTGTTTTTAAAATATTAGGCAGAATTAACTTGAGGAAACCATTAATTAGACGAAATTCTAATTACCTTACTAAACGTTTACAGTACAAATACAGAAACTAGTTTAGATAAGATGAATGGAAGATTAGAAGGTCTTGTCAGATTTCATAGTATGTGTACGGGTGCTACACACGGAAGAAAGTAAGAAAAAAGACACGTTACGTGTGCATGTTACCTGTCTTAACTACTGTAAAGGGGATGGAGCCAAAAGCATACTAGCAAAAAACTATTAAAATGTTTTCATATATTGTTATTAAATGTATTAGAAAGTAAATTTCCCAATAAAAAGTTATTTCTGTCTAAAAGGTAATAAAAACTTTAACAATAACCTTCACAAGATGATTCCGCGAGAACAAACCTAAACTGTTTTCATGAAGAAGTAAGTACAACTGCGTCGCGCTAGGCGGGTGAAGCATATTAACTTCCTTCTCTGGGCGGTGCCGGCTACTTTACCTTCGAGGGAGATCTTATGACCCATGTAAGGCAGCTCTACCCTGTAATAATCCTGCGTCATAGCAATATAATTGATTAGATGGTAATGCAAAAGGGGAGATTCGAGCCTTTGTCCTTGCTTTAAAACTAAATGACTTTTCCCACTGTGAAGATCTTTTCCTTTGCTAAGTAGACTCTTATCTACTCATACGTAAGGCTTTATATTACACCAAATTCTACTGCTGATGTGTGTATATATATATATATATATATATATATATATATATATATATATATATATATATTTAACATATGCTTTGGGCCTATAGCTTACATTATTTCAATTTTCATTCCTGATGATATTGGTACTGTTTACCAACGAAAAGCTTTGAATATAAATTAATAAATATTGAAGTTTCTTGATTATTTATTATTTTATTAGTAGTAATATGACTAGTAATATTATGACTATTTATTAGTAGTAATAAATATTCTTGTATTTGAATAACCTATGTTGTTTTAATATATATATATATATAAGTAAATACTATGACATTAGACGCAAACTTATGCAACAAGTCCAAGGCCCGCTTAATAATTTGACTAGTTTCGGCGAATATGTCATCATCAAAGGTAAGGCCTGTCACTGAAACTGTAGCGAGTTATTATACTTGTCATAGTGAGAATTTAAGCGTAAACCTTCAAGGTTTTCCTTAGTAAAAGCCTCACCAGCTAACCTATCAAAGCGTGTGTATTAACTCTATAAATGCCTGGACTTTATACTAAACCAAAATACTCAAAATGTTTTATTAGCTACCAATCATGTCGCGCCATGCTAAACAGCTGAGTAATCGATCCACTGCAACCTAGATTAAATGATAAATAATTGCTGGCAGCCAACCCGCTTCGACGGTTTGGGAAATTAGTTTCCACTTTTCGTGTTCCGGAAGCAACGCCGTCGATCAGAGCGGAAATGAAATGATGGACTTATTCTGAATCGGATATCGATTTGTTTGTTTGTTAGTAATAATAATTAAAGCCTTCTTCTAGAGGTGAAGATTTCAGCAACGGAAGCGTTTTTTAAAGCATTATTTTATGCAACCTGTGATATTTGCGCAGAATTCGTACAAGCATTGCGGCTACAATGTTCCCCTTGCTTTTCCCAAACTTTGCACAATGATGTAAGCAAACATAGCCTACAAGTCCTCTTCGGTTATCTGAGATAGGATAAATATAACACAGTAAAGTTGAACCAGGTTTGTTGTAAAGCCGATAAGGCGCCCCACACACGCGAGAGAATAGGCTAAAGGCAGGTAAGGATGGAGTGTTACCTGCCTTAACTCCTTCGTATTCTAAGGCAACAAATACAAAGCGCTGTTTAACCTGATACATATATAGCAAGGAAGGATATGGAGGAATTGCAAGTTGGGCTAGAATTAAGGCCCAGAGGTAAAACCTCCCTGGCGTAAGATATATGCGAGGTGATGGAGTCACATGACTAGTGGCGTGTACATGAAGTGCACTCCCACTCTCATCGAGGCCGTACGAGAGCTCAGCCAGAAAGAATAAGGGCGAGTAAATGCACTGTGGTAGAGCAAAGGGTAGAGCGGTGTGTGGCTACTCGGAGTAGGCTGTACTCAGCCTGTGGGGAGATGAACGCTTCCTCATGAAATTGTTTCCTCCAGCAAGTTAGGATAGACATTCGGGTACGTTGTTTCACTTCTGGTACAACTAAATAGTGATTAAATGAGCAGAAAATAGTACAGAAAAACATCGAATGTTTTCAAATAATAATTCTAAAATATAATAAACAGTAAAGTTAACATAGTTGTTGCCGATTCAACTCTTACCTCAAAAAATCTATCCAACTTGCAGAAATAAAGTCTGTTTCCAATACAGCGATTGTCTACAGCTTCGTTTGGCTGATATATAGCTTGTAATTTAGTTACTATGCCCGTTTTCTGAATTTACTTGTTTATTTTTTTAAATTTTACAAACATTTAAATTATAATTACTAATTAATCGATACTTGAGTCGAATTGAAGTAGCTTAGTTGCTCCTCAACGCTCCCCTGCGTCGGTTTCCTGGTCCACGTTGTCCCCAAAGTGACGGGAAACTTCTTCATTGAAATCTTATCTTTGCCTCCCAGGGTTGTACCACCAGGGCTAGGCTATCCTCTCTCCTGCTGCCCGGACTTTTGCCCTTACTAGTTCCTCAAACATTCTCTTCTTCCGGCTCTCAAAACGTGATTGATCTCCCTTTCTCGAAGCCTTGATCACTCCTCCCTTCCAACGCTTCTCTTCCTTCAATATTGGCTACCAATGGTCCATTTTTATTTATTTTAGACAATCCTGGCCTCTCTTCCATTTTGTCTTGGTCAAGAAAACGTCTTTGTCCCACTTTGCACGCACCTGATTTTGGAAAGTACGGCTTTCGACATAAATGAGCAGAAAATAGTACAGAAAAGTATCGAATGAAGCAATAATTGTTTTCAAATAATAATTCTAAAATATAATAAACGGTAAAGTTAACATAGATGTTGCCGATTCAACTCTTACCTCAAAAAATCTATCCAACTTGCAGAAATAAAGTCTGTTTCCAATACAGCGATTGTCTACAGCTTCGTTTGGCTGATATTAATAGCTCGGGAATTTAATATCGTCCTCTTCCTGGAAACGTTTCATTTCGTGTGTTCCATTGTGTTACTGATTGCATCATTATTTGCACAAAGAAGCACAACAAACACGGGTCCGGATTCATCATGTCCCGGATTTATACATTTACTTCCTTTATATTTTGTACATTATACCTTCACGTTTAGGTGTAGTTTGCCATGTTTATATGTACGTGTAAATAAAACATGGCCGCCTGTTTGAGCAAATGTAATTATTTACTATCTTCCAAGCTTCACTTAACCTAACCTAACCGTCCTATAAGTTTCCTAATCCAACAAGGCAGGCTAAATCTCTAAAGCTTGTGCTGGCGAAAGCGTATAATTCCAATTTTGTTAATAAAAACCTTTATTTCTGTAAATAAAAAAAGTAATATAAAAACAAATATAAGTCAGTTTCTTGTTAAATCAACAAAGAGAAATTCTATTTTAGTTTCTTTTTATTTTATAATTACAATTAATATAAATATGTATATAAATATGCCAGAATAACAATATAAGTGGCAAAAGACAAAACAAATTTCCTGGCAATTTTCCATTTTCTTTGTTTGTGTATTTCCAATTTTCTCCTAGCTTTGTATGGTGTATGACTATTATTTTTTATTGTTACTATTTGTATGTTTTCTTTTTTTCGTCGCATGCACTGAGTTGTAGTTTCTTTCCATTTTTCTTACGCATTGACGATTTGAGAAAAAAGGTTCGATATCGTTATTCCAGTTTGTTTGTGTATTTTATTATTTTCATTCATTTGAAGATAATTCAGACTATTATTTGTGATATTGTGTGGTAACCATGGCAATAATTTAAGGTCGTGCAATGAAGAATTCGACGACAACCAGATGGTGGCAAAAAAAATCATATTATTCTTTTACTACATTTCTAGTTATAGGAAGGTTGGCTCAGTGCCAATGTGCAAGACTTTGAACTTAAAGATACTCAGTTCTAGTCCGACATAAACGTCCCAAATATTTATAATTTAATTAAAGAACAAATATTTGAAAACAATTGTCATTCACTACAGGTTAAAAGAAATGTATTTGGATTTGATTGGATGAATAAAAACAAATTTTATTAACGATTGGAAATTTGTACAAGATATATATATATATAATACGTTTTCTTGTTTAATAATTTATAACAACATAGTTTATTCAAATACAAGAATATTCTTGTATTTAAATAACCTATGTTGTTTTAATATATATATATATATATATATATATATATATATATATATATATATATATATATAAAGAGAGTGTGAGCTAATAGAAGGAATTTAATAAGATTATATGTGCATGAATAAGGATGCCCACACAACGTTTATTGTATTTTCACATACCTCTAAACATAAAATTACTAAATAAAATGTCCGACATAATTTTTCACTTGTAAACAAAAATTTCATTTCCGTTTTCAGATATACGCCATTCGCATAACTGCGGGCGATAAAAATAATTGGCCCCGAATAAATCCGCCGCGAGGGGCTCACTGCATAAAACTATAACACTATGTGACAGATCTGAAATTAGTTTTGTATTTTTCCGTTGCTCTGAGTTTTATTAATTGAATCCGTTATTGATGCAAATTGGAATCTCCTAGGTCAGCGCACTCTAGCGCGGAATATAATCACAAACTTTATTTGGGGAGAATGGGTTATAATGTTGGCTGTGTGTTATTGTATTTGGGTGAAATATTAATAGAATGCAATTTAACCTGAGACGAGTTGGGATATACGAGCCATGTAAGGCGAATGTAATGGGATATTCAAAACACACCCTATGTTTTATAAATAAATACATATATAATGTATATATATATATATATATGTATATATATATATAATAAATATATAAATATAAATATAAATATATATATATATATATATATATATATATATATATATATATATATATATAAGCTACGTACATTATATTTATATAATAACATGCGTCAAAAGATTTGTCTAAAAGCGACAGAAATTTCATAAAAAGTATCTAAATAAAAGTAAAATAGAAATTCAGGTTTAATTTTGTGACATTAATCAGTTAATGTTTAAACGCCAAAACTCCTCTGTTGAGTATTTAAAGACAAACGGCCTTCCTACCAGCCTTCTAAACTGCCTAGCTGTAGGTCCAAGCCAAATATGAGGCAAAATATAATACATTTTATAAGAGTAAAATCCATTTTTGATTAGGTCATTAAGGTCATTAAGTCTTATATTTTTACTACTTTTTGAATTATACCCAATTTTGAAAATTTCGAATTACAAAGCATTCTGATGCGATAGACACAGATGCTGATGTCATTTTCGGATTTAGGAGCCAAAATATGTGTGAATCAAACATTTAACTTTTAAAACAGAACCACCCCAAGTCCGCGTTATTTGTTAATTAAATATAAATATTTCCAAAAACTGTTTAAATAAACAGTTATTACTGTATGACTGTAATAAACAGTTTTATTAATAAATAATAATGATCAAACTAAAAACGATTGTTGTTACAGTAAGGAGTGTTTGTAATTAGCCAACTCTGAAATATTTGGAATGTCAATACGGTGTTTTACCAGTACCATAAACAACCTTCATCATCACAGCCACTGCTAGCATGTTATCAAACTTTAAAGAACTAAAGGTCGTCAACACAACCGCAGCCGACCCGACTAACAAATTCTTATCGCTGCGATCTAGACTTGAACTGGACAACAATAGAATCAAATCAATCAGCTGTTTTCACAGAAGCAGTGCGTTTATTAACTATTAGGCTATGTCATTTGGTTCATTTAACATTGTGATTTATGTGAATGTGATTCTATAATTGCAATTACAAAGGTTTATTTTGATAATAATATTTATTTTACGGCATTTAGTTGAGTTTTAAGCTTTCCATTATTATTTTGTAAGTTTGTTTTCTAAAAAACCAATAATTATGCAACGGGCAAATCATAAAACATAATTAAATTTGACGCAATTACATTAAATTATTTCCGACCTATTTATACCGTATTACTATATTTTCAAGATAGACTTATATAAGTATTTTACCATGTTGTTTTAGGGAAGACAATGTTTGCCCTTTAGCTAGCGCCTTAAGCATTTACCATGTGATTTTAACCTAAATAAATGTCTATATTTGTAACATATTAACCTAGTAACACTAATAAGGTAACATCTCCACACTTTCGATTGGTTTGTTCTTACATATATTGCTCTAAACTACATTGCAACCAGGAATAGTCATTTTAAGTGTAAATGTAAAAATTAATGACTAAAATTTGAAAAGATATAGGAACATAATCTGAATGTTCAAACTGGCATCAAACCATATACACTCTGAATATTTACTAATAATATAGGCACTATTTTACAGTTTACTATAACGTACTACCTAATCATTGAATGTCTTTAACACCAACAGGTTTGGTAAAGTTAGGCTATTTAAATAATAGCTTTGTTACGTTACCTTCTACGCAGGAAGAGGTCACGATGGCTTGGTAGCCCACTACTTAGGTTGTAACTACCCGACACTTGATGTGTAACTGCTTCACTTTACCCGATCGTTTGTTGTACATTAGCAATTTTTTTAAAAATTTGTCTTCTCATGGAACAAATATGGTACCCGATATATTCGCTATTTGTTAATGTATTTTTATGTCTCTCGTTTGTTTGTTGTTTTTGTTTATGTTTTGTAATTTCCTTATGTTACAGCCCAGCATATCTTTCCTGATGTTCCACCTTATTGTCTTGCTGTACTATTTATACTCGACAGTACCTGTGCTAACGCTGCACCTCCCGTGATTATACAAGTTTTGGTAAGTACCTTCATATTACAGTTATTGCATTCTTTGTAGTCATGAACTTATATTCCAAAGCTTTCAAAGTTTACTAACTGTAAGGGTTTGTCTCTGTGATGCTGCTCGTAGTTTTTCATTCGGTAACTAGTTTTCAACACATTTACATTAGATTTTGCTCCTCTGTAAAGCACAGATACCGCAAACCATAGATTCGCATGGATACCGCAAACCATAGATTCGCATAGATATAGTAAACCACAGAATCGCACAGATACCGCAAACCACAGATTCTCACAAACACCGCAAACCAAAGATTCGCATAGATACCTCAAACCATAGATTCGCACAGATAGCGCAACCTAAGGATTCGCACAGATACCTCAAACCTTAGATTCGCACAGATACCTCAAACCATAGATTCGCACAGATAGCGCAAACTAAAGATTCGCACAGTTACTTCAAAACATAGATTCGCATAGACACCGCAAACCACATATACCTCAAACATTAGATTCGCACAGAAAGCGTAAACTAGATTCGCACAGACATCGCAAACCATAGATACGCCGCTTGCTGATGCAAAACTGACTGAATGTTCAGTTATCCTCACTCTTCTCGTGTTGAAGCAGATATTTACAAGAAACGATATTTTATGTTAACGTCAATATTCTAATAATTTTCCACTTCACCTGTTAAAGTTTCCATTAGTTCAGACAACGCTGTGCGTGTTATGCCCGGCTTTACCACTGAAATCACTGCATAATTAGACTCTTAGGTCCTTTGCAATGTGTTGTGAGTGTAGATGATGCCTCTTCCTACTCCACCTACGCTATGAAAAGGGGATACCTGCACCTTTTGATAAATCCCTAAGGAAGACTTGACTCTTGCTGATATACAGTGGATTTGTTATATCGTAAAACTACTTGTAAATTTAGAAACCCAGGCTCTGTAGACTCGACCTTAGAATATGCCTCACTTATGTCTTGTAAAGCTTTTAAGGTCAGGATGCTTTTAATGAAACTCAAGACGATACCTTCTCTACGATGTTTGTAACTATTCATAACATTACAATCATACAAGGGTAGGCGTCATACAATGGTTTTTTCAAAACGTCAAGCTAATACAAACACAGTCCATTGTACTATCGAATGTAATTGCACACATTTTAAAGGCATTTTGGTTTTGAGCTTCGTTGGTCTTAAAAAGCATCATAATCTTCGAACGTTTACGGCTATTTGAGAAGTAAATTGTAATGTGTAAGAAATATAACGATTTCCTTGTGAAATGTAAATTTCTGTTTAAAGAGTTGAAAAGGTAATTAATTATTTGTCAAACGTAGCGCAATTTTATATTTTCGGTTGCCATGGCAACGGTCCTAATTAGCTGCAACACGTAACGATCTGTATGTTTTGTTATTAGACACATATTAACCCAATAACGTGTCTCCGCAACCTGACTGCCTAACGCAGAACGCATCAGGTTTCTATATTGCACGCTTCTGGTCTCAGTCAGGACACCCCTTTGTCTTTCCCATTTATTGGGAGGGGAATACTGATGTTTGTATACATTTATTGGGAGAGGGGAATACTGATGTTTGTATACATTTATTGGGAAGGGAATACTGATGTTTGTATACATTTATTGGGAGGGGAATACTGATGTTTTTATACAGTTGCACGTTAAATTTCGACTCTGCTTTAGCATTAAATCATAGTGCAAGTGTACTCCTTAGGAACTGTGTGAAAATAACACAATCTAGATGGTTGGATGATTTCAAAAACACCTGTTACTCACTAGATTTAGAGGTTATGTTGATACCATTTTCAGTTTCGAATTCACATCAGATGAGGTTACGCGTGTAGCAGGTATTTTATTAATAACAGACTAATATATTAAAGTTTTAATAATTTTAAAATAATTATTTGTAATATTTTTTTTCTATTGTTGTACATTTTGTTGTTTTTTGGTAGAGAAAACCTAATTTGTTATTTTAACATTGGTTTTAATGGTAATTAAGGTAATAAAAACAGTTTGTTTAGAATACATATCCAGATTTTTGAGCATTTAAGTCACTTATTTATTGCCAATCTATATTTACAATGTTGTGATCAGCGAACAAGCTGCATTAGTTCATTTTAGGGCGAGTTACTGTTACTTTGGGAGAACTGTACATTTTATTTTTGCCCTCTGGTGTTTTGGGTACGTCAAACTTACTTTTGTTCTCGCACAGAGTTGACGATACAAGTGATGATGTAAGCGCATTTGAATATGACACTGATCTTATAAAAATACACGCATAGGGTTCACTGTATCTGTGTGTGTGTGTGTGTGTGTGTGTGTGTGTGTGTGTGTGTGTGTGTGTGTATGTGTGTGTGAGTGTGTGTGTGTTTTTGTTTGTGGGTGTTTGTGTTTGTGTGTGTGTGTTTCTTTGTGGGTGTATGTGTTTGTGTGTGTGTGTGTGTATGTATGTGTGTGTGTGTGTGTGTGTGTGTGTGTGTGTGTGTGTGTGTGTGTGTGTGTGTGTGTGTGTGTGTGTGTGTGTGTGTGTGTGTGTGTGTGTGTGTGTGTGTGTGTGTGTGTGTGTGTGTGTGTGTGTGTGTGTGTGTACGTGTGTGTGTGTTTGTGTGTGTGTGTGTGTGTGTATGTGTGTGTGTGTGTGTGTATGTATGTATATGTGTGTGTGTGTGTGTGTGTGTGTGTGTGTGTGTGTGTGTGTGTGTGTGTGTGTGTGTGTGTGTGTGTGTGTGTGTGTGTGTGTGTGTGTGTGTGTGTGTGTGTGTTTTATAATTACTGGGCACAAGTTGTAGCGTTACATTGCAAGAACTCTAATGGCCTACATTTCCTACTGCGCCTGCGTGAAGAAAGAATACACTTGTATGTTTGTTTTGCCACCATTGGGAGTTTCTTAGTCCTCTAAGAGAACATGTGAAATTTAATTTGGTTACATCAGTATTGCTTTTAGATATTTAAAATAATGGTTTACTTAGAACTAAATGGACTTTGGTTATTGCTTTAGTATTCAAATTCTCACTTGAATATACTTCTAATATTCGACACTTTACAGGAACGCGCGGAGGGATGGACAGAAGGCAGTGCCCTGGCAGTACTGGTGGCCTGAAGGAAGATACCCAGGAGCCAAAGCCACACCATCATGGGCCCATTTGGAGGTTAGTTTGGTTTTCCAAGGTTCACACAAAGCTTGCAATATGTCACATTATCCACTTCATTAAGTTTATCTTTCTTATTACTGATGTGAAATGTTTTTTAGCGACATCGATACAAACTTATTGCAGGGATATAGCACATTATTTCGCGTCACTATAATTTCCGTTAGATTTTTCTCTGAATCATCTCAAAGTGAATTAAATAATAACATGTGATTTCATGTAAGATCTGATTGTATGTTATAGGTTATCTTGTAAGACCATTGTTTATCATGTAGGTTAGTTTGAATCATTTCTTGAACATTGTTAAGGAAAAACGTTTTCCTTAATTCATAGTTTTTATAATTTATTAAATTTATTAATTAAAATTTTAATGAATGTAAATACAAATCATCTCATATAATGATAATAATGAGATTTGTATTTTAATTAAATTGATTAAATTGAATTAACCAATTATCCAAAGATAAACTTGAAATAAAAACATTATTTTCCGATAACAAATGTTTAAGTAATTTCTCATTACACAAAATTAAATGCTTTTCTCAATGCAATATTTTTAAATTCTTTCACTTCTGTTGCCATCCTTAGAGTGCCACAACCTGATTTTTTGTTTATTAATTTTTTGTTGTATTATTTTGTGTACAATCCATATGAGATTATTCTTTTATATCTGTGCAGTATTTTCCAATGACGACCATTGAAAAATCAATTCAAGTTGCAGAATAATACGGTACATTCATTGCCAAAGTAATTTCTTTCAGTTCTCAACGGCAATGTCGTTTCAGCCACAGCCAAATCGATTCCTTATCGCACATCATATCTAAGCTCTAAACTTTCCAACAATGAACTCTATTACACACATGTCTTTAGTCGCCAACGGTCTGCTAGTTTGACTTATCTTTTCCTAATCACAAATAATGAAATGAGTTACATGTGTGCAATGTTCAAAGTTGGTAAACACTTTCTTTGTTGTAGTTTAACATGTAATCACTCAGAGTGGTCGACATTGTAGTAAGTAAACATTTTGTTATATTTGAGTGTTGTCAAAATCCAATAATAGATGTTTTACTCTTCAAGACTGAATAGCTTTTGTAGTACGAAGGTTTATATTCTAGTTTTATTTTAATAAGATAAACGTTATTTAAAAATGGGGGAATCCTAAATCGATATCAGAACTACTGACAGTTTAATAATACAGACGTTCGATTATTTTTGTAATTACTGTTTGATAAAAGTGTTGTTTTGAATAAACCTTGGTGATTGCGTATAGTACCATCTGTTTTATTAATAATAAAAACAAAAAACCAAGGCTAAAACTCTTGAATTACTTTTAAAATGAAAAATGGATTTATTATTTTTTTTCATTTCATACATCACTGTAGTATTACCCAATTGTAAACTATTAAGTATTTTATTCGTAGAACAACCAATTGGCTACATCCACGGCAAGAGCAATATTTTGTAATAGTAACAAACACTAAATGTAACCTAAACCGTCGTAGTCCGGCACAGCCAAACAAATTCCATAACTATTTATTTTAAGCTTTAAACTGGCCAACAATGAATTCTACTAATCAGCTGTTCTTAGTCGCTAACGTTACGATAGTTTGAGGTTATGTTATCCGATATAGAAGTAATTATAAGTAAACAGTATTGCAATATGTATCGTTCCTAGACATCTTGATTGCGCAATGTTACTTGTAATGCTTCAGAACGTTCAATATACGTAAGTAAGCTCTTCTCTTTAATTGTTTGTTCAAGTTTGGGTATAATTTAACTTCAGAATATTTTAAACTGAACGAACACACGCTTTCCGTATTTTCAACCAATAGATCCTGTTTTATTTCATCATACAATATAAATCAGGGATTATGTCATCTGGTAAAAATGGGAAATGTAATCTGGAGTTATTTAATAATATAGGTATTATAGTGGTTACAATTTGGTGAATACAAACATAACCTTAGTTACAAAAGCTACATAGACAAGTTGGGCTATAGTGAAGTAAATTTACAAAATAAAAATGTAATATTACAAATAGCTAAAAGTTATATTTCGAATAGGTTTCGTTTAAAATAGGAAGAAAAATATAGCGTCCTAAGTAAAGGTTATTTGCGATCCAAACGAAAGGCACTACTCCCCCAATCTTGCAACGAGACGTTGGCATCCTCACAACCTCAACCCCTACCGGGGTATTTTGAATCTATATTGTAAAATAGATATAAAATAATTTCAAGTATTACGGTGCCCTGTTTTATAAAAGTTATGATCATTTTATACATTTTTAAAATAAATTTGTATTTTAATGCTCAGTTTATGTTGGAATTATTTCGAATTTTAACCACTATTTCTGGTTTTTGATTCATTGTATATACTTTCTATATTTACAATAGACGGTTAAATAAAATATTTAGATCTGTAACATATTGGGGATAGCGCCACATATTGTACGCAATTACCGAACTTTGTGTTAGTAATGGCAACCGATAGGCCTCTAACTGTGACCGATCGCTTGAGAGAGACCCTATCCGATCTCCCGCTTGGTAATTCAGGTGTTTAGGTCACTAACATTTGGGTAAAATATTACCAAACTATATTTACCACTTCCATAATTGTATTGTTTCAAAAGGGACGTGTCCATTTTTTCTAAACGTTTGCTCATTTAATGTAGAAAGGACGGTTTGCTGCCTTCCACTAAATAGTCTATTACAAGGGTTTCAGTACCTCGTTTATCTTTGTTTAGCTGGGCACGTAACAAACGTAGCTGCTTGAAATAATAATAAAATTGGAATACTCCTACAATGGGAAATGTATTTAAACTTTTTTAAACATTTTGAAGATTAAATATAGGTTTTTAACAATTTTTGGTATTTCTTTTCTTACATTACCCCCATTTAATTTTAAATGAGGATATGTCCTAAAACCAAAATGGTTTTTTAGCTAACCATATATCAAACTTGGCAGCTAGAAGTTTGTCTATAATGTGTGATTTGATGTCACGTTAAATATAATTTTGAAGAAACAAGATAATTGTGATTATAAGATCTGAAACAAGTCTTTTGTGTCTCCTGAAAAATTGCAAAAAGAAAGACAAGAGCCATTTCAAAAATAAACGATTCATTTTTCTTTAATAAAGTTTTATCTGGATTTAAAGGCGTGGATAGTAAATTCTTTAAAACGTAATAAATGTAATATTGGACTTAATTATTACGAAATTATTTTCTTGTTTTGTTTCATAAATAAATATCTCTACCAACGATATTTTTATTTAACTTGTTTCCTAAATATGTAAATTGAAAGCATTTGCCCTCTCTGACCTCCCCCAAAGGGGTACATGTCTTTACCTCCATTCTTCTGTTATTCGCAAGGTATAACATTGTTTGGTTGTGAAGATTCGTTCCTTCCCCTCCCCAAATCCTGAGTATTCTACGCAACCATAATTTTCCTTTTTTGCAGGCATTTTGGTGAATTTCACTTAAAATAAATCATTAAACAATAAAATTTTAATGTGCATGGTAATGGAATTTCAAAGGTTAAATGAAATAACCTTTAGTTGTTAAAGAGGCTTGTATTATCTAAATTTCTTTTAAACCTAATGCAAACTAAACATCATTGGAGTTATTGATTATTAATTCACGTTTTCTAAATGATATTGCACAAATCTATAAGATCTTCCATTCTTAGCATTGGCTAACTCGCAAATGTTCTTATGGTTCAGTTGTTGTTTAAATGTAACAGAATGCTATCTGTCATATGTCATTGTGAAATAGTTTTGCAAATTATGGTCGTCACAGTCACGGCCATTGTAATAGCTAATGTGATTAAACTGGAGTCAGACTGTCAATACAGCCACAGCCAACACAAGTAACAACTTATTAGCTCTCCGATCTAGACTTTTCTCAACAATGGAATGAGACTAATCAGCTGTTTCAACGCAACTATTGCGTTTATTTCCTTTTAGATAATCTTGTCTTGTAGGTTTGAAACCATGGTTGATTGCAGTAGTATTGTATTGATAGTCTTTTAGTTTAAACGTTTGGTTTAGGTAATTTTAAATAATTTGTTTAGTTTAGTTACGTGTTAGATTTTTTGTTATAGTAGGCCAAAGACAACGTTTCTTAAATCGGAAGAAATACTACGTTTCCACGCTTAAAACTAATAATTATTTTTCATTATATATTGAAGTCTATACAAATGTTTTCTTATAACGTTTTCCAAAATAGTATTTATTTAATAGCCTTTGGTTTAGGTTGTTAAATAATAACAACTATTTGGTCAAATATTATCCAAGAATTATTGGATCATGTTCTAATGTTTCGTTCTTATATAGGATCTTTAAAATACTTTCTTAACGAAAACAATTTAAATTTTATTGTCGCAAAACCTAAACAATGATTTGAAGGGAATAGAAACTTAACCTCAATGCATTCACATCAATTTTTACAAAATGAATTAACAATGTTTTTGAAGTGAAAACGTCTGTAGCGATGCTTACAAAACCTATTGGTGGGGCATAAACATAAAATTTCTAGCTAGTATAATTTCCGTCAGATTAATAGTGTCAGCATAAATTCCATCAAGGTTATCCTATGTATCACCTCAAAGTGTATTAAATGATAACATATGATTTCATGCAACAGCTGATTTTATGTCATACGTTCTGTTGTAAAACAACTGTTTTAACGCACAGGTTATGTTACGTTGTTTATTGAATATTGTTAAAGAAAAAGTTTATATCAAAAAGTTTTGATAATTAATAAATATATTATTTATTTGAATTTTGATAAATCTTGATAACAATAATTCAATATAACGATAATATCAAAGTTATCTTTTTTAAAATCCAAATTTTGAAATGACTTAGAATGTTTAAGTAATTTTTCATTACGCAAAATTCAATGTTTTTCTCAAAGCAACATTTCTATAAACACGGCTAGAAGCGTTTGAATTCCTGTTGGCCCTCCCTCGAGTCTCAGAACCTATTTGTTTATATAAAACAGAGCACTTATATTAAACTACATGATTACAAAGATATTTCACAATCTAAGAACAAAGTATCGGTTTTGGATAGGTTTGATTAACAAAATTCTACTAACCTTGTTATTGTTATCGTCAGATGCAGCAACCGGTTAGCTTTCTATAGAAGTACCAGGTTAGGAAATACTTAACCGAACACAGGTCCTTCCGGAGTTTATTTTCCTTTCCATTTATGTCACCAAAAATACTTTGTAAGCACGAACATGATTATCTTAGTTGGTTCATAACATTGCCTAAACATAAGGGAAACTGTGCAAACTCGAAGCGCCCGAATTAAACAGAATATGCAACTATATACATAACCATTCGTTTGTTATGTAAATTATTAAAGTTAAAGTTAACATTAATTTAAATTCATTATAATTATTCTTAAATAATTTGATTTAATAAATTTGTTGATTGGTGCCAAATTTGTATTTTGAAAAGAATAATTTTATTGAATGTGTTTTTAAATTTCTGAACTTAACAAAACTTACTTATTATTACTATTATTAAAATAACTTAAATTACTGAAACATTTCTACTAGTTTCCAGTACAAGAAAGTTATAAATGTCCAGCAGTCCCCACGGCGAGTTTTTACAGCGCAGAACTCTTTACAGTATAACAGTTGTTAGTCTTAAGCGACTTGGTTAATTAAATTTATCTCTAGGCGTGAAGTTACTAATTATAGCTTGTAATTTAGTTACTACGCCCGTTTTCTGAATTTACTTGTTTATTTTTTTAAATTTTACAAACATTTAAATTATAAATACTAATTAATCGATACTTGAGTCGAATTGAAGTAGCTTAGTTGCTCCTCAACGCTCGCCTGCGTCGGTTTCCTGGTCCACGTTGTCCCCAAAGTGACGGGAAACTTCTTCATTGAAATCTCATCTTCGCCTCCCAGGGTTGTACCACCAGGGCTAGGCTATCCTCTCTCCTGCTGCCCGGACTTTTGCCCTTACTAGTTCCTCAAACATTCTCTTCTTCCGGCTCTCAAAACGTAATTGATCTTCCTTTCTCGATGCCTTGATCACTCCTCCCTTCCAACGCTTCTCTTCCTTCAATCTTGGCCACAAATGGTCCATTTTTTTTATTTTAGACAATCCTGGCCTCTCTTCCATTTTGTCTTGGTCAAGGAAACATCTTTGTCCCACTTTGCACGCGCCTGATTTTGGAAAGTACGGCTTTCGACATAAATGAGCAGAAAATAGTACAGAAAAGTATCGAATGAAGCAATAATTGTTTTCAAATAATAATTCTAAAATATAATAAACGGTAAAGTTAACATAGATGTTGCCGATTCAACTTTTACCTCAAAAAATCTATCCAACTTGCAGAAATAAAGTCTGTTTCAAATACAGCATTTGTCTACAGCTTCGTTTGGCTGATATTAATAGCTCGGGAATTTAATATCGTCCTTTTCCTGGAAACGTTTCATTTCGTGTGTTCCATTGTATTACTGATTGCATCATTATATGCACAATAAAGCACAACAAACACGGGTCCGGATTCATCATGTCCCGGATTTATACATTTACTTCCTTTATATTTTGTACATTATACCTTCACGTTTAGGTGTAGTTTGCCATGTTTATATGTACGTGTAAATAAAACATGGCCGCCTGTTTGAGCAAATGTAATTATTTACTATCCTCCGAGCGTGACTTAACCTACCCTAACCGTCCTATAAGTTTCCTAATCCAACAAAGCAGGGTAGATCTCTAAAGCTTTTGCTGGCGAAAGCGTATAATTCGAATTTTGTTAATAAAAACCTTCATTTCTGGAAATAAAAAAAGTAATATAAAAAAATTCAAGTCAGTTTCTTGTTAAATCAGCAAAGAAAAATTCTATTTTAGTTTCTTTTTATTTTATAATAACAATTAATATAAATATGTATATAGCCTACATATGCCAGAATAACAATATAAGTGGCAAAAACAAAACAAATTTCTTGGCAATTTTCCATTTTCCTAACTTTGTATGGTGTATGACTATTATTTTTTATTGTTACTATTTGTATGTTTCCTTTTTTTCGTCGCATGCACTGAGTTGTAGTTTCTTTCCATTTTTTTAACGCATTGACCATTTGAGGAAAAAGGTTCGATATCGTTATTCCAGTTTGTTTGTGTATTTTATTATTTTCATTCATTTGAAGATAATTCAGACTATTATTTGTGATATTGTGTGGTAACCATGACAACAATGTAAGGTTGTGCAATTAGGAATTCGAAGACAACCAGATGATGGAAAATATCATATACATCTTTTAGTACATTTCTAGTTATAGGAAAGTTGGCTCAGTGCCAAAGTGCTAGACTTTGAACAATACTCAGTTCTAGTCCGACCTAAACGTCCCAAATATTTATAATGTAATTAAAGAATCAATATTTGATAACAACTGTATTAACATCAATTGTCATTCACTACAGGTTAAAAGAAATAATTTCTTAAATAATACATTTAATGTATTTGAATTTGATTGGATGAATAAAAACGTATTTTATTAACGATTGGAAATTTGTACAAGATATATATATATATATATATATATATATATATATATATATATATAAAGAGAGTGTGAGCTAATAGAAGGAATTGAATAAAATTATATGTGCATGAATAAGGATGCCCACACAAAGTTTATTGTATTTTCACATACCTCTAAACATAAAATTACTAAATAAAATGTCCGACATGATTTTTTACTTGTAAACAAAAATTTCATTTCCGTTTTCAGATATACGTCATTCGCATAACTGCGGGCGATAAAAATAATTTGCCCCGAATAAATCCGCCGCGAAGGGCTCACTGCATAAAACTGTAACACTATGTGACAGATCTGATATTAGATTTGTATTTTTCCGTTGCTCTGATTTTTATTAATTGAATCCGTTATGAATGCAAATTGGAAGCTCCGAGATCAGCGCACTCTAGCGCGGAATATAATATCAAATTTTGAAATTGTGAAATTTTTATATAGAAACAACATCGGATTTGTGAAACTTCTATATATATATATATATATATACATAGAAAATAATAATATTTATTTACTTGGGAAGAAAGGGTTATAATATTGGCCATGTGTGTAGGTGAAATATTAATAGAATGCAATTTGTTTACCCTGTGACGAGTCAGGATAACGAGCCATGTAAGGCGAATCTAATGGGATAATTAAAAAAAAAAACTCCAATTTTTATAAATTTAAATATATATATATATGTATATATATATATATATATATATATATATATATATATATATATATATATATGTAAAATATCAAATAGGTTATCCTGTTAGAATTACTTTCAAGATTAAATAATATACACTAATTAAAGGAAATAATTTATTGAATAATACACTCAAAGCTTTTCGTTGGTTGACATTACCAACATCCTCATGAATTACTAAGAATGACAAAAGAACTCTGAATGAAAACTAAGAATGAGTTCTTTTGTCATTCTTAGTAATTCCTAAGGATGTTGGTAATGTCAACCAACGAAAAGCTTTGAGTGTATTATTCAATAAATTAATTCCTGTAATTAGTGTATATTACTTAATCTTGAATATATATATATATATATATATATTAAATATGGTGATATGTTTTCTTGTATATATAGTTAATAAATTTAAAATATTTCAAACACAAGAATACTTTTAATGAATATATTTATTCGAAGTATATATATATTTATATATATATATATATAAATATATTCATTAAAAGTATTCTTGTGTTTGAAATATTTTAAATTTATTAAATATATATATATATATATATATATATATGTATATGTGTGTGTGTGTGTGTGTGTGTGTGTGTGTGTGTGTGTGTGTGTGTGTGTATAATTTAAATGTATAATATATATATATATATATATATATATATATATATATATATATATATATATATATATATATATATAAAGTACATTTTCTTGTTTAATAATTTAAAACAACATAGGTTATTCAAATACAATAAATTATAAGAATATAAATTAATAAATATTCTTGTATTAGAATAACCTATGTTGTTTTAATATATATATATATATATATATATATATATATATATATATATATATATATATATATATACATATATATATAAATATATATATATATATATATATATATATAACTGTCACTATATGTACTTAAACAAGAAACTTACTTGGTATTTATGCGAGTTAACTTTCAAAGATTGATAGTATCTCCATTATCGAACCTCACTGAGTCTACTACGACCCCTGGTCAGTGACTACAAGAAAACAGTGTTGCAAAGATGAATAATATATATATATATATATATATATATATATATTATAATATAAATATATATATATATATATATATATATATATATATATATATATATATATATATATATATAAGCTACTTCCATTATATTTATATTATTTACATGCGTCAAGAGATTGGTCTAAATGAGAGAAATGTCATACAAATTATCTAAATAAAAGTAAAATTTCTATTTCTATTTAGGGTTACTTTTGTGGCGTTAATCAGTTAATGTTTAAACGCCACAACCACTCTGTTGAGTATTTAAAGACTATTTGCTCTCCTACCAGCCTTTTAAGGTGCCTAGCTATAGGTCCTAGCCTACTTTATATAATGTAAAATATGAGGCAAAATATAATCCATTTTTCTCTGTCATTAGGTTCTTTATTTCTCATATTTTTTGAATTATACCAAATTTTGAAAATTTCGAATTACAAAATATTTCGACGCGATAGAAACAGATTCTGATGTCATTTTCGGATTTAGGAGCCAAAATACATGTGAATCAAACATGTGAAGTTTAAAAACAGAACCACCCCAAGTCCGTGGTTATTTGTTAATTAAATTTAAATATTTCCAAAACTGTAAATAAACATATTTACTGATTAAATGAAAACGTTTGTTGTTACATTAAGGAGTGTTTGTAATTAGCCAACTCTGAAATATTTTACGTCTTAGAAATATTTGGAATGCCCATACGGTGTTTTACCTATTCAGTAAACAAGCTATGCCGTCACAGCCACTGTCAACATGATATCGAAATTTAAAGAACTAAAGGTCGTCAACACAACCACAGCCGACCCGACTAACAAATTCTTATCGCTGCGATCTAGACTTGACCTGGACAACAATAGAATCAAATCAGTCAGCTGTTTTAACAAAAGCAATACTTTTATTAAATTTTAGGCTATGCCATTTGGTTCATCTAACATTGTGATTTATGTGAATGTGATTCTATAATTGCAATTAAAAAGGTTTGTTTTGATAATAGTATTTATTTTCCGGTGTTTCAGTTGAGTTGTAAACTTTGCGTTACTATTTTGTAAGTTTCTTTTCTAATAAATCAAGAATTGTGCAACGGGCAAATCAGAAAACATAAATAAATTTCACGCAATTACATTGAATTATTTCCGACTTATTTATACTCTTTTCCTATATTTTGCAAGATAGACTTTTGTAATTATTTTACCATTTTGTTTTAGGGAATATTATTTTTGCCCTTTAGCTAGCGCCTTAAGCATTTACCTTTTGAACCTAACCTAAAAAAATGTCTATATTTGGAAACTATTAACCTAGTAATACTAATAAGGTAAAATGTCCACCCTTTCGATTTGTTCGTTCTTACATGTATTGCTCAAAACTACATTGAAACCAGGAATAGTCTTTTTAAGTGTAAAAGTAAAAATTAATCACTAAAATTTGAAAACATAATCTGAATGTTGAAACTGGCATCAAACCATATACACTCTGAATATTTACTAATAATACAGGCACTATTTTACAGTTTACTATAACGTACTACCTAATCATTGAATGTCTTTAACACCAACAGGTTTGGTAAAGTTAGGCTATTTAAATAATATCTTTGTTACGTTACTTGCTTTGCAGGAAGAGGTCACGTTGGTTTGGTAGCCCACTACATAGGTTGTAACTACTCGACACTTGATTTTGTAACCGCGTCAATTCACCCGATCGTTTGTTGTACGGTAGCAAATTTTGTTATTTATTTTTTTTTGCACTTTTTGGTCAAAATTTTGTCTTCTCACTTATTGGCCAAATACGGGTTCTCTCGGAACAATTAGTGTACGCTATATATTCGCTGAGTGTTAGTGTATTTTCATTTGTTTGCTGTTTTTGTAACCACAGATGATTTTTCGCCAGGAAATTCCTGATGTTACTACTAGTAAATTTAGAAACCCAGGCTCTGTAGACTCAACCTTAGAATATGCCTCACTTACATCTTGTAAAGCTTTTAAGGTCAGGATGCTTTTAATGAAACTCAAGACGATACCTTCTCTACGATGTTTGTAACTATTCATAACATTACAAACATACAAGGGTAGGCGTCATACAATGGTTTTATTAAAACGTCAAGCTAATACAAATGTTATTACACACATTTTAAAGGCATTTTTGTTTTGAGCTTCATTGGTCTTAAAAAGCATCATAATCTTCGAAAGTTTACGGCTATTTGAGAAGTAAATTGTAATGTGTAAGAAATATAACGATTTCCTCGTGAAATGTAAAGTTCTGTTTAAAGAGTTGAAAAAGTAATTGATTATTTGTCGAACTTAACGCAGTTTTATATTTACGGTCGCCATGGCAACGGTCCTAATTAGCTGCAACACGTAACGATCTGAATATTTTGTTATTAGACAGATATTAACACAATAACGTGTCTCCGCAACCTGATTGCCTGCCGCAGAACGCATCAGGTTACTATATTGCACGCTTCTGGTCTCAGTCAGGTCACCCCTTTGTCTTTCCCATTTATTGGGAAGGGAATACTGATGTTTTTATACATTTATTGGGAAGGGAATACTGATGTTTGTATACATTTATTGGGAGGGGAATACTGATGTTTTTATACATTTATTGGGAAGGGAATACTGATGTTTTTATACATTTATTGGGAAGGGAATACTGATGTTTTTATACATTTATTGGGAAGGGAATACTGATGTTTTTATACATTTATTGGGAAGGGAATACTGATGTTTTTATACATTTATTGGGAGGGGAATACTGATGTTTTTATACATTTATTGGGAAGGGAATACTGATGTTTTTATACATTTATTGGGAAGGGAATACTGATGTTTTTATACATTTATTGGGAAGGGAATACTGATGTTTTTATACATTTATTGGGAAGGGAATACTGATGTTTTTATACATTTATTGGGAAGGGAATACTGATGTTTTTATACATTTATTGGGAAGGGAATACTGATGTTTTTATACATTTATTGGGAAGGGAATACTGATGTTTTTATACATTTATTGGGAAGGGAATACTGATGTTTTTATACATTTATTGGGAAGGGAATACTGATGTTTTTATACATTTATTGGGAGGGGAATACTGATGTTTTTATACAGTTGCACGTTAAGCTATGACTCTGCTTTAGCATTAGGTCACAGATACAAGAGTACTCCTTAGGAACAGTGTGAAATTAACACAATGGCTGGGTGATTTCAAAAACACCTGTTACTCGCTAGATTTAGAGGTTATGTTGATACCATTTTCAGCTTCGATTTCAGCTCAGATGAATCTACGCGTGTAGCAGGTTACCAGACTAATATATTAAGGTTTTAATAGTTTTACAGATTTGTAAATAGTTAATCTTATTTCTTTCTATTTTTGGATATTATGTTTTGTTTAGTAAAAACACATGGTTTGTTTTTTGCTATTGGTTTGAATGGTAATTAAGGTAATAAAAACAGATTGTTTAGAATGTAGATGCAGATTGTTGGTCATTCAAGACACCTATTTATTGCCAATCTATTTACAATGTTGTGATCAGCGAACAAGCTGCATTAGTACATTTTAGGGCGAGTTTCTGTTACTTTGGAAGAACTGTATGATTTATTTTTGCTCTCTGTTGCTTTGGGTGCGTCAAACTTAATTTTGTTCATACAAGTGATGATGTAAGCGCCACTGAAAATGGCACTGTGTGTGCGTGTGTGTTTGTGCGTGTGTGTGTGTGTGTTTGTGTTTTATAATTACTGGCACAAGTTGAAGTGTTATATTGCAAGAACTCTAATGACCTACATTTGCTCCTGTGCGTGCGTGAAGAAGGAATACACTCGGATCCTTGTTTTCCCACCGTTGGGAGTTTCTTAGTCCTCTAAGAGTTTAGTTTAAAGTTACGATATAAGATTTCGTTACATACTCAAGGCGTCCTGGGTGTAACTTTGCTTGCTAGAGCATTCGCATTGCGCTGTAAGAGTTGGAACATGTGAAATTTAATTTGTTTACATCAGTATTGCTTTTAGATATTTAAAATAATGGTTTACTTAGAACTAAATGGACTTTGCTCAAGTATTCAAAGCCTCACTTGAATATACTTCTAATATTCGTGACTTTACAGGAACGCGCGGAGGGAGGAACAGAAGGCATTACTGGTCGCCTGGAGGGAGATATCCAGGAGCCAAAGCCACACCATCATGGGCCCATATGCAGGTTAGTTTGGAATCCCAAGGTTCACACAGAGCTTGCAATAAGTCACATTATCCCCTTCATTAAGTTTATTTACGTTTCATATTACTGATGTGAAAACGTTTATAGCGACACCTACACAAACGTATTGCAGGGATATAGCACATTATTTCGCGTCAGTATAATTTCCGTCAGATTACGTTATGAGTCACCTCAATGTGAATTAAGTGATAACATATGATTTCATGCAACAGCTGATTTTATGGTGTAGGTAAAAACTTTGCACGCGCCTGATTTTGGAAAGTACGGCTTTCGACTACAAAGAATCTACTTTAAGAAATAACGACCTATGGGTTGCCCCTCATGAGGCTACCGGTCTATCGGGCCGTTGTTATAGATCCCAGTTTAGAAGTTTCCATAGTCTTTAATAGCTTGTATCTTTTAAAACTAATGGTTTGTTTTAACCACAGCGATCCTCGAACCTATGGGTTTACCCATGTCTATTACTTCTTCTAGACTCCTGCATACGTAGGTCAAGCAATCCTTGTTTCTTACCAGATATAATCAGCTACATACATGTTAGAATATAACATGGGAATGCTGCAATATAGGGTAAAGGGACATTGAGTTCAGTTTTAGTGAGGCAATGTCTAAAACCTTTTTAAAAAAATACACTTTCTAGCCTAGTTTCACTACAGCACATCATGTTATGACTAGAGCTCAGCTAGTCATACTTTTCTACAAGTATCTCACAAGTTCTAAATTTAGTTGAACTTTAAACTTAATCCTAAAATCTGTTTTATATTGTAAACGCTCACCTTTCGACGTTTATTTCCAAATGTGTATTTTTTCGTTAAGCCCACATAAAGTAATTCATTTCAATTTATTTCCAGTAATGTTTACATTTTGGGAGTTTAGAATAATTTAATTTGTTGCTGCTTGTTAAAGTCCAGAGAAGAACAAGTCACGAGCCCGAGACATAGAAAGGGACGTGTGGAGGCCAGGCAGCTCTGCTATACGGCAGACTTTACCAAAGTGTTGCGATGCAGAACTGTGTAAGTATTGCATTAGTTACTGTTTACATTCAGATAATGTGTCTTGGCAATAACAAAAAAGAGTATTTATTTAATTTTTCAGTGGGGTTTGAAGGAACCTTAGTTGTAAACAAATCTTTACACAGCATTAGCTTAAGCAGCTGTGGTGTTATTACTGAAGGCTTTGTACTGTAACAGTGCTTTGTGTCCTCTGCTTCCTTCAACTTGTTCCCTCTTGCACATACTGACTTGGCTGGGCTGCAAAGGACCCACTTCCTTCCCGCAAGTCACCGATTCGAGTGAGCTCTTTATTGAAATATCTTTGACAATGTTTCAAAACTACCCTGATCCATCTTCAGGTCCAAAAACAACGAATGTACCACATTCTTAACACATTTGTACAGAATATTAGTAAGTAACAGTGTATTACTAACTATAAATGGCGCTACAAACTATCCACGGTGGGTAGTAGCTACCCTTTGGCAGGTTACTCGTTACCGGACATGCAGCAGCCCCGTCACAATGGATAAACCAAGTGCTAACTAGTTACGTTTGTCACCTGATAAGATGGGCCTGGTCGCAAGAATGGTCATGTTTACTTATGTGGTCGTCCCTGGAGAGGCCGACATTCGCATCCCTTGGCTTCACTGACACACAACCTCTACCCACGTCGTTGTCCTAGACTGGGCTTTGCGTGACTTTACAGTGGCCACGGCCTCCTCAAATCCTCCATCAGCCTGCTCTCAGCTTTGCCCCTCTCGATCTCTATCCCTATTGTTGCTAATCACCGCAACGCATAGATGCGCTGCCTCGTGGCGTCATGCGGGGGGGGGGGTTAATGCGTAATGTTTTACCCTAATACTTTGACTTGGGTATTCTAAGAACTGTGCTTTGTACTTTGATTAGATTTGATTAATTTTTTAGCGCCTACCTTTCTCTTTTTATGTAGAGAATATTATTTGAAACATTATTGAGACTGTTGGGTTGCATATGCACTTGAAGACAGGCATTTTCATGTAACAGGACAATTCCAGATGTCTCCTGCCTTTCCCAGACTATCCCAAGGACAGGGGTAGGTTATTTGTGGAGCTCGGGAGTGTAAGTGTTTATTGTGAAACTTAACTGCGTTTGCAGAGGGTATTTAAAATTAATTTATAGGCTGTTTCGTTAATGTACGACTATTTGACATCCTAGAAGTCTCGGAATCACTTAGACAGGAGTGGCCGAACTCTTTGTACAGCTGTGTGATCACCTCTCTTCTTCTGAGGGATGCCTTTCTAACCCCAAGATAAAAATACAAAGGGATGATTGTTTCTCCATGTGGTATAGTCAAATTTGAAAAAAATATATAAGTAATTTTACTATAGAAAGACAAACAAAATCTTACGCACTTTAAGATTAACAGCATTATATTGTTCAGGATTACCTACCATCTTAAATATACAGACAAATGTTTGTGAAAATAATTTTTAATTACATGCTAACTGATAATAGTTTTTGTTTCAGGAAATATTAACAGACAACACAACTGGCCTGGATTTTATGATTATTTTATACTGCAATTAGAAGTAGTGTATTGCCTAATTTGTTATTTCAAATACTGTATAACCTGTCAACTATTTGTAAATTTATTGTACTAAAGATTGTGTAAATAAAATGTTAAAACAACCCGAAACTATGTTTTTATTTGTCCCCTCTTTTGCATTACAACCAGATGAATGTGCAAGTCTTAGTTTGTAAGAAGTACAAGCAATTAATACATCGAGCTACTAAAAGTTCGATTATTTCAGTCCAGAGAGCAGCACACACAGGGTTAGAAATTTATACTGATAAAATTCATAGTTAATATTTCTACCGCCAGATAACAGCACCTACTGGGTGTTAATCTTGATAGTTAACATTTCTACAACCAGATAGCAGCACCTACTGGTCCATTCTGAGTGATGAATTGGAAAACGTAATACCTCTTCACATCTTATCATCTCCTAATACATCTGGGCAAAACTAAAACTCGAAAATCTGTTCCAAATTTTGTGATTCTACGCCCATGAAAGTATCAGGAGAATATAACATTAAAAGAGGTCGTTGCTTACCTCTTAACATCTCAGTTCATCTGATAGATTTGGGAAACAAAATTGTTCATTCTACGCCCATGAAAGTATCAGGAGAATAGAAGTTGGGAAGAGGTAGGAGGTATAAGTGTTTTTATCATAATCAAGTCAATCCACCGACCCGAGAGGTGCTGCCATCTGTTTTCAAAACAATTAATTAAATAATTATTTTCATTTAACATTAAGATCTACGTTTCCGTGGTCTGTTTACCTATTTATGCCATCATTAAAAAGGTTTGTAAGCTAGGAACTTTTGAAATAAAAGAAGTACTGAAATATAAAATATATTTTATCTTCATTTTTCGTAATTACAAAGTATAAATACATATTTTAAAATACATACTGCTGTATATAGAAAATCTCACTAATTTAATAATTTTAATATAAAATATACAAAAATTGTAAAATATTATATGAATAATTTACAAATTTACATCAAAATATTATAAAATATAATATAATTAACTATATAATTTATAACAGTAATACAATAATAATAATTATTATTAAAAAAATAATAATAGTAATAATTATAATATTATTATTAACAATAATTTTGGTAATAATACAAATATTTATAATCACAATAGTCTATAATAAATAAAGTTACCATAACATATGAATATCACACCAATAACGTATAATATAATATACATTAATAAACAACATAATGTACTGTACATTTAACTTAATAATTGATATTATAAATTTAATATTATTAATAAAGCCTATAAAAATATAATTACCATAACATATTATTATTACAACAGTAATGTGCAATAATATATATAGAGTAGTATACAATATAATATACATTTAATTATATAATTGATATTATAAATATAATAATAATAATAATAATAGTCTATAATAGATACAATTAAAATAACATATTAATGTTACACCAATATATTAGACATTATTATACATTATATTATACCATTAAATATTAAATACTGCAATATTGCTTTAAATATAGAATTATAGAATAATTAGCACAATATAATATATTTTCAAGCCTACACGTACTAAAAAAGCAGGTAAATAGAGACATGGGTAGTCAGTTGTTCTCAAGTATACACCTGCAACAAAACGTAAAATGTAGGTTAGTTTCAAGTTAAAACGTATTATAGGTATTATAAATATACGAGGTTATTGTAATAAATTTTATTAGATCAAGTTTGTGTGTCCGTAAAGGTAAGCGCGCACCGGAGTACTAACATCCACAAAGAGTTTACAAAAATAATTGTTATAAGATGTCCAATATAATAATGTAACTCTATAAGATTGAATAATTAGGCTTCCCACTTGGAGTCGCTGCAGTATCGTCTATCCCTTGACCTTCTTTTTGATGAAGAGTGTATGTTATCATACCCTTTGTTCATAATGAATCAAGGAGAAGGATAGATGACCATCTACTGACCGATTTAGAAGTTAGACTAATTATTAAAGAATGACCAAGCGCGTTTAATACAACAAACACGAGGATGAGGTCTACATTCGTCCGTTTGAAGGTCTATGGGAATTTAATAGACCACGTGGATGAGTATGGATACTACAAGTCCTTTGAACACGAGAATGAGGTCAACTATAGTCTTTCGGAAGGTTCTGGGTTATTTACTGAACCACGTAGATGTGTATGAATACAACTCAGTGCTTAAACAAGAGGATGGGGTTGACTATCGTCTGTTGGAAGGCTCTTGGGCATTTAATGGACCAAGTGGATGTGTATGAATACAGCTAGTCCCTTAAACAAGAGGATGGGGTCGACTATCGTCTGTTGAAAGGTCCTTGAGCATTTAATGGACCAAGTGGACGAGTATATCAAGTCCTTTAAACACAAGAATGAGGTCAACTATAGTTTGTCGGAAGGTTCTAGGTTAAACAAGTAGACGTGTATGAATACAACTAAACCCTATAAATAAAAGGATTAGGTCAACTATCGTCTGTTGGAAGATCCTTGGGTATTTATTGCACTTAGTGGATGAGTATGGATATATCAAGTAAATTAAACACGAAATTGAGAACAATTATAGTCTTTCGGAAGGTTCTGGGTTATTTACTGAACCATGTAGATGTGTATGAATAAACCTAAGTCCTTAAACAAGAGGATGAGGTCGACTATAGCCTTTCGGAAGGTTCTAGGTTATTTACTGAATCACGTAGATGTGTATGAATACACTTAAAACCTTAAACAAGAAGATGAGGTCAACTATTGTCATTCGGAAGGTTCTGGGTTATTTACTGAACGACGTAGATGTGTATGAATACACCTAAGTCCTTAAACAAGAGGATGAGTTTGACTATAGTCTTTCGGAAGGTTCTGGGTTATTTACTGAACCACGTAGATGTGTAGGAATACAGCGAAGTCCTTAAACAAGAGGATGAGGTCGACTATAGCCTTTCGGAAGGTTCTAGGTAATTTACTGAATCACGTAGATGTGTATGAATACACCTAAAACCTTAAACAAGAAGATGAGGTCAACTATTGTCATTCGGAAGGTTCTGGGTTATTTACTGAACGACGTAGATGTGTATGAATACACCTAAGTCCTTACACAAGAGGATGAGGTCGACTATAGTCTTTCGGAAGGTTCTAGGTTATTTACTGAACCACGTAGATGTGTATGAATACACCTAAGTTCTTAAACAAGAGGATGAGTTTGACTATAGTCTTTCGGAAGGTTCTGGGTTATTTACTGAACCACGTAGATGTGTATGAATACAGCGAAGTCCTTAAACAAGAGGATGAGGTCGACTATAGTCTTTCGGAAGGTTCTGGGTTATTTACTGAACCACGCAGATGTGTATGAATACACCTAAATCCTGAAACAAGAAGATGAGGTCGACTATAGTCTTTCGGCAGGTTCTGGGTTATTTACTGAGCCACGTAGATGTGTATGAATACACCTAATTTCTTAAACAAGAGGATGAGGTCGACTATAGTCTTTCGGAAGGTTCTAGGTTATTTACTGAACCACGTACATGTGTATGAATACACCTAAATCCTTAAACAAGAAGATGAGGTCGATTATAGTCTTTTGTAAGGTTCTAGGTTATTTACTGAACCACGTAGATGTGTATGAATACAACTAAGTCCTTAAACAAGAGGATACGTTCGACTATAGTCTTTCGGAAGGTTCTGGGTTATTTACTGAACCACTTGGGTGTGTATGAATACACCTAAGTCCTTAAACAAGAGAATGAGGTCGACTATAGTCTTTCGTAAGGTTCTAGGTTATTTACTGAGCCACGTAGATGTGTATGAATACACCTAAGTCCTTAAACAAGAGGATAAGGTCGACTATAGTCTTTCGGAAGGTTCTGGGTTATTTACTGAACCACGTACATGTGTATGAATACACCCAATTCCTTAAACAAGAGGATGAGATCGACTATAGTCTTTCGTAAGGTTCTAGGTTATTTACTGAACCACGCAAATGTGTATGAATACACCTAAGTCCTTAAATAAGAGAATGAGGTCGACTATAGTCTTTCGGAAGGTTCTGGGTTATTTACTGAATCACGTAGATTTGTATGAATACACCTAAAACCTTAAACAAGAAGATGAGGTCAACTATTGTCATTCGGAAGGTTCTGGGTTATTTACTGAACGACGTAGATGTGTATGAATACACCTAAGTCCTTACACAAGAGGATGAGGTCGACTATAGTCTTTCGGAAGGTTCTAGGTTATTTACTGAACCACGTAGATGTGTATGAATACACCTAAGTTCTTAAACAAGAGGATGAGTTTGACTATAGTCTTTCGGAAGGTTCTGGGTTATTTACTGAACCACGTAGATGTGTATGAATACAGCGAAGTCCTTAAACAAGAGGATGAAGTCGACTACATTCTTTCGGAAGGTTCTGGGTTATTTACTGAACCACGCAGATGTGTATGAATACACCTAAATCCTGAAACAAGAAGATGAGGTCGACTATAGTCTTTCGGAAGGTTCTGGGTTATTTACTGAGCCACGTAGATGTGTATGAATACACCTAATTTCTTAAACAAGAGGATGAGGTCGACTATAGTCTTTCGGAAGGTTCTAGGTTATTTACTGAACCACGTACATGTGTATGAATACACCTAAATCCTTAAACAAGAATGAGGTCGACTATAGTCTTTCGGAAGGTTCTAGGTTATTTACTGAGCCACGTAGATGTGTATGAATACACCTAAATCCTGAAACAAGAGGATGAGGTCGACTATAGTCTTTCAGAAGGTTCTGGGTTATTTACTGAATCACGTAGATGTGTATGAATACACCTAAGTCCTTAAAAAAGAGAATGAGGTCGACTATAGTCTTTCGGAAGGTTCTGGGTTATTTACTGAACCACGTACATGTGTATGAATACACCCAATTCCTTAAACAAGAGGATGAGATCGACTATAGTCTTTCGTAAGGTTCTAGGTTATTTACTGAACCACGCAAATGTGTATGAATACACCTAAGTCCTTAAATAAGAGAATGAGGTCGACTATAGTCTTTCGGAAGGTTCTGGGTTATTTACTGAATCACGTAGATTTGTATGAATACACCTAAAACCTTAAACAAGAAGATGAGGTCAACTATTGTCATTCGGAAGGTTCTGGGTTATTTACTGAACGACGTAGATGTGTATGAATACACCTAAGTCCTTACACAAGAGGATGAGGTCGACTATAGTCTTTCGGAAGGTTCTAGGTTATTTACTGAACCACGTAGATGTGTATGAATACACCTAAGTTCTTAAACAAGAGGATGAGTTTGACTATAGTCTTTCGGAAGGTTCTGGGTTATTTACTGAACCACGTAGATGTGTATGAATACAGCGAAGTCCTTAAACAAGAGGATGAAGTCGACTACATTCTTTCGGAAGGTTCTGGGTTATTTACTGAACCACGCAGATGTGTATGAATACACCTAAATCCTGAAACAAGAAGATGAGGTCGACTATAGTCTTTCGGAAGGTTCTGGGTTATTTACTGAGCCACGTAGATGTGTATGAATACACCTAATTTCTTAAACAAGAGGATGAGGTCGACTATAGTCTTTCGGAAGGTTCTAGGTTATTTACTGAACCACGTACATGTGTATGAATACACCTAAATCCTTAAACAAGAATGAGGTCGACTATAGTCTTTCGGAAGGTTCTAGGTTATTTACTGAGCCACGTAGATGTGTATGAATACACCTAAATCCTGAAACAAGAGGATGAGGTCGACTATAGTCTTTCAGAAGGTTCTGGGTTATTTACTGAATCACGTAGATGTGTATGAATACACCTAAGTCCTTAAAAAAGAGAATGAGGTCGACTATAGTCTTTCGGAAGGTCTGGGTTATTTACTGAACCACGTGGGTGTGTATGAATACACTTAAGTCCTTAAACAAGAAGATAAAGTCGACTATAGTCTTTCGGAAGGTCCTTGGGCATTTAATGAGCCAAGTAGATGTGTATGGACAAAACTAAGCCCTTAAACAAGAGGATGAGGTCGACTATCGTCTCTTGGAAGGTCCTTGGGCATCTAATGAGCCAAGTAGATGTGTATGGACAAAACTAAGCCCTTAAACAAGAGGATGAAGCCCACTATCGTCTCTTGGAAGGTCCTTTTGCGTTTAATGGACCGAGTCGATGCGTACAGATAAAACAAGTGCTTTAAACACTAGAATGACTATTGTCCGTTGGAAAATTCTTGAACATTTAATGAACCAATTTAATATGTACGGAAAACACTAGTGCCTCGAAAACGGAGCTGAGGTCGACTATTGTCTGGCCAAAGGTTCTGGGGGTATTTACTGGACCAAGTGGACGTTTACGGATACAACTAGTTTCTTAAACACAAGGATCAGGTCAACTAACGTCTGTCGAAAGGTTCTCGGATTTATACTGGACCAAGTGTATCTGTACGGATACAAGTATCGGATTAAACATGGGGATGAAGTATACTATTTTCGTAGGTTCTTAGGTATACTAAGAAGGTTCTAGCATTTTTACTGGTCCAAGTGGATGTTAAGGCATATAACTATTGGCCTAATGCGAGGATTGGTTCCACTATCGTCTAACGTAGGGTTCTTGGGCATCTATAGGACCAAGTAGATGCAAGTCCTTTAAACACGAGGATGAGGTTAATGATAGTCTGTCGAGAGTTCCGTGGTATGAACTGGACCAAGTGGACGTGTAAGGATGTAACTAGTGCTCTAAATATGATGGAGAGGTCAGCTATCGTCTGCCGTAAGGTTCTGCGTTTTATTGGACCACGTGAATGTGTAACCACACAGTGAAACTGATATTTGCTCATAACAAGAATGAAACGGCGAACAAAGTCATTTATTACAGAAGGGTTTAGGACGGAATTGTGGGCATCCTGACCCTCTTCAGTTCTATAATATTTAGTTACACGAAAACTTTGTGCTTTCATAATATTATTATAAGATTATCAAATAATATATATTAGTTGACAATAGAATGGCTGTTTGCTTGACCCTCTCTTGGTAAAGTAAATACTTTTATAGCAACGCTGTGTTCTTGAATTCACTTACCGTGTACACTTCAATGTACTTTAACAAGAAGCTTGCTCAGTAGACTTTTCCGAGCTATGCTACAGTACTTTTTATGTTTCTAGCATCAGAAGACTTGCAACAATATCAGCTAAGATTCTTTCTTGATCAAGTACATTAGAGTATGTAAGTCATAGTCAAGTTAATACAAAACACTAAAGCTATATTTTGAGAGAACAAAAATTTACCTGAATGTTCGCAACAAGGTAACTACATACAGAAGCAAATCTTGGCTCTACGAAGCCCTCTACATAGAAACCAGGCAGGATGAAATGAGAGATCCAGGTATCTCTATACAAACACAGAAACATAAACTATTAATAAAAGTAAATGATTTTTTTAACATAACTTATTATTAACTTATTATTTAAAAAAAAAAACTAAAATATAACGTTTGATGTTAAGGAAAACCTGCGGCTGGTGTCTAGCATCTTGCGAGGGACAGGCACAGGTTGTGGGGGGGGGGGCAACAGAGCGATCAAGCTATAGACAAGGCTAACGGGTAATGTTTAGGAATGGAAGTCGGAGGACAAAGTGTGAATCTGAAATTAATTCCGTCACGGGCTACAGGAAGTTATTGAGTGCGGGACTCGTCAGTATGGGCACTTTCGGGCACCTGGTACGTGAGAAGATAGGCAACAGGGAAGCATAAGGAAGTGGTTCCCGGACAAGACTCAGGCCGCAAACGCAAGAGTGGGGAAGCAGATCCAGCACTGGGCAAATGCTTCGTAGATCACGACAATATTGTCTGACTAAATAGACAAGTACGAGATTCAAGAAATAAAGAAAGAATTTCCACAAGAGAAAAGGAAGGAATTCTACAGGTGATCAAGAAAGACTTCTTTAAGAGACTAAGATAGCACTGAGAGAGGGGGGTGGGTCAAAGAAATTTTTTTTTTTAATAAAGAGATCCTGGAAAGAAAGAGAGCGAATATACTTACTATTCGATGAAAGGAGTTCCCCATGGTTCAAAAGGGAGAGAGAGAGAGAGAGAGAGAGACAGAGGGAGAGAGAGAGAGAGAGAGAGAGATTAGTTTCTCGTGAGGCCAAGACAGGAGTTTCCCATGTGTCAAAAGGGAGAGAGAGAGAGAGAGACAGAGAGAGAGATTAGTTTCTCGTAAGACCAAGAAAGGAGTTCCCCATGTGTCAAAAGGGACAGTGAGAAGAGAGAGAGAGAGAGAGAGAGAGAGAGAGAGAGAGAGAGAAAGAGATAATAAGAGAAAGAGAGAGAGAGCGAAGATACTTAATATTCGAAGAAATGAGTTCCCAATGTGTCAAAAGGGAGAGAGAGAGAGAGAGAGAGAGAGAGATTAGTTTCTCGTAAGGCCAAGAAATGAGTTCCCCATGTGTCAAAAGGGAGAGAGAGTGATTAGTTTCTCGTAAGGCCAAGAAATGAGTTCCCCATGTGTCAAAAGGGAGAGAGAGTGATTAGTTTCTCGTAAGGCCAAGAAATGAGTTCCCCATGTGTCAAAAGGGAGAGAGAGAGACAGAGAGAGATTAGTTCCTCGTAAGGCCAAGAAATGAGTTTTCCGAAGAGCAATGAAAAAAGGTACCTCAGGAGACAAATAACGAATATAACACGAAGTCGCCACCACAACCGCCGCGCCGTGCAAGTAACGCTAATACAAAGTCAATGTATGCTTACGTAGCTCGCTAAATGTTTCCATTGTGTAACACATGATTAAGTGATCGCAGTGGCCATAAAAAAAACAATAAATAGGTCGTCACAGTTAGTTTATTTACACAAACGACGTTTCAACGACAACGCCATAATCATCGGGGAGCTATAAAACTTCAATTTACATTCAAAATGAAAGTAAATTTACGCTGAGGGTCAGAACAAGTACCAACCCCCAATACAAGCGTAGTTACACTTAAACTTATCCTAACACTTTATTAATATACAAAGTTACCCACATATATAACTCATTAAGTCTAATAACATTCTTCCAAAAGGTTATGTGGTCGGGCTCGTTATACTACAAATGTGAGAAATGTACTTTAGGTCTAGTTTTGTTGTACATCTTGATTTAGTTTCTATATCAAGTGGTCCTTCGCTACATTTCTTCATTTGGTATGTCTTCTTTCGGGTTTTCTAATAGTTGTTACCAGTAACAATGTTACATTTAAATTAGTATTTTTCTCCCCATTTGACAGTGCCCTCACTGTGTTATTTGTATCCATTTTTTTCATATTTGTATCAACCATTAAGGACTTAGCATCTATCTTCTCATGCATGTCTCACTATGTCATTCTATTTCGCTTTGTTAGAAGATCATCCCTATAATATTCTTTAACAAAGCTTCATCAATTATACAGTAAATCACAGAATTAAAGTCACTTTGCTGTGGTATTATCTGGAAGTCTCGATGGCAATGTATCTGTCTGTATGGTTCGGTCCTATACGTGAATTAAAGTCACGTTGCTGGGGTATTATCTGGAAGTCTCGATGGCAATGTATCTGTCTGTATGGTTCAGTCCTATACGTGAATTAAAGTCACTTTGCTGGGGTATTGTCTGGAAGTCTCGATGGCAATGTATCTGTCTGTATGGTTCAGTCCTATACGTGAATTAAAGTCACTTTGCTGGGGTATTGTCTGGAAGTCTCGATGGCAATGTATCTGTCTGTATGGTTCGGTCCTACACGTGAATTAAAGTCACTTTGCTGGGGTATTATCTGGAAGTCTCGATGGCAATGTATCTGTCTGTATGGTTCGGTCCTACACGTGAATTAAAGTCACTTTGCTGGGGTATTATCTGAAAGTCTGGATGGAAATGTATCTGTCTGTATGGTTCGGTCCTATACGTGAATTAAAATCACTTTGCTGGAGTATTATCTGGAAGTCTCGATGGCAATGTATCTGTCTGTATGGTTCAGTCCTATACGTGAATTAAAGTCACTTTGCTGGGGTATTGTCTGGAAGTCTCGATGGCAATGTATCTGTCTGTATGGTTCAGTCCTATACGTGAATTTTGTGCTCGGGTAAACGTCGTTTATTCTCTCACAAAGGTTTTCCAGGTTTTGTTGCAACTAAATTACATGGCCAAACCAAATTTGTTAACCAATTTCACACATGGGACTAACCTCTGAGATGATCTGCTTTTGGGTATAAAATTTACCGTTGAACAGCCTCTGAGTTTCCTACTTACTTTTCATCGACCGATTCAAGTTGTAGATCCTCCCTCCCCCTCCTTCAAATGGCGAGGAAATTTCACGCATTCCAGAATTGGTACTAACAACAATTTGCCCTCACAGAGGTTAATGAAATATTACAACCCACAGTAACTACATCTAAATGTTTGGAGCTATATAATTAATTCTAGCATAAGGTACATTAGGCGCACTTGTGGCCAAATATGTGAATAATGGCTGCGAAAGTGTGGGGTGTAATGACGTCACAGCCTCTGCAAAGGTTGGCTGAGGATGAGTTTTATTGCATTGGCGCTAATTGTGGGGGGGAATAATTACACAACCGGAACTGGAAATCATGGCTTTAAGGTTTAACGGCCGCCATACCATAAAGGAATCTGTAATGGCTAATTCTGTAGATTTATCTTTGTGCCAAAGAATACTTTACACTGTCCGCACGCTATGCACACGCACACACACAAGCACTCGCTATGCTACGAATAAATGTTTCGGTTTGTTGTCGCGGTCGCAGTGTTTCCAATCGCAACGGAAATGTGATCGATCACGAAAAGTTACGCAGATACAGTGTGAAAGGAAAATAATGGAAAAAGTAGAAAAAATGACAAAAGTTGGACAAACTGTAAAAGTTTAACGAAAACTTCGCCGAGAGAGTGGAAAGATGGGGCAGGAAGTAAGCCTCAAGTTACAGACAAATCACTGAACATTTCTGTATATGTATTTCTGTGATTGTACATTTTATGCGCAGTCTACATATTTGAATTGAAATAGATAAAAGTAAATGTTCTTTCGCTACAACCCCGAATTATAGTTGTCTGGGACAAGTGGAGACAGAGGTAAGAGCTTATTTTCTGACACAGGTAGCAAAACTTGACTGGGATGAAGCAAAACCTCATTTACAATTTGCAGTGGCTGGAATTATGCTGAAAAGGATTTTAATGAACGTAAAGGAAAATGATCTTTTGTAGAAATAATGTTTTTCTTTTAGATAAACGCGCACATTTTTTCTATATTAAACTACAGTAAACTCCCGATTATCCGTGGAATAGAGTGGCCCGGCAACGCCGGATAACGAATTCCCCGGATAATCCGCTATGAACAAAGAATAAACAAAACGATCGATAATCGATTATTATACCATAAGTTACACAAATAATGACCCCGATGAATGCAATTCACAAATAATCTTCAGAGGACAAAATAAATACAGAAAATGTCGAAGTATTTGACTGATTATAACATGTACATTTGTATGTCTAACTATTTACAATACGTACATAAGTATATGTCAAAAGTAAGTATGTATGTAGGCCTACATATTTAATTTTTTGTACAGAAAATACTTCCACTTTTTAACAAAAACATCTGTCACTTTCGTCTGTTTTTTTGTGAGCATTGATTTACCTTTAGTGTGCGATCTAAGTTTCTTGAGAACCATTTTGTCGCACAGTGTCTGCTTGTGTCACGTGTGTCACAAAGCCATAAAAATCGACAATGTATATGACAGACATGGATAATGCATATGTCACGTCCTAGACTATTTATAGCCGAGATTAGCTGACATTTGTTTACAATCTTATGATACCATTAGGTTTTCGGGCGTCCAAGCAATTTGTTATTGTCTCTTATATACAGTAGTCTGCTCGCCTCTTTTATTTCGCTGGCCCGCGTCGGGATGCTTCCCTTTCAATGTAAAAATTAGTACGTACATATTTACATATCTATTCCCTTCATCTTAACTTCTATTAAGCCTTATATGTATTTCCGTCGTAATTCACCGTTTGGAAATTTAAACACATGAATCTGATTGGAATAAAAATTGGATATTTGTAAAACAATGGTAGACCCGGATAATCCGCCCACCGATAATCGGGAGTTTACTGTATATTAAATACTTCAAGTAGTAAAGCAAACTCATCAGTTACATAAGTTACTGTATTTAGTTTCATGTGGATAATCTAACCTAACCTTACTTAAACTAACCAAATACAACCTAATCTATCAAACTGCTCTGTAAATTATTTAAAGCTTTCTACAATGTTTTTATTTGCCTTCCCAAATGTAACAAGTAATAAAAAAATTCAAGTAAATTCCTACTTAGGTCAACAACAAAACTTTTCATTTGATTTTGTTTATTTTTATATTTTACAATTACAATTAATATAAATATGTATATACATATATATGACACAATCACAATATTTGGTGCCTAAATGGAAAGCGAATTTCCTTGCAATTTTTCATTTCCCTCTCTATACATTATATGGTGTTAACCTATAATTTTTTTTAGGTACTATTTATTCGCTTTATTTTTTTCGTTTCTAAATTATGAATCTGACGGTGGTCTATAACTCCCTATTCTATATACCTCTTGTATTGCATCATTATTGCAAGGGACTTGTCACATATAATTTAATATATATTTTTAAGTAATAGATATATGACACTGGGAAAGTTTGTTCGGTGCCAAAGTGTTGGATTTCAAACATGTAGTCATTCAGTTCGAATCATACATCACTTTTCAAATTTTACTAATGAATAATTATTTGAAAAAAACTGTATTAACTTCAATAGTCATTCACTATAGGTTAAAATAAGTTATATGAACAAAAATTGTATAAGTCAATTCCTACTTAGGTAAACGAAGAAAAAATTTATTTTAGATACTTTTTATTAAATAATTACAATTAATATAAATAAAGTAACACAACCTATGCGTTTAAACAGCTGTTATATCACATAACCTATAACATAAAATCAGCTGTTTTATGAAATCGTATGTTTATCAATTATTTTAATCCAAATGGGAAGAAATAACTATATTGCAAACCTTGCCCCTTTTGTAAAAAGTGTTTCTCGTATACAAGAATAAAATAAATTTAATGAATTAATATTTTTAAAGAATGTTTTAACATCAATTGTCATCCACTATAAGTTAAAAAAAAGTATTTGAACTTGAGTGGATGAATAAAAACGTATTTTATTAAAGATTGAAAAATTGTACAAGATATATATGGAAAGAGTGTGAGCTAATAGAAGGAATTGAAAAGTGAAGAAGATGTTTATAAAACGATGATATTGTGTTTAAATAATTAACTAGCTACCAATTAATGGAGTAAGGTTTGTACATTTACCCTCATTATTTCGAAGCTCATAAACATGAGCAGAACACGATACAGGCGTCCCCTTGCTGTAATTTACACGTGTTACAAGGGTAGGTAACTGACAGTTATCTCGTACACGCAACGAAATGCTTGTTTTACTAGAGGAATGTTTGTGCCGAGACTTTATACCTACAGTAGCCCCTTCGCTACGTTAGACTAAGCTACGTAGGTCGATCGGTTTCTATGTCTTATGCTCCTACGGTGGTTATTTTGCGAGAATGTTTTCAAATGAAGGAATCCATCCCTCAGTTGTACAATTTCACTTTGGCAAGGATTGATGCATTAGGTTGGCAATAATTCATTTATCTTATCCTATGATAGCCGAAACTACCCCGTATGGATATGATTTTAGACAAATCTATCACGGTGTTTTAAAACAAGAAGATAAAGAAACCATTGGACATTTAGGAAGACATGGAACAAAAGTTAATTGCTGATCAAAACACTGGCTGACTACAAATAAGGAAGACACTGAATCTGTTACGGAGAGACATTGGGTGCAGCGTGAAGATCCTCGGCGACGATGAGGAGAACTCTCCAGGCTAAGTAAGTTAATGAACATACAGGTTAAACTGGTGGAAGGAATTGTCTCGGAGTAAAGTATTACTGCTGCCTAGGTTACTTCGTTATGTTAGGGCGCGAAGTGAATTTACATTGTTGCAGATACAGCCTGAGCCCTGATCGGCAAGCCGGGCGCTATCTGGTCGTCATAGTGGAAATGCAGGTACTGAATTGTCTACTTGTCTTCATTCGAAAACTTTAAGTTGTCAATTATCTCTCCTCTCTAAAGGAACAAGAAAAGAATATTCATTCCAAATCCAGGGCGCATTCTGCATCTGTCGCACTGTATTTTTCCTTGTAGTATGAGGGGATTAGTTTGTATGTGTCTATTACACGGATATTACAAGTTTGTTAATGTAGGTAGGAGTATACAATAAAGCACCCTGGTTGGGGGTCACTGACCTGATAGGTGCTGAACCATGGAGGTCTGTCCCCCCAACGGCGCATGATGGTGCCACGCTGTAGCGGCTTGGTAGGTGCAGTCCCAAGTATTTCTGAAAAGCAGGAAGAGTTTGGTAAGAACCTGAATGCATTAGGTTTAAACGAAACAATAAACAGATGGTTTGAAAGTGGACATCTTGGCTGATAATAGAGCAGTGGGTGCAGAACGACTTTCTGATAACTATTCCACTCCCTCAGCCGATGTTCCACCACTTACAACGGAGGAAATATTGAAATATTTTCGAGGATGACTCAAGGGTGTTAGCAAGTAAATATAATTTTCCATTCCAAACAATAAAATCGCCCCTTTATTACATGACGGACGTTATACTGTTGTTAGTACTAATGGGTTAAACCTGTCATCTTTAAAAATAAAACCCATAGACGAGAGTTATTTAGGATACCACATTTTGACTGATGTATGTATAGAGAATCTGTGCCCAAACCGTCGAAGACACAGAGCAGCATCATAAGGCGATTGCTAAAGCATGCCTCTGGTTCTATACCACGCCAGAAGAGTGTTCAGCGCGCTGTACGACAGCAAGTAATTGTGACCCGGGTATCTTTGCGGCAACAATGTAGGAAGTGGAGTGCTGCAGAAGCTAAGGCGAGCTTCAGCACTACAACATTGCGCAACTAACAATAGGCGCGCCGCATTTCACTGCCTTGCTATAAATGCCAATTCAAAGTTAATTGCTATTTAATTAGTGCACGAACTGGCAACATGGCACAGCCAGTGTTATTGAAACTTTAACGCGCGAGGACTTGACAATGTTTCGAAGTTGTTATGGGTTCCTCCATTGCATAAAGCGCTTAGAAATAAAGCTATGCATTCGGGTAATGCCAGACCCGTTCACAGTTAGGCCCACTGTGACAGAGCAGTCGATAAGGCTAGACGGAGAGCGGAATGCGAACATAACTATCTAAAGGTGGAATCTTATTTGCAATTACACGGATGTACAAATACAGAAGAGGTGATTAATGATAGAATGTTTAGTTTGTAGAGATTTTGTAAATAAACTGTGCCTTATCATTGAATGTAGAAAGTTCTACTGTTACAACGACAAGGTTTAAATGGAAGAACTCGCGTTAAATTGTTGCAACAAGTAGAGACTGAGGTGGCACCTGTCGGCAAGTCTTGCGCCCTCTGCCCTGTGTCTACGAAACTAATATTCCTCGAGCAAATAAACAACTTTAATGTTATGATGGAACCATAATAGATTAAATATATCGTGAGATGTCTTGTTGGAGTGAAGTGTTAATGGTGATTAGGAGGAAACGGAAGAAAGCAAAGGAAAGGAATAGAAGGGGAGGAAGGAAAGCCAGATCAAGGAAAAATGCAAGATGGGAAAGAAAAAAAGAAGAGGATATCAAGAAAAACAATAATGAGGACTAGGAAAACGAGAATTAGGAATTGGAAAATGGAGGAAAAGAAAGAAGAAGGAAATAAGTTAGGTTATGTGGGAGAAAGAGAGGAGGAAGTTAGCAGATGCAATCAGTTCTCCAAACTACGGCACGATCTTGGAGCTGTCATGGCGGCATTCCTCCGGCAAACGATCTCACATCAATGTAACGGCTTCAATCAGCAGACAAATTGCCAATGTAAATACAGGCGATAAAGTACGGGAGCAGAATCTATTTGACTTTGTTTAGTTTTTAATTTATTCGCTCCCTACGAGATTTCCCTCATGTGCTATTGACAAAGGCATTAGGTTTTTGCCCACCTGCTCTGCGCATGCGTAGACATGTGGTTGCCGCACACCTTCCCCGGCTCCAACACACCTCAAGTCGGGACGAGACACTAGGACAGAATCTGTCCCCGCACTCTGACTACACAAACACAGACAAGATAAAGAAACATCTTTTCACTAAGTTATATTTACCGGAAGTAGATTAGGCGAGGCGCACATTTATTGCCGTAAATATTACCCCGCGTCACGCTCCGAAAACCTTTAATAAGCGGGCAATAAATCGTAGCGATGCAGCGTGACAGTTAAGGTCGCCTGCAATAAAAACGCTCAACCTTTTTAACACACCTGATGCGCCGTAAACACGAAGATAAATCACGTTCTAAGATTGTAAGGAGTCCTTTTTGTATGGAGCGGTGGCTCCAAGTAAACTTTGTCCTGAAAATTAAAGGAAAATGTGGAACGCAACGTAAATGTAACAAGGGTATAGATCCAATGTGGAGGGACGAATGTGCTACGCTTTAGACAGGATATGCGTGAAGGTACTTGGCCTTTTTGACTAGTGTTGCAGTGGGGCGCCAGGTAGCACACTACTACACTGTTTCCGTCCAACTTCACTCCTGTCTCTTGTAGGTGTAGCTTGTAGGTGTAGCCACATATATACAACCCCCACAGGGGGCAGGTAAGTTTTCATCGCCTCAGACACAAGAGCAGTGGCTAGACAGACCTGGAAGCCATGTGGCTTCCGTCTTTCCGTGTTTACAGATGTAGTGCTTAGAAGTGCAGAAGCAACAATATTACTAAGGCAAAGTTAACACTCACTACAACAGAGGTTCACTTGCTCTCACAGTCGTGTGTGCCACTTTATTTCCCTAAACCGTTTAAATCTTCACACAATTATATAGCCCCACAGATGTAAACATCTCGTCAGAATGTGTACCAACCTATAATGCTACTTACTTTACGTAGTACTTTCGCCTAGTTTATAGATAAACCGATTCGTAACCAATAGTAACGCTCGTAACAAATAGAATCCGTAACCTACTTCTTCTAACGCGTTTATAAAGCAATGTCGCAATGTGTAACCACTCAAATTCTAAAGTCGAACTAATTATTTAACCTTAGCTATTAGTCAGTTATACTGGGCGGATGAGGGTTCCAGAATGGCATAAAGTGCTTGACTAACCCACGCTGTGGATATTCCTCACATCCCCTCTATAAGGACGCGTATTTTCACTATAGTGAGGAAGCCACCGTTACGGTTTGTAAGACCATTGTAATAAGGCATGTACAAGTAGTGGGAGTATAGCGAAGATCTTGGATTCTAGAAGAGTTGGCATTTACAACTCCGCCTAGGCTAAGCACCTGTAGTGAGGAAGCCACCGTTACGGGTTGTAAGACCACTGTAATAAGGCATGTACAAGTAGTGGGGGTATAGCGAAGATCTTGGATTCTAGAAGAGTTGGCATTTACATCTCCGCCTATGCTAAGCACCTGTAGTGAGGAAGCCACCGTTACGGGTTGTAAGACCACTGTAATAAGGCATGTACAAGTAGTGGGGGTATAGCGAAGATCTTGGATTCTAGAAGAGTTGGCATTTACATCTCCGCCTATGCTAAGCACCTGTAGTGAGGAAGCCACCGTTACGGGTTGTAAGACCACTGTAATAAGGCATGTACAAATAGTGGGAGTGTACCGAAGATCTTGGATTCTAGAAGAGCTGGCATTTACATCTCCGCCTATGCTAAGCACCTGTAGTGAGGAAGCCACCGTTACGGGTTGTAAGACCACTGTAATAAGGCATGTACAAGTAGTGGGAGTATAGCGAAGATCTTGGATTCTAGAAGAGTTGGCATTTACATCTCCGCCTATGCTAAGCACCTGTAGTGAGGAAGCCACCGTTACGGGTTGTAAGACCACTGTAATAAGGCATGTACAAGTAGTGGGGGTATAGCGAAGATCTTGGATTCTAGAAGAGTTGGCATTTACATCTCCGCCTATGCTAAGCACCTGTAGTGAGGAAGCCACCGTTACGGGTTGTAAGACCACTGTAATAAGGCATGTACAAGTAGTGGGGGTATAGCGAAGATCTTGGATTCTAGAAGAGTTGGCATTTACATCTCCGCCTATGCTAAGCACCTGTAGTGAGGAAGCCACCGTTACGGGTTGTAAGACCACTGTAATAAGGCATGTACAAGTAGTGGGAGTATAGCGAAGATCTTGGATTCTAGAAGAGCTGGCATTTACATCTCCGCCTATGCTAAGCACCTGTAGTGAGGAAGCCACCGTTACGGGTTGTAAGACCACTGTAATAAGGCATGTACAAATAGTGGGAGTGTACCGAAGATCTTGGATTCTAGAAGAGCTGGCATTTACATCTCCGCCTATGCTAAGCACCTGTAGTGAGGAAGCCACCGTTACGGGTTGTAAGACCACTGTAATAAGGCATGTACAAGTAGTGGGAGTATAGCGAAGATCTTGGATTCTAGAAGAGCTGGCATTTACATCTCCGCCTATGCTAAGCACCTGTAGTGAGGAAGCCACCGTTACGGGTTGTAAGACCACTGTAATAAGGCATGTACAAGTAGTGGGAGTATAGCGAAGATCTTGGATTCTAGAAGAGTTGGCATTTACATCTCCGCCTATGCTAAGCACCTGTAGTGAGGAAGCCACCGTTACGGGTTGTAAGACCACTGTAATAAGGCATGTACAAGTAGTGGGGGTATAGCGAAGATCTTGGATTCTAGAAGAGTTGGCATTTACATCTCCGCCTATGCTACGCACCTGTAGTGAGGAAGCCACCGTTACGGGTTGTAAGACCACTGTAATAAGGCATGTACAAGTAGTGGGAGTATAGCGAAGATCTTGGATTCTAGAAGAGCTGGCATTTACATCTCCGCCTATGCTAAGCACCTGTAGTGAGGAAGCCACCGTTACGGGTTGTAAGACCACTGTAATAAGGCATGTACAAGTAGTGGGGGTATAGCGAAGATCTTGGATTCTAGAAGAGTTGGCATTTACATCTCCGCCTATGCTAAGCACCTGTAGTGAGGAAGCCACCGTTACGGGTTGTAAGACCACTGTAATAAGGCATGTACAAGTAGTGGGAGTATAGCGAAGATCTTGGATTCTAGAAGAGCTGGCATTTACATCTCCGCCTATGCTAAGCACCTGTAGTGAGGAAGCCACCGTTACGGGTTGTAAGACCACTGTAATAAGGCATGTACAAATAGTGGGAGTGTACCGAAGATCTTGGATTCTAGAAGAGCTGGCATTTACATCTCCGCCTATGCTAAGCACCTGTAGTGAGGAAGCCACCGTTACGGGTTGTAAGACCACTGTAATAAGGCATGTACAAGTAGTGGGAGTATAGCGAAGATCTTGGATTCTAGAAGAGCTGGCATTTACATCTCCGCCTATGCTAAGCACCTGTAGTGAGGAAGCCACCGTTACGGGTTGTAAGACCACTGTAATAAGGCATGTACAAGTAGTGGGAGTATAGCGAAGATCTTGGATTCTAGAAGAGCTGGCATTTACATCTCCGCCTATGCTAAGCACCTGTAGTGAGGAAGCCACCGTTACGGGTTGTAAGACCACTGTAATAAGGCATGTACAAATAGTGGGAGTGTACCGAAGATCTTGGACTCTAGAAGAGTTGGCATTTACATCTCCGCCTAGGCTAAACACCTGTAGTGAGGAAGCCACCGTTACGGGTTGTAAGACCACTGTAATAAGGCATGTACAAGTAGTGGGAGTGTAGCGAAGATCTTGGATTCTAGAAGAGTTGGCATTTACATCTCAGCCTAGGCTAAGCACCTGTAGTGAGGAAGCCACCGTTACGGGTTGTAAGACCACTGTAATAAGGCATGTACAAGTAGTGGGAGTATATCGAAGATCTTGGATTCTAGAAGAGTTGGCATTTACATCTCCGCCTAGGCTAAGCACCTGTAGTGAGGAAGCCACCGTTACGGTTTGTAAGACCACTGTAATAAGGCATGTACAAGTAGTGGGAGTATAGCGAAGATCTTGGATTCTAGAAGAGTTGGCATTTACATCTCCGCCTAGGCTAAACACCTGTAGTGAGGAAGCCACCGTTACGGGTTGTAAGACCACTGTAATAAGGCATGTACAAGTAGTGGGAGTATAGCGAAGATCTTGGATTCTAGAAGAGTTGGCATTTACATCTCAGCCTAGGCTAAGCACCTGTAGTGAGGAAGCCACCGTTACGGGTTGTAAGACCACTGTAATAAGGCATGTACAAGTAGTGGGAGTATAGCGAAGATCTTGGATTCTAGAAGAGTTGGCATTTACATCTCCGCCTAGGCTAAGCACCTGTAGTGAGGAAGCCACCGTTACGGGTTGTAAGACCACTGTAATAAGGCATGTACAAGTAGTGGGAGTATAGCGAAGATCTTGGATTCTAGAAGAGTTGGCATTTACATCTCCGCCTAGGCTAAGCACCTGTAGTGAGGAAGCCACCGTTACGGGTTGTAAGACCACTGTAATAAGGCATGTACAAGTAGTGGGAGCATAGCGAAGATCTTGGATTCTAGAAGAGTTGGCATTTACATCTCAGCCTAGGCTAAGCACCTGTAGTGAGGAAGCCACTGTTACGGGTTGTAAGACCACTGTAATAAGGCATGTACAAGTAGTGGGAGTATAGCGAAGATCTTGGATTCTAGAAGAGTTGGCATTTACATCTCCGCCTATGCTAAGCACCTGTAGTGAGGAAGCCACCGTTACGGGTTGTAAGACCACTGTAATAAGGCATGTACAAGTAGTGGGAGTATAGCGAAGATCTTGGATTCTAGAAGAGTTGGCATTTACAACTCCGCCTAGGCTAAGCACCTGTAGTGAGGAAGCCACCGTTACGGGTTGTAAGACCACTGTAATAAGGCATGTACAAGTAGTGGGAGTATAGCGAAGATCTTGGATCCTAGAAGAGTTGGCATTTACATCTCCGCCTATGCTAAGCACCTGTAGTGAGGAAGCCACCGTTACGGGTTGTAAGACCACTGTAATAAGGCATGTACAAGTAGTGGGAGTATAGCGAAGATCTTGGATTCTAGAAGAGTTGGCATTTACATCTCCGCCTAGGTAGTCTTACTATTACGTGCCCTCAGTACAATACGTGATATACTACTCTTGTTCTACCTGTACAGGCGCCGGGGTGAAGACTCAGCCCTATGCAGTCTCCCATTAATATTACAAACATAAACCATGTTCCAGGTGTAACAGATTAATTGTTTTCAAGCTCGAAAAGAGTTCTTTTTCAAAGGACTACTGCACACTTCCTGTTGTATACATTCTTTCCATTCGCTCACTTCCCTATCTCTTACAGCTTGCCTATACTAAGACACGTCTGCTACATCTAGGCCTACCTGTTCTTACCACTATGTTTGTTACACTAAATACTATAAACACACCCCTTCCCCCAATTCGTTTAACCTCAATAAATTTAACTTAAATCCATTAGGATTCCACTGGAAATTGGCAATCCATTATACCATACCATAAGACATGTGCGCGCGAGCGTGTACAAGCCATAATATTAAAGAAGTATCTACATAACAAAACAACACATTGGCCAAGTATTTGCTCGTTTCTGCCATTTAGAGATATATTCTCAGTATACTACATGGTAACAATATAAAACAAGATATGAAACAAACTATGCGCAAATAAAACCAAATGCAACCCAATTCAATTTGGAGAGGCAAACCCAATTAACCCGGCCGAGCGCCCTCTGATATCGTTTCCCTTAATTTGATTGCATTTTTATGGAAATTCTAAAAGTGGAAATAAATTGATGAAATCGAAAGTAGATTTACTTAACGTAAAATGGAAATTCAATTACATATACGGTGGGTAATGAAAAATAATTGTTATTCAAATTGAATTTTTTTGAGAACACTGCATTGTGCTGAGATAGAGAGAGAGAGAGAGAGAGAGAGAGAGAGAGAGAGAGAGAGAGAGACGTATAAAGAACAATTTATGTGTATACACCACAGGTTTTATTACCAAGAGTAACATGGTTGATAAATAAAATGAGTCACATTTATTTTATTTCAATAAAAGTAACATTTTTCGAGCCTAAAATGCTTTTTGCCTTAGGCCTTAGAAATTAGATAATCAGTTGTTGAATTATCAATGAATTAATTATTCAAAGAAATGGAATTTTGATTCGTATACCAATAGTGTATTTCTTTAAGACAATTTATTCAAACTTACATTTATTTTTAGTCCCTTTCAGTGTCATCTTCTAACTTCCTAACATTATATTCTAAAACATAGTATGGAATTCCTCCACCAGTGGCTCTTCTGTCGACAGTGTTTATGAGGAGATAGTAGCTACCGATACAGACCACCACAAAGTAAACCTTAGTACAGTATATTAATATGGATTTGCGTTTACAAAACTGTTTACTTCACACCTTACTTGCCATGTGACTGTACAGTTGGGTTTCATAACATAGAAAATGTTTGTCTAACTCGTGTCTGTAACAACCATTGATAGATAGACGAACCGTCACCATGTTACAGCCAAGTTTGCTTTCAAGATGCGAGGAAACAGGCAACACATGAGAAGGTTTAACGTAAACACTGCCCAAAGGAATATAATTACAATTAACAACCCCAGCAAACGTTGCCAGTCCGAGAACAGGGCTTTGTGACGCCTTGCGATATGGCTTCAAAACGAATAACTCTAGAATATTACAAGTAAAATCTGCTTCGCCAACACAGAGAGCAGAAGTCTCTTACAAGGCGGGCATGCTGTGAGTGGCAAGGAAACCAGTACAGCTAGGAATGACGCAACACACGCTCACCCGAAAGCCGTAACTACCTGCTATTGTTTGGTGCTTTAGTGGTGAAAGACAAAAGTGACTCACTACTCAATAAAGATGCATTAAAATCTATATGTTGATTACTAATTAACATAATTTGTATTATGTTATGTAACAATTGTATTACTATTTTACATATAATCTATACGAATTATCAATATTATGCTCAAACATAGCAATGATTTGATTTGCCACTCAACCCTAGTAAGGGTTAGGACTTGCCACTCAACCCTAGTAAGGGTTAGGACTTGCCAATCAACCCTAGCAAGGGTTAGGACTTGCCAATCAACCCTAGCAAGGGTTAGGACTTGCCAATCAACCCTAAGCAAGGGTTAGGACTTGCCACTCAACCCAAGCAAGGGTTAGGACTTGCCAATCAACCCTAGCAAGGGTTAGGAAATGCAACTCAACTATCCCAAGGGGTAGGGGTTAGGACCTGCCATTCAACCCTAGCAAAGGTTAAGACTTTCCACTCAACCGTAGCAAGGGTTAGGACATGCCACTCAAATAGAGCAAGGTTTAGGACTTTTCACTCAACCCTAGCAAGGGTTAGGACCTGCCACTCAACCCTAGCAAAGGTTAGGACCTACCTCGAAACCCTAGCAAGAGTTAGGACCTGCCACTCAACCTTACCAAAGGGTTAGGATCTGCCACTCAACCCTAGCAAGGATTAGGATTTTCCACCCAACCCTAGCAAGGGTTAAGACATTCCACTCAACCATAGAAAGGGTTAGGATCTGCCACTCAACCCTAGCAAAGGTTACGTTACTCCACTCAATTCTAGCAAAGGTTAGGACTTGCCACTCAACCTTAGCAAGAGTTAGGACTTGCTACTCAACCCTAGCAAGGGTCAGTACTCGCCACTCAACCCTTGCAATGGGTAAGACTTGCCCTCGCAGTATTTGACATCAATATTTTACAATTGAAGCTAGGCTGATATCGGCACACTTTAGTTTCGTAAAGTTCTTTATTAACATCCGACTCGCTTCTGTAGAACTAATTATATAAATTGCTTGCACAGAAAAATTCTTAAATTATTATAAATCTTTAAACTTTAATAAATTACATTTAAATTTAAATTGAATGATGAAACACATAAATTAAAGCTTAGAAAGTGGCCTCAGAACTCGTACAGCAAATATGGTTTCGAACGAACATAGATTTACAGATTTAAAAGTTCTCAAAATATAAAAACCCATAGATATTGTTAGCTAACGAAGCATACAACAGCTGCGTGTGTTAAAACAAACAGCCATGCTAATAACCGTACGGTAATGGAAATTAGGCCCAAACCTCATCAGGCGGGAGGGCGGGTTAGTATATCGTACCCGAATTAGATGTCCGGTCAGGTGATGTAGGGGACAAACTGCGGCACAGAATAATTTGTAATAAAGTGTCAGACCTGGAGTTTGTTAATTGCATTCATGACGTGCGATACACACTGCGTACGAGTGGGGGAAGCAACAGTATGGCTAACTGTGTCACCTAGATGGCAAGCTGATATGGCTTAAACTGTCACAGTGTTTACAAACATCCATGCACAGCATATAAATAGTGATTATGTGGAAACATATATACATATTGAAAATCTAAAGTAAAATAACATATTGAAAATAAATAGCTTTTTTATACATCTAAATAAAGAAGACCTTCTCACTTATATATCCTAGTAAAATATTATCCAGAATATTTAAGCGAAAGTTTGTAAGAGTAGTAAACCCAAGTTGTATGCATTGAATAACTTCGGGAGTTATGGAGTAACATATGCAACCAGCAATACTTTGTCAGGGACGATCCTTACGTCACAGGGACCCCGCGACAGTTCAGTCCACTAGGCTGTCTCAATGAAGGTTATAGATTTGTCGAGATAATATGGCAGTTGCGTGCTCTGTGCGGAATATTGACAGAAGATATTGAGCGTTACAAGCCTATTTGGGGAATAGTGGGCACTTTAAGGAGTAGGTTTGAAAAGAGGAAAAATATAAAAATTAAACAACAGTAATGGACTACAGGCTAGCGTGTATGTTACTATAATTAATCATATTTTAAAGTGCAATACAATTTTCAAACTATACGAAGCCGTATATTGTTCCTTTTACGAAGATAAATCATTTAGAAATAATAACTCTGTTTTTTTTCAAATTCCAATTAAATTTTAGTAACATAAAATAGAATCTAAAAATAGAGTAAAACGCAAAGGTTCGGGAGTTAAACAAACTGTGGAGCGCAGGGCCCGATGTTGGCAGCGCTGTTCCGAAGCTTTAAAGTTGGCTGCACTGCATTTGAGCTCAGTGTGTGCCGTGTTGTGGAGTGGTAGCAGTGCGCGTTGCTAGGCGGTTACAGTGTGTTTATTGCTCACGTTAGCCACACGCACGTAAGTGTACATGTGTTAGCCTAATAGCTTCTAGCTTGTATGTCTGGCTCTATTGCTCTTATTCATGGGCGCTGAACAACCAAGTCTTTGTAGATTCTTACCAAGGTCACATTCTAATCGGGTTTGGCGACACTTTAATATTTCTTGGCAATTTCACTTGAATACAAAACCCACTTCTATTCTATATAAAAGCCCGCCCGCTATAATGTACATGCAGCTCCCAATATTCTATGTAGATGGTTTTATTATTAAATTCCTACTATTAGTTCATACTCCTGATATATATCTTGTAAAAATTTTCGATCGTTAATAAAATATATTTTTACTCGTCCATCAAGTTCAAATACATTTCTTTAAACCTATAGTGCATGACAGTTAATGTCAATACGGAGTTTTTCAAATATTTATTCAATAATTAAATTATAAAAAATTGGTGGGTCTAGGTCGGATTCGAACTGAGTATTTTCCGATTCAAAGTCTAGCGCTTTTTGGCACTGAGAAAAATTTTCATAGGTAGAAACGAACTATTCAAATATCCATATGAAAAACCTCCGTTGTATAATCTTAAATAGTTGTCATGGTAACCGTACAAAATTATAAATAATGCTTTAAGATTAAAACATTATAAACGATTAGGAATAAAATATACAAACTGGATTAACGTTATCGAAACATTGCTTCTCAAACGGCCAATGCAAAAGTACAAAGCCTCTTAATATATAAAAATATATATCCTATATATATATATATATATATATATATATATATATATATATATATATATATATATAATTGAAAATATAAAATAAATAGAAACTAAGAAAAAATGTTTCTTTGTTGATTCAAGTAGAAATTGTAATTAAACATTTTTTTATATTACTTGTATATTTTGAAAGATAATTAACCAGACAATAAAGTAATTTCGAGCATCGTAAAACCGTTTTTATGTATTTAAGTGCAGAAGCAGTGATATTTTGCCTCCTTATATTAATTATCTCAATGCTAAAGCTTTTAATTCATGGCATAACGGATTTGATGAGGGGATCGATCTTATGCCAAAACGTCGAGCTCATAATAAATAAGCGTTCCTTTTCGCTTAGTATCTTTTATATAATTCTTGCTAAAACACTTTCAAGCGAGTGGCTAAATACGTTATTTATTCATTCTCGATGTATGGCCCACTCAAGTGAGGTTCCCTGACCGAGTAGGTACACGCGACGCGTAGGTACTTACCTTCTTGTTACGCGTACTATGATTAGTGCTACCATGCATGCACTTCCCTCAGGTTATAGTTCCAATTATATTATTTTGAAGAGAATTTTAAAATAAATTCCAAGTATAAAAAGATCCATAATTTGCTATCAAGGCCATCCATTTCTAAGAAAGTCTCGTCTTGGAACGTTTTTAACATAAGTCACTGAATACTCCTCGATCCATACAAGAAAATAACATCAGATATTAAGATTCACAGAAAACGTCCTTACAAGTTAAGGATTTTACTCACGTTTGCATCGAGTCCCGGTACGTGCGTAGCAAACTCTAAGATCTCAGCCCGGATCTATCTGTGGTGGTTCTCTGTTGTCACAGATCTTGCAGTGGATATCGGAACTGTTGTTCTTAGCCTGAAACATAGGGAACGTTTTGTTTGATACACATGTTAACAGAC
>JBAIZL010000004.1:5737054-5779554 GCA_036971475.1 Prosapia bicincta | reverse complement strand
TGTATCTTTCTCATAAAAGTTTCCTTTTTTAATTATTTCTATTAGTCCACACTCTCCTTATAAATCTTGCTCAAATTTTCAATCGTTGATAAAATACTTTTGTTCATCTACTCAAGTTCAAATATATTGTTTACACTTCTAGTGTATGACCCTTGATGTCGATACAGTATTTTTAAATATTAATTCATTATTAAAAATTAATGAATTAATTTAGTTTTAAATGGGAGAAAATATTTTCACAAAAGGGAAAAAGTATGTAATATAGTTATTTCGTCCCACTATCGGATCAAAATGCGCAATAACAGATTTCATAAAACAGCTGATTTTATGTTATATGCCTATAAGATGTGCTATAACCATGTGATAGTACAGCGGTTGTAACGCATAGGTTATGTTTTTGTATTTCTATTATTGTTTTTATTCAAGAAAGTAATTAATAAGTTGTTTTTGACTTAAGTAAGAGTTGACTTTGAATTTTTTTTGTTTTATATTACGTTTTTGAGTTGTTAAAATGAAAATGATATATTTTTGGAACTTTTCTCTAAAGGTTTGTATAAAGATTGAGTTGGATAAGTTCAGCTACATTTTGTAAATTCACCAATAGGCGCAAAGTCCAGCAGGATGGACTGCACTTTGGCAACCCATGGCAGAACAATCTTACGTATTGTACGGCCGGTATTACCACCTTCAGACTGTCTATAGAGGGCCCACAACTTGCACAAGGGCGCAGTCTGGGGGACCAAGTACTAACTAACTTTAGAACAGTCAATCACTTGAGTTCATTAAGAGGCCGTTACCGCTTCCCTGCAGCTGTTCCGCGCGGAGTGACACAGACATATGGGGCAATCTGGACAAGTTACGTCACAGAGCAGCTGATGCGTGCATCGACAAACCCTTCTTCTTGTAGAACAACCAACCTCTGAACTTATCTAAATATTTCAAACACTGGGACAACATTTAAAATACTCTAGAAAGCAACAAATAATGCGAACAATAGAAGAGCACTACACTAAAATATTCGTAAAACTAGGCTAAACTAAAGCCTGACAACGGTGTAGACGGAACACCTCAGCGATACGCATTTCACAATGACACAACTTTCCCCTAACTAAACTCTCCAACCCAGACACCACTTTAACGCCCCGATACACAGTAATCTATTTATATCCGTTAATAAAGTCCATCGCCATCTTTCCTTCGGTTCAGAACAAGGACGGCTCCAGGATAGACTAATGGAGGGGGCACAATGAGAGGAAAACATGGGGTGGTTTCGAAATGAAAACTTTCAAAAATAAATTCAAAAAATAAATAAGTTTTGAAATGAATTTCTAAGCTATTCTTGTACTTAAAAATCACAGGAAATTTGGTATTTCTTTCATCAAAACGTTAACTTTCTTCGCTTTTAACTAATGGCTCGGTCTGACGAGGACGTCGCGGAGTCGTAGTACACAGACTGTTAGTACAGCCGAGCCGGCACGGAACTAGTGCGCGACTTTCAACATGCCAGTAGTGTTTATGCTGGGTGGAACTATCAATGTTATCAGATGAATTTTTTCACCTAACATTACATACATGTAAAAACAATATACATTGCTTTTAAATAAAAGTCAAATGAAAAGTACATTTTTATAAGTAAACTTGGGTAAATTTAAATGTGTTCCGACTATGAAAAATATTTCAAAAAAAAAAAATATTACACTAATTCTCGGGGCAAGGGGCAATTGCTGCCCCGCCCCTAGAGCCGCCCTTGCTTTATATATTTGTGTAAACATAATTCCTTAAATACTTGCTACGTATTTATCTCCACAATGTGGCGTTTCTTTACTCAGCATTAACATGGCCTGACGTGACAAACCAATAAAAGAATAACCCCCTCCCATATGAACGCAAGATACCAAGTACGAATTGGCCCCCATAAAACCCATAATGGCTAGGGACTGGCATTCTTCGAAGTTTCAAATAATGTTAGCCAAAGGACGACTAATATTACCAACAGCGGCGGTGTTACCAATATAGGCTCATAACATTTAGGAAGAGGGGCGATGTTGGGAACATTAAACCTGGAAATACTTTATAACTGGAATACGTTTTTAAGGAATAATATCGCAAACCGATCTTTCCGATGTTGGGCACAGTGGTTCTCGCCCTTTAGATGCGTTCATATTGCTCCGTGTTCCTGTCCAAGACATTCCTTACAGTATAGTATCACAATAAGAAAGTAGGAGATAAAGTTTTCCAAAGCCTTGGCTGATATTGTGGATAAAGTAAACCTCTTTGCTAGCATTAGGCGCTTGTTCTGTGGGAGTAAAGTGCCCGAACGTATTATTGGTTCTCTACCTTTCGCCAGAATGCGCCGTTGCTGTTTGGTTTCAACATATGATCCTATGTTGGAAAGTGAAATTTATTTTGTAAACCTTTCAGAACTCATATGTATAATACAATTAACGTGCAGACATTCGATAATTACTGATACCAGCCGTGCTTGAGGTGCGCAGAGTTCGAAACTCACCGGATATTGTTACTGGCATGAAGGAGACGGTTTTCTCCCTTTTAGCAATACTTAATTTTAATTGCTTAGGAAGTATTATTTGTAATGCTTCAGCTAGGCAAAGCTACACGCTGGGATGGAATACAAAAGCTATGAAACTGTTTTCAAGAAGCCGCGAAATACACGTCTTGTGTAGCGTGCAATTTAATACTAACCCCCCCCCCCCCCCGCTCCGGTTTTATCTGCTTTTCCAATATACTTGTTTTCTTTCTGACGAACGAGCTTCGTTACGCGTTGACTGCGTTAATTTTAAAACAAGGCTCACTCTATCTGTGTAAACAAATATCGTGTCGCGTCAGAAATAAATTAGATTCTTCCTTGCTTTTCTTATAAACACAATAACAGGTTATTAACTGAGCCCCCGCGCCGGCGGGGTTTAGTGTCTTCTTCTAGGCGCGGGGCTTTATTAAACGTTAAACAGAATGGGACTCCACGAACGCAATTACAGGCCGAATTTAGGGGGTGGGCAGATTTAGAGGTTAGGTTGATTCTCAATAGTAAACTAAGATAGGTTTAGTGTAAAGCCGTAAGCCAATGTGACAAGAGGATGCATAATATTACTTCAGAAGAAACTTAAGTAGAGACGTGATATAAACACAGTAAAACTGCAATCGATTGGAAACGGGCCCACTCCGAAATTTGTATTCTTTCGAAAATAGAGTCAATTTTACTTAATTACAATATCGATGGCTAAGCTTCAACAACACTATCTAAAAACATGCACTTTTTCAGGAGAGAAAAAACGTATTCTAGGGATGCCATCTAACCTTCTTATAAAATCCAAATTTAAAACAAAATATCCCTGACTTCTACATTTTTATAAATTATAAGCTACATAAACTTAGATGGAGCTAATCGTTCTAAAAATGTTCTTACCAATCACTCTAAACGGTCAAAATTAGCTTTGGAGGTAATCCATCGATATGTCACTTCCACATAGGAAAAATTATATCTTTTTCTAAGCTTTTTCAAGAAAACTTGAACCCGAAATCAGGTTATCCATATAAAATAAATTAAAAAACCACTTGAAAACGGCACCTTATAATTCTTTGTCTTTGCTGGTTTTATTGGTTTTCTTTATAAACGTTCATCTCCATTTTGAAGCACTAACACAAAGTTTAAAAGTGTAGGTTTGTTTTTCTAAATCTGAAATAGTCCCAACACTTTACACGTCCGTCAAGTGTTTAACAGTAACTCCCTTATCTGACTGGTCTGTAACTAGTTTATCCGCTAACGATAAGACATCTCGTCTACTTTTAGAAGCCATGGAGAGCGACGAAACACACTACAAACAGAACAAAAGGACCGATACCAATAAAATACAGACGGACTGACTAAACATAACGAAAAGCGACAGTCGGGCTGGGCTGGGCACCTGGGGAAGGGAAGACAGCCAACTATACAGAAATGCTAGACCAAATAAGGTTCGCGCTGGGGCTGCACTAGCTTTGCGGAGGAAACCGCAAAGCATAGCACATGTAGACAGAAACATTATTTTGTAAATACGTATGTATCAGTTTTAGTTTTATTTTCTGAAAATTTAAAAACGATTCGGATAATCAGGGTTCTGGATAGTCAGCGTTCGGATAATTCCAGCTCTACTGCAGTTCATAACCAAACCGCTAGGATCGCTGACACAGACACATTTACTTAGGCACTTGTTACGTCGGTGACACGTAGAGCTTGAGTATACAATAGGCGTCTGGAACAGCTGATTTGGGAAAACAACTCCCCACTTTTGTCTACTTCCTCAACGCCCTTTGAATTAAATCACCATTTCTCCGCCATTTTCTTCGAGGCAATCACAATATAACGGCAACAAACATAACCTCAAATCTTGTGCAACGCCGAGTTTCCAAGCAGTAAACGTTTTATGGCGTCCAATTCGAAGCGAGTTATGAAGAATTGGATTCGTATCGGGGGATTATTTTTTATGGGAAGTTTGCCGGCGATATTAGCGCTGGTGCAGAAACGATTAACTTGCTCGTCGCTAAAACCAGACGACGAGGGTCCACTGATAGCGGCCAAATATTCGTTCAATGTCTTTACAAGAAACTTGCAATTGCAAATTAATTCATATAAACTTATCCATTTAGACAAAACATATTGTTTTATATGCAATGGGTTTTCCTTTATTAGTGGAATGCAATGAGTGGAAATTTCTAGCCCCCTTCCACGTTTACTCTAGCAAGTTCCCTACTTATGTGGAGATGCATCGGGGTACAATGTATAGTACAGTTTGGTGCAGGAAGTTGGACCAGGAAGAAAAATACACCCACACTCTATCGGGGTTTTACTGCATTTAAAGCAGCACTGCTGGCAAATGTTATACCTACAAAATGCATGCTATTTGTGACAATTGACTATCTAACACTCTCAACAACAGATTTAAATATTCACTGCAAAACGTACTGTTTGTGCAGTTATAAAACGAATGTATTCCAATACAATGAAGGTATTATTCAGTTCTAGTACACGCGCTGGGCAGAGAGATGAATATTTGAAGGTGCCATAAAGCCGCGCCACGTCGGGGAGTAGGCGGAGGATCGCACGTCAACAATGCGCCCGCACGGCAGCCAGGCCTCGGGGGGCCGCGTGATGTGTTTACTGACGCGTCCTCTGTAGCCAGATTTAGCAAACCTCGCTCATGTTTATAACCAATTTATCACGGCGAACGCATTTATTTCAAACATTTCGGTGGCGGAGCATTGTTCAGAGTTACGAGGAAAGGCAGAGGTTCCACCCATCCCTACCATGACAGACACTTGTAATACACTTGCGCCCTGCTTCTTTAAACCAAAGAAAGGGAACTAACGCAACCCAATTTGACACACGAAGAGGCCGCTGCAGGTTTCGCCTCGATATTTGCACTGTAGTGGAAATGTATTTCTCCTAGTAAATTAATAGTTCATCTTTGACTTAATCCAAATCCGTGCTGCCTCAGAGCTTGGCTCGACAAGGTCACAAGAAACTGCTTCAGTAATAGGACACGTTTTACCGACATTTCGGCGGCCAGTACGGGTTACGTATAATGCTCGTGTTTATGAGGATCCAAGACGTTGCTAACATTGCAAAATCTACGCCTTACAGCGCCCCAGAACTTCGTATAACCAAGGTCCCTTGTTAAAGCACACCACTATGCCATAATACATTCAATACAACATACAGTACACGTCCGGTTAAGCGAGACTCGGTTGTAAACGGAAAATAAAATAAAGTTTGCCAACGTAAGATAAACTGTAGCAAGTGAAGTGTGTGCAATGTAGCATTACGAGATGGCGGTCACGCTTCTTCATGCATCGACTGTTGGCTCGCGTTACTAAACGTTATTTATAACAACAAACCTGACATAACCTTGGATATCTTGAGCCATATTGTAATTCAGTATACAATAAAAACATTTTCTACAAAGAGACGATGATTTTATAATTTATTGTGTTGTAAAATGGCGTACTTTCGTCTTTTTTCAATTTCTTTTATTACTTTACACTCTCCTTATATTTATTGTTCAAATTTTCAATTGCTAATAAACTACTTTTTGTTCATTCACTCTAGTTCAAATAAATTCTTTTAAACTTGTAGTGGATAACACTCGATGTTAATAGAGTTTTTTAACAAATAATAATTAATTAATTAAATTAAGAGAACATTTCACAAAAGGGCAAGGTATGCAATATAATTATTTCGTCCCATTTGGCTTAAAATAAGTGATATCATATGATTTCATAAAACAGCTGATTTTATGTTATAGGTTATGTGCTAGAACAGCTGTTTTAACGCATGGGTTATGTTACTTTATTTATATTAATTGTAATTATGTAATAAAAAGTGACAAAAATATTTTTTTTTTTTATTAGCTATTGAATTTTAACATTTTTGTATATTAATAATCTTAGGGATATCCATAATCAAGATTTATTTCTTTTTCTATCAACTTATTTCTCAGGAATTTTCTTTACCATATCCGTGACGTGTGAAATATAAAAACCAAAATTCTAACTATGTCATTGAAAATTACAATTTTTTAGTGGAAACGCGTTTGGTAGTAAATTTGTTAATTTTGATCATTTGCGCTCTAGTTATTTTGGCATAGTTATGAATGTAATGTGAAAGATTCATACAAAGCCATCACTTGCGCTACCCTGCTAGAGCCCTAAGTGTGGCCGCAAGCAATTGGCTAGGTCTCGTTGGATACAGATATACATCCCTACAGAATGAGGTTTGTCCTCATGTTTGTAAATGGGAATGGGAACTGGATTCTATAACTTCAAGTGGAATAACACAAAAGCGAAGAATGTATCTGAGTGAGGCGAGAGACATAAACCATAAATATGGTAATACTTCTTGCCCCCAATCTTCTCTTCACCCCCATATTATAAAGCAAGATAGTCATTCCATTGTTTAGCTCATTCCAGGCACAGTTCCATGCTTACCAATGACGTTAAATTGCCTACCAGAAGCCGTGTTCTTTATATCTGAGTCTGCAGTGCATACAACATGTTTGCCATATTACGTTCCTTTCTAGCGTTACCGGCTCAAGCGTACACCATTCCATGGTGCACAGTGACGCTAGATTGCCTACATAGCGCCGTGTTCTCCACAGTTGAGCCTGTAATCCATATACACATATTCCGTCATATTTCCAGCGACTTTTTTTTTTATATATAGGTTTAAAATGCCTAATCATATAATCGAACATGACTTCCAAATACACCATAACAAAACAAACCTAAATAAGGCCAGTGTTAATAATACAGTTTCGTCGCCTCAAATATTTTATTTTCTTTAAAAAATAATCCTGTTGTTAAGAAGTGAGTTAAATATGAAAATAAAAAAACGTAATATTTGAACCATAAAACACGTCAAATAATGTTTTTATTTTAATAAACAGACAAACGTCTATCTAGAATTATAAGTTTTACACTTACAATTAAAACCTTCGCTGCGGTGTTAAGAAAACATAACCAGGCCTCAGTCTGAAAATACATTTATTACTATAATTGTTAGAAGAAAGCCTTTTTTTAAAATTAAAATAAGCAATAAAATGTAGTTGTAATTTTGCTCACGTCAAGGCGGCTTCGGCACCACTAGGTCTTCCAAAACTATTGTCTATTCCTAAAATTTTAATTTAACTATCCTGCATGTACTAGCAAGAGTAACTATAATAAATTTAATATCCTCTAAGTTTCCTTTGTAACACTATGTCTGGAGTTCAGTGGTCACAGTCACAGGTAGGCCAAACACTGTCCTGAACCCAGGATGGAGGGTTTGTGTTTATGGAAGTTACAGCTAAAGAACATAATATCAATACTGACAAGCTCTACACACAAAATAACACAAGAAAGAGTGTAAAACAGAGTAACAGCTCTGGTCACCGGTGACCAGTGACCGGCACACTATACGCACAAACCAATAACCAGTACAACTTTCAAGGCAGTTTCGTTTCTTTATGTAGAACCTTCTGTACATTATGTATGTACCAAAGTCGTGAATTCAATAGCCTAGTTTCTATCTCTGATGAAAATACCTTCTAATACCTAGTAGCTTTTAAATTTGTATTACCTTTTGCTAATGTCTAACTGCAATCTTTTTCCATTTCCTTCTATTATCCCTTACTCTCCTTATATATATATATATATATATATATATATATATATATATATATATATATAAATATATATATATATATATATATATATATATATATATATATATATATCTTGTACAAATTTTCAATCTTTAATAAAATACAATTTTATTCATCAACCAAGTTCAAATACGTTTTTTGTAACCTGTGGTAAATGATAATTGATGTTATTACAGTTTTTTAAAATATCTGTTCTATAATTAAATTATAAAAATTTAAGGTCTAGATTGGATTCAAACTGAGAATCTTCGTGTTCAAAGTCTAGCGCGTTGGCACTGAGCCAACCTTCCCATAGCTAGCTTCTCAAAGACGTATATGAAATTTTCTATTGTCCTCACCGGGTTGTCGTCGAAATCTCCATTGTATAACCTTAAACTGTTGCCATGGTTACCACACAATATCATAAATACTGCTCAAGGATAAAACAATAGTGAAAAGAATAAAATACACAAACAAACTGGATTAACTGTATCGAAACTTGCTCCTCAAACGGACAATACGAAAGGAAGATGAAAAGAAACTACAACACAATGTAACGTTAAAAAAGCGTAAACAAACAAAAATAATAGTCCAACACGATTCATAGAAAGGTAAATGGAACATTGCAAGGAAGTTCACTTTCTACTTTTCCCACTTAGTATTCTGACATATGAATATAAATATTTATAGTAATTGTAATTATAAAATAAAAAGAAACTAAAATAAAATCTTTCTTTGTTGACTTTAAGGTAGGAATTGACATTAAAACAAAATGTATATTACTTGTTAATTTGAATTTACCTTAATCGTAATGTGTTGACGTCTTAATATGGCTAATATATAAAGTCAATTACAATTAACAAAACCAAAATCAGCCTGCGTTTTTAATATCATACACATTGATTCGAATAAATTTCAAAATATCTTATATACTGTATACTTAAAACCCCTTTTGGAACGAAGCTGTTGACGATTATACTAGCTGAATAAGTTCGTACATGTACACACTAGAGTGTAAGCAAGGTACAATCACGCACCAGACTGAATGGCGTGTATGTATAAGCCAACCTGAATCGTAACACAAGACCTCCACGTTCCGCCGGTAAGTTGGCAACACTGCAAGCTTGATCTTGGAGTTATATTTAGATTTAGTCAAACGTAAACCCGGCCTAGTGAGAAGTTTGCCGAGTGCCGAGTGGCGACCAAGTTTTATTCAAGTGTTTATTAACCGAGAACTGTTGGCAAGTGTCTGTTGCAAGGAGCAACTTTCCGCCCAAGGAAACGTGACGGCTGTAAGTTTGTAGGTTAATGCATGCCCGTTTTCCTAATGGAGTAGTAACCTCAAATAACCACTACCAATGCAAAGGAGACGATGTATAAATGGATTAACTAATATTTAAATAATTTAGTGGTTAATAACTCCCTTAAAGGGTTGTTATACACAATTACTTTCTACTAAGGGCCGCAATAGTTCAATTTGCTTTAAAAATAGGCGCACAATATGAATTAAAATTATTAAATATAAAAAATTTAATTAAAACTAATGAAATTTATAAATTTATTTTTAACTTGCCGGCACGTTTTAAACAAAATAGCTTTTGTTGCATTGTATGGTTTTACGTAATATTTTAGTAATTAAATAGGAAAACTATACTTTAGTGACAGAGTGACATATTAGGTAGAACCTCTGGCTTAACTCGGGGAAAATGTCAGCCAGTGAAAATGCGTGTACCTAGCTTTTGCACTAACGTTTGGCCTTGAAAACTCCCTTAACACTCAATTACCTATACTCCATTATATACTTGGCAAAAGGTAGTTAATGTGTTTGTAATCACCTGTAAAAGTTACTTTTAAAAACAGGTGATAGTAAATGTTTGTTGCTATTTGTCTTTCAAGGTTAGTTATATTTTACAAATGTTAGGTTACAAACGAAGGTTTTTCTTCTCTTTCAACGCTACAATCAGGAAGTTTATATAAACTATAGTTTGATATATTTATTGTGGTTTCATTTCAGTCAATTAGATTCAACCCAAATACAAATACAAATTAAAACAATAAAAATATACGTCAACGTCGTACGAAGAACGGGTACTCTGCTAGTATTTCAATAATTAAATAGGAAAACAATTCTATATTTACAGAGGGATATAGTATGTAGAATTTTTGGCTGAACTCGGCGACAATCTCAGCCGGTGTACCTAGTTACCATACTAGAGTAATAATGGGGCATATAGCTCTCCAAATTAACTTCCTTGAAAACTGTACTACTCAAAATAAGGCACCTCTATCCTGCCTCCCTTAAACCGTAATAGTAAAAAAATTTATCATCATTATGAAAATTGGAAAAATTCACGAACACAGAAAACCTATGAATTTATGAATAACAGAACTTTATAAAGTTTTATAGAAAACTTTTCGCGTTTCGATAAAATACTCGCTATCATCTGAGGACAACATTTCTAAGGCTCCACTTAGTTTAGATGTTATGATCTCATGATTTTAAACGTATACAACAAAACGTAATGGCACACAGGTATTTATTAGTAATAAAAGTAAGCATTGTTATTGTAAATACAAAGAGAAACTAAAATAGGTTTTTGTAATAAACTTGCAACACTTTCTATGTCAAGGTGTCGTACACGTAGGTCGCTGACAAGTTACTTGGATAGTAACAGGGAATGTTGCCAAACTGCATTCACCGCAAATAGAAAGGGAACCCTAAAGGTCGCACGTCCCACATAGAGAGGGTTGTACACAGTGCAAGAGCTATAGGGAATCGTGTATTTGCTTGTTTTATACATGGTTAGCTCACACAGAAGTCGCAAGTTTTACTTCAACATAACGCAGTGTTTTCTCGCGCCTAGTTTGCGTTCGTCTTGTTAATGTATAGGTCTCGTGCTCTCTTCGTTGCGTGGAATAAGAACTGATAAGCACTGCGCCGTGCCTTTCTGTAACCCGCCAGACCAGCACTGGTGAAGACAGGCCTAACTATTCACGTATAGTACTGTTCGTATAGTACAATGAAGCCTAATCCCAAACTGATATTATAGCGTCACTCTTGAATCGTAGGGGCTGTATAAAGAGGGGTTGCCCTCCTTAGCTATGTACAGCGGGTAAGGTCCAGTCGGAAGCCTAACATCATATACATGAGCCAGGCGGGGTTTTAATGAGGGACGTGTGTCACGAGGTGAACGGCCGTGGACGTGCCTCTTGGTAGCCAGCACAGTATTCCAGGAAGGGACAGTACTCCTGGGGACTGACAAACGCTATAGAGGTAGATGGCGTAATCGGGGTTTTAGGTTTAGGTGACACACGTAGGCCTAGTACTCTAGTATACACAACGAACGCCTGGTACATGTGTCAACTATCATTGTTTCAATGAAACAACGACGACGTTTCGTGTAACTTGCTATCTTCTACAACACATACACGAGAATAATATTTCAAAAACAGGAATAATTTCTGTTATTATGAATTATTCTTATAAAAAATATAATAATTATAACATTATGTTACATAAACAACAACTTGAATTTGAAACAATATTGCAAAACCTCTTAAAAACTTAAATATGCTGGATTTGATGTCGTCTATATTTCAATATTTTATTCTATAGAACAACATGCTAATACGTTTTTGAATAGTTTTGTAATATTTTTAATTTTTTCAAATATAAGTTGGTATTCAATTCCTTCTATTAGTTCACACGCCTTCAGTAAACATCTTGCTTGGATTTTCAATCGTTAATGAAATACTTTACATTCATTCAAACTAGTTCAAATACTTGTTTTTTAACTTGATAATTGATGCTATTACAGTTTTTTCCAATATTAATTTTTCAATTAAATTTAATAAAATAATTTTAGATTTATTCGGGCGTTAAACTTGCCACAAAAGGAGCAAGGTATGCAATATAAGCTGTTTCGTCCCATTTGGCTTAAAATAATTGATAAAATGATTTCTCGAAACAGCGGATTTTATGTTGTAGAACAGTTGTTTTAACGCATAGATTGTGCTACTTTTTCTATATAATTGTCATTATTTAATAAAAAGTAACGTGAGAAAAATTTGTCTTAGTTGACTTACATAAGAATTGACTTGAAACATGTTTTATTTTTCATATTACTTGTACACGTAAGAATAATAAGTTATAATTATTACATTTCTATGACAATTATTGTTTTTGAAATACAGTATTTTACTTGTATAGTTCTGTAGAAGATAACAAGTTACCTGTCGAAACGTCGTTGTGTGTTGTTTATACTATTACTTATAGTTTGACCACCAAGTGCTCCTCGCGCTCTACCGTACACGAAGACAGCGTGCAGTAACAACTAACAAACCGAATGCACTAGGTGTTGCTTGAAGGAACTGTGAGCAAGCCTCGGTAGCTTCTCCACTCCACTCGTAAGTACGCGGGAAATAAATCGGTACGAGGAGAGACAGAACAGTTAGCTAGTCCTGGCTTTGGCAGGGCAGTGAGGGAACAAGTGACTAAGATACAACAGGAAGTGAAGAGATGAGAGGAAGGCAGAAGTGGGAACTAGAGCTGAATCTAAAAATAACACCCATTCATCTCTTGACAGCTTCCCCCATGTAATGTGTTTTATTAACAAAGAATTGCTTTCTCATGTCCGAGTGCATTTCTCCTGAGGGAACTATAAATATAGACAGATTTTAAGAAACGTGTGAGTGAAACCCAAACACTGACATCAGAGGACGAGTCAAGGTCATGCCCATCCCCCTTTGTGCTTAGTAGTTGATATTTTTAATAAAAAACCTTTAAAAGTGCTACTAATTTTCTAATCGAGCTTTCAGTGAAACAATAATCTATAGATGTCGATAGTCGAGCTATGGCATACCGCTGATTAGGTGCAAACACGATATATATATATATTTCTAGGTAAGTTTGCATAACAGCTGTTTCATATTACGGGTACATCATATTACTTTACATTATTAAGTTAAAATGCTTTTGAACTGAAAAGGTATTTCATTTATAAGTTAATAAATATATATATATATATATATATATATATATATCTAAAGAAATAAATTTTAGTAAATTATTCAAATACAATTAAAACAGAAACTATTTCTTTTGTGATAGCGTAATGTATGACAGTAATATATATATATATAGCCTATATATATAAGAGAAATACAAGAATAATCCATTGAATTATACAATTCAAAGCTTTTCGTTGGCAAACATTACTGGCAAACCAAACAAGCATACAAGTGCAATCCAACAACAATCCAACAAAACAACTACATCCAACAAACAATGTTGCCAAATCTATTACAATGTTGTAAATATTATAAATTCGATGCCTTAACATTACAAAACTGCATTAATTACTGCATGACAAAACCTCTGTATAAAAATTAGAATGCGATTATTGTAATGAAGTTTATATTAAGCAAACTAAGAAAAAACATATAGATAGATATAAAGAGCATTTAAATGCTCAGGAAAAACAGACATATATAAATCGCATTTTGCTAATCATTGTATTAATAATAATCATATGCTTCCTAATACAAATATGATACTTATACAAAAATTAACAAAGGCTTAAGAATGAATATTTATGAGGCTTTAAAAATATATGAATATAACATTATTAATAAATTGATAAATGAACAGATGCAAATAATTTTGACACTACAACGTATGAAATGTTAAGGCAGCAAATTAATAAATTTGACAACGTTGTTTGTAGGATCTAGTTTACACTTGTATACTTGGTTTTCCTTATTATTCCTGAAAATGTTGGTACTGTTTGCTAACGAAAAGTTTTGAATTGTATAATTCCATAAATTATTCTTGCATTTGTATTTCTGTGGTTTGTTTCATTGTTACATAAGAATACACATTTTGTATATATATATATATATATATATATATATATATATGTATGTATGTATATATATATATATATATATATATATATATATATATATATATATACATACATACATATATATATATATATATATATATATATATATATATATATATATATACATACATACATATATATATATATATATATATATATATATATATATATATATGTATGTGTGTGTGTGTGTGTAGAGAGAGAGTGAGAGAGAAGTATAAATAGTTTTTCTTGTGTGAATAATAGTTGGACTATTATTTTTACGTACAAATCCCAGAGATACTTATTGGCATTTATTTAGTACTCTATGATGCCTAGTGATCTCACATATATTGGGCTGTGGCTCAGGAGCCATAGTTACATTAGAATTTGAAATTGTAATTACATTACATTTAACGTCTTTGTAAAACATAAAATTGGATAAGAGATGTATTGGGAGATGAAACTATCCAAAGCTCCACGAAATAATGAGCAGAATTAAAACGACAGATTGAAATTTTGCCCAATTGAAAAACGTTTTACAATAAAAATGACAGAATTTAAATAGTATTTATGCATAACGCGGCGAACAAGCTAAGCACCTTTAGAGCTATGTTGGTCCAAAGTCTTGGGATGGGACCTTCATAGATGGATGAGATTTTACGAATATAGTTTACGTAATTAGGGAAATACTTTCCCACCTTATGCAGGGCATGCTCTGTACGTATTCCCGCTGTTGGATAACTGCCTATCCATTGTGCTACCAACACTGTATATTAAGTTATTTTTTTTCTATATTTGTGTTTAAACTTTCTAGAACAAAGTTTCTCTACTAGCTTATCAGGAAGTCGCTTGGTTGGAAAATAACGTTATTGTTTCTAAGTTTAGCATTTCGAGTAGCTAAAGTTTTTTCGTTGCTGTTTCAGTAAGCTACATGTCTTCTCCCTGGGACACATATCGTCTCTTCGCTTGATTTACCAAGTCCTCCGAGAAGCTTTACAGCTCCCCCCCCCGCAAACCGTAACCGCACCCAATAGCATCCCGAGCTTAGTTTCTGAAGCTACCGCTAAACAATTGATTACATATATCCCTACAACTTCCGCATATCTCGTGGCTATTCGAATGTTTGTCGTGTTAATATGGTTTTTATTAGAATAAACCTAAAGGCAATTACACAGTTTTGTCTCCAATGTGTGGCACAAATAGGCTAACCACAGTGTGACGTTATATTTCGACCCAGTTCCCTCGCTCGTTTACAAGCAGAGCCTCCTGAACCTATTCCATGCTCCCTTTGAACATCACATTTACAGCATTATGCTCGGCAATTTACATGCGTCGTTATCTCCAATAGGTCTATGTATGTTCGCTCTATGCTTGGATGTGTTAGTACGGAAAGTATCTTATTGACCCCCCAACCGTACACATGGGAGACAAAGAGTGCAGACAGCGAGAAATGGACACCGAAGGGCTTATAAAGTGTAAAGTACTTCCGACTCCCGACCTTTACCACCCTGTGTTACCCATTAAATTTTACCAGTAACTGATGTTTGTCCTCTGCAGAACATGCACTCTGATATTAGCAGACGCCTGTGAACGTACTACCGACGAACGGGTGCTGATAGGAACTGCAACTACTTAGCTAATACGGCAACTCCTCTTCAGTTGTAAAGGCAGTCGCTTACTTCAAGGGGTCTTGAGACATACGTTTGTAACATATATATAACAAGGAAAGGTCGGTGTAATTAGATAGGTCTCGGGTACTGAGAACAGGTACGAACAAACTAACCAATTAGTTCTTGCAAATATGTCAAGAAAATGCGTGTTCTCTTTGCTGCCTTTCTCAAATCACCCATTTCCGACCTCAATCATCATAATATGAAGATTTTACCCACCCACCAGTTATTCTCATTCTTTAAGCTAACCACCTGTTCTACTCTTTTCAAGCTATCCATATGTTACTCTCTTCAAGCCACCCACCTGTTATACTCTCTTCAAACCACCCACCTGTTATACTCTCTTCAAGCCCCCCACCTGTTATACTCTCTTCAAGCCCCCCTCCTGTTATACTCTCTTCAAGCCACCCACCTGCTATACTCTCTTCAAGCCCCCCCACCTGTTATACACTCTTCAAGTCACGCACCTGTTATACTCTCTTCAAGCCCCCCACCTGTTATCCTCTCTTCAAACCACCCACCTGTTATACTCTCTTCAAGTCCCCCACCTGTTATACTCTCTTCAAGCCCCCCCATCTGTTATACTCTCTTCAAGACCCCCAGCTGTTATACTCTCTTCAAGTCCCCACCTGTTATCCTCTCTTCAAACCACCCACCTGTTATACTCTCTTCAAGCCCCCCACCTGTTATACTCTCTTCAAGCCCCCCTCCTGTTATACTCTCTTCAAGCCACCCACCTGCTATACTCTCTTCAAGCCCACCCCAACTGTTATAATCTCTTCAAGCGAAGCACCCACCTGTTATATGTAAAAGTTTTACAAGCGCGCTCGAAAAGTCTATCAGAACTAAATAAAATTAAAGTTGTTTAATTATGTTTCTGCATCTGCTTGTATGTAACACTATTACGTCTTATTGGGAAATACAGGAGTGTACTCAACAAGTAGTGTAGTGCATAGACTAAACATAGGGTAGCTAATGTGGACAGAGTTGCACTTCAATGCCGGTTATATCTCCAGGTTTGTCGCTAGCCACTCGTTGCGACTCGCTGTGAGGGAAAATCTTTGGCATTGCCGGGAATAGAACCCATTACCTTGAAGTCAGTAAGCAAGTGCTCCAACCACTGATTGCTCATACTTAGGGCTTTGCGTGCATTAAAGATTCATTGCCAAAGGTGTATCGATTGCGTTCCGCATAACCTGCCCCGTAATGATTTAATATTTTACGTGACTGATGTTTTGCCCTTCCAGACCCGATACGATTTATATTTGCAATATCAAGAAACCATTAGCGATGCCCGGAAGCACTGTGAAGCCGTTTTTACTGATTTATTGCGTCATTTGGGAGTCACAAGAGAAAATTCAAACAAGATATATTTAATGAAAAACAAAAGTTGTTTTGGAGCCAATTGTAATTAGATGAGAATGAATAGGTTTTACGATGGTTTTGTGTCGTTATAAATTAAACCTTGCAAATTAAAGCTTCAGCCTGTTATAGGAAGGGTTCAAGTAAGATCAGGCATCAAGGTTAGGAGCGCCGGTACAGGAGACGGTGGAGGCAGTTGTACATGACGGTTACCAGAAATGTCTGGAGATGAACCCGGCGAACTGGCGAAGAGCTTCAACCTGTAGCGTAAAAAAAATTGAAAAAACCTTTCCAAATAAAAACATTGTAATAACGATAGCAACACAGGCTTCAACTTTTAATAATATTTCGGTAATATACCTTAACTATTTCTAAATAACAGGTTTAACTATTTCGATAATATTCCTCACGACCTAACAATTAAAACCTTTTCTGACAATAATCTACCACAAAAGCCCGAATAAAAGAGGGACAAAAGCAGAGGTATGAATATTTTAATGCCATAAACCTACTGTAGTGCAAGGTAGAGGCAGAAGTACAAATGTCAACAATTGGATGCTACGGCAGCGAGCCCTGTGGGGATCACGTGACACGTATTGCTGATGTGTGCCTGCCAAGGGGGACGCGGAATTTAATAAACTTCCCTGACTAATTCACAGTGTACATTTTCCACTCCGAGTTTCAGCTTTGTGTTATGCTTTAGTCGCAAGAGATGCTAAAGCACGTTACATCTTACATACGGCCTAATCCCTTCACACATTGTACGCTCCATAGACGTGTTGATTTCGCACAATTGAGTATATTTCCATGAACAATGCAAGTCGTATTTCTGCTATAAACTGCGGACGGGTAAATAGCTTGCCTAATTTATAGCGCTTTGGGCACGCGACTCATTCCGCACGCAATTCGTTCCCGCTATCAAATCAAATCAAATGGTTTCAGGCGTATTGGACAAACTAACACACTTCGGCAGACACTTTGGTATAAACACACGTTACAAGAAAAAGGTGTTGGAGTTTAGTCAAATTTCCTACCATGAAACGGCTTGGTACAAACACACTTAGAAAACAGAGGTGTTGAAGCTTAGCCAAATTTCCTACCATGAAACGGCTTGGTACAAACACACTTTGAAAACAGAGGGGTTGGAATGTAGCCAAATTTCCTACAATGAAACGGCTTGGTACAAACACACTTAGAAAACAGAGGTGTTGGAATTTAGCCAAATTTCCTACCACGAAACGGCTTGGTACAAACACACTTAGAGAACAGAGGTGTTGGAGTTTAGCCAAATTTCCTACCATGAAACGGCTTGGTACAAACACACTTAGAAAACAGAGGTGTTGGAATTTAGCCAAATGTCCTACAATGAAACGGCTTGGTACAAACACACTTAGAAAACAGAGGTGTTGGAATTTAGCCAAATTTCCTACCACGAAACGGCTTGGTACAAACACACTTAGAGAACAGAGGTGTTGGAGTTTAGCCAAATTTCCTACCACGAAACGGCTTGGTACGGCATGTGACGGATCACTGTAGTTGTATGTCTAGCAACGTTCTACCCCGTCAAGTTTCCGGATGCAGCCGTCGCACCATGCCATTACGTTACGGGCGGAGGTATTTGTTAGCACATAACTGCGGTGGAATAATAGCAGCAAACCCTGTGTCTTTTACTATAGAATAGATGAGGATAAAAATTTAAAATAACAATGGCGGTCGTGAAATTGCCGTCATTGTGTCTGCGTTATTGATTGAATGTTATTTATTGAAGTGCATTCGGATATGCGATATTCTTTGTATATTGTTTGAAATGGGTTGGAAAATAATTTTAGATTGTTAAGTGTTGTCTAGCAACCAAAATTTGGAATGAATTAAATGAAATGTCTTGAAATAAGATAAGATAGAAAGCTGTATTTTATGTTCTTTTGGCACTTACAAATTACTCATTGGAAACATTATGTCGCCAGGAACATTATGAAAAACCTTCCAGGAATATACTCAAACATTTCGCAAAATTTTATGGCGATCGGATCAGTGGTTGTGTAACACATAAATACCATACATAAATTCAAACATTAATTTATATATATATATATATATATATATATATATATATATATATATATATATATATATATTAAAACAACATAGGTTCTCAAATACAAGAATATTTATTAATTTATATCCTAATAATTTATTAAATTATAATTTATATATATATATATATATATATATATATATATATATATAAGACAATTATTATAAATATATTAACATAACCTATACTTAAAACAACTGACCAACACATTACCTATAACATAAAATCAGCTGTTGCATGGAATAACATGTTATGACTTTTCTTAAGCCAAATGGGACGAAATAACTATATTGCATACTTTGGCCCTTTTGTTAATTGTTTTTATCCTATATAAAACTAAAATTATTTCACGAAATTTAATTAATGAATTAATATTTGAAAAAAAGTGTATCAATATCAAGTGGCATCCATTACAAGTTTAAAAAATGTGTTTAAATTTGATGGGATAAATAAAAAGTATTTTATTAACGATTTAAAAATTGTACAAGATATATATATATATATATATATATATATATATATATTTAAGGGGAGTGTGAAGTAATGGAAGGAACTGAAAAAAAAAATAACACATCTTGTTGCTGATCTACAATACATAAACTTACAAAACTGGCGGGTAACAAAAACAGGCCTTGTATTAATTCATCTTATCACGATATATAAAAAAATATAAGATATTTCTAAACACGTGGGATAATTTTTTAAACATAACCTATAAATAGCCTCCAAGTGAAGACAAAGACATATGTTTTGTTTGAAAGGATTGACATGTTTCTCTTTCGGACATTTGCGGAAAAAATTCGTTGATCTCGTATTTGGCCTTATGTTATGTCACTGCAATTACATGTTGCTATACATGACGCTATAAACGAAGGAACAACCCGGAGGGCAAGGGTAGTTCTAAGGAGGCAATGATCAAAGCCCAGAGGTGACTTAAATAGAACTACTGTTTTACTCCACATATTAATAGAACAAATTCTCTTCAATCTGTATCTCTGAAATCGTGGGCCGACATTGTTAGCGGCAGTTTTTGTTTCAAAAAGTTGGTCACTTCGATAATCTCATAAAGGGCCGGCGACAGAGCTATTCTTTGGCTTATATACTTAAAGCCGAGTTCATAAGAAGGGTTGGTATTTTAGGAATTGAGGGGAGATTTATTGGGCAGATATTGTCTGAATGTTGCGAAACTTTGATGAGAATACGTCTTTATATACTTAGCAAGTCCTTATCGTTATTGTCTTATCAGTTTCAATGTTATTCAAATAATCACTTATTATTATTTCCACACCCAAGCCAGGTTCATGCTCCTTAGCCCCCCTGAAAGCATGTCTCAATATAACGTACAAATGCCTAGAGATACTATCCGACAGGACTAACTTCCTTATACAGGCTTACGTTTCCATAAGGTTTGGAGATACACAGAATGTGTATTAACGCGTTAATATATTTATATAGGACAACCTTTTCCTCCGGTGTAAAGAGACCTCATAGGGTCAGGCTTTCGAAAAGGAATGATTGCGGCCCGGCCGAGCGAATTTCCTGACAGAATTCTTTGGCACAATTTACAGATTTTATCTTTCCCAAAAGATGTGATATCTCTTGTTAAGAACGTTTCCCATTTAAAATATGATTTTATAAGAGTTATTTGCGGTAGGCCTCCCTAGTATCGTATTAAACTTCCGGTAAAATTCTCTGCCGCCGTGGATTTTGTCAGATGGGAATGTACCTTAAGGCCTGTCCTTTGGCCCGATGAGAATTTATCGGCCTGTCTCTGCGCTGCTTCCGCTGGATCTCTCTGTTGCACCTCATCGCATTTCAAAGATACTCTTCTCTATACACGTCTATGGCTTACAGAATAAACATATTGGCCTTTGGACGAGGGTGGGAGGTGTGATAAACCCAAGTCCCATGCAGCATGGAGGTGTTAAGAACAACCCGGAGACAGTTGGTTGGTATCTATATAGGAAGATCTATGTGTGTAGGAAGTATGCCTGGTACCACCTACATAGGAGAGGATAAAACTACGCCGTGCTGGATGTAAGGGGGTTGTCATGATATACAGAAGAAGGATACAGGAAGCTAGGTGTGACTGGACCCGAGTGTACTGGGAATACATGAGGCAAGCTATGAGAGAGCGTGTGCAGGGTCCCCATTGACTTGAACACGGTGACACCCACGGGATATAGTTTTACCCGGGTTTTTCCGTAAGGCTTTCTCGGTACTAGCAGCAGCAGCCCGCAGACTGATTCCAACGAATCCACTCAAGTGAGCGTGCGTTTGCAGTTCAAAGGTTTTAAAATATAATAATAATGCAATTAAACTTAAGTCAGATGTTTCCAAGGTACTATAGACTATTACGTTCGCTATGTTTACGAACATATAAAGTATTACAGTGTTGGGTTCTCTCTGGAATTTGTAGGCGATAAATTAGGCAGTGTTATTGCCAAGTCACGTAAAATATTAAATTATTATGGGACAGTTTCTTGGCTGGGGCCGCTGATTTGTGCGTTTCTGATTCTGACTCCCTTTGGCCGTGATATTTATACATATCCTTAACTAATCATACAGACACACACAAAGTTTAAAAACTTTAAGTACCTTTATAAAACATAGGTCTCTACTGTGCTACACTGTGACTCCACTAGATAACTAATAAACAGAGCGAAAAAAGGATAAGGCCCATACGAATCCTCTTTGTGTGAGTGAGGACCGTATGTGTGGTTGTGTGTGCGTTTGTGTGTGTTTGTGTGTGTGTGTCTGCATGTATGCGAGTGTGTGTGTGTGTGTCTGTATGTATGTGTGCGAGTGTGTGTGTGTGTGCGCGACGTAAATACACACACACACACACACACACAATGTATCCAGCAACCACTATATTACGAGATACGTAGAAAATTAAAATTCGTAGACTTAGATAATTCTGAAACTGAATCACTCTTTATTACTCGTAAAATATTTCAGTGAGCCGGTACCACGTATCCAGGCTTACTTAGGCTACATACTAGGGGCAGTAGAGCCAGCTGCCATCACCTGCAACAGACGGACTTGCTTAGTTGTGTATAATAGTGTGTGGTGGGAGAGGGGGTGAGATCTAATATAGCACTGTGACGTCATACATTTCTATTCATAACCTTATTGCTTGTGAGTTTATATAAAAATTATAAAAAATATTATTCTTCGGTGTTTGGCAAGTAGTTGGAGACGATATACGCATAAGTAGTATACGAGTATAAGTATATAAGTAGTCTACGCAAATACGTCAAGCTCAAGGCCATGTCTACCAATTACATGGAAGTGAAGGCAAGAGGGAAGCGCAGTGGAGATCATGCTGGGGAGGGGGGTTGAACTAGTGCCCCCTAACCGATCAGTCAAGAGCGGACAAAACTCAAGCACTCATCAGTTCTCATATTACCAAGTAACAAACCCTTAGATGGTAATCAGCTACAAACCGTTATGTATACTTCGCTAATACATATTAGCACAATCAGAACTCGTTGTAAGCTAGGTGTTCTACCTGATGATGCCAACTGTAATAGCGAAACGTACATAATGGTTTTGTCGCTAATGGTTAATCTATAGTTCCAGATCATATTTATTAAGCCTAGACTCGGGTTTTAAACGAATGAGAAAACTTCTCAACGAGTCAAATATTTTTATGCTAATAATGCTACTTTTCGGGAACTAGTTTGTTGCCTTATCGTATTTGTTGGCTTATCGTATTTGTTGCCTTATAAGAAACCAAATTCTGACATCTAACAGACATTCTAACATCTAAAGGTGTAATTTGGATTAAATGTAATCAGTTGATAGGTCAAAGGAAGTTCTTAGTGTAGTATAGTGGTTTAATATTTTGCTCCTTCACATTACACACTTAAATGGTAAATGTGAGGGACCTTGTATTCTATAGCACATCAGGTACGTTAGCGAACTAGTTACAGAAATGTTGCATCATTGAAATAAATATCTTTGCATGATGACAACCGTTGTCGCATTTATTTAATTTATTGTTATAATAATAGCAAAATGCGAGTGCCCCTGAACGCCAGGTAGGCTCACTCACACACAAACACACACACACACACACACACACACACACACACGCGCACACACGCACACACACGCACACACGCACGCACACACACACACACACACACACACACACACACACACACACACATACGCACACACACACAAACACACACACACACACACACACACACACACACACACACACACACACACACACACACACACACATACAGACCACACACACACATACATACCACACACACACACACACACACACACACACACACACACACACACACACACACACACACACACACACACACACACACACACACACACACACATATACAGACCACACACACACACACACACACACACATATACAGACCACACACACACACACACACAGACACACACACACACACATACAGACCACACACACACACATACAGACCACACACACACACACACACACACACACACACACACACACACACACACACACACACACACACACACACACACACACACACACACACACACACACACATACATACAGACCACACACACACACACACACATACAGACCACACACACACACACACACACACACACACACACACACACACACACACACACATACAGACCACACACACACACACACACACGCGCGCACACATACATACAGACACACACACACACACACATGCAGACCACACACACACACACACACACACACACACACACACACACACACACACACACACACACACACACACACACACACACACACACACACACACACACACACACACACACACACACATACAGACCACACACACACACACACACATACAGACCACACACACACACACACACACACACACACACACACACACACACACACACACACACACACACACACACACATACAGACCACACACACACACGCACACATACATACAGACACACACACACATACGGTCCTCACTCACACAAAGAGGATTCGTATGGGCCTTTACCTTTTTTCGCTCTGTTTATTAGTTATCTAGTGCAGCTTCCTTGATCAAACTCTATATTTCTAAATTTGATAACACACCTCAGAAAGTTTAGCATAAATGTATTGTCACTGTTCATGAGGAGATAACATGCAATACAAATGTGTCACTGTATTGGCATTATAATACGTTGGAGGTAATAACTACCAAATAAATCATGAGTTCTGGTATTATTTTTCTTGTAAATTTAAGTAGAATCAATATTTATTAACTATTTTTAGTTACAATTACAACCTATAAAGTTATAGTTTGGTTAGAAGATACCACTAAATGACCAGTGGAGCAGAAATACGGCTCTCGGGTCCGTCCTAATCCTCAGCATGTTGCTATTGCTATAATTATAAATACTATATTTTGGGCTATATTGTCCTTAGTACCAATTTACTTATGACACAATAAATACATTTTCATAATTAGATTGGATTCTGAAAGAAAGAAAACAAACGCTACAGATAAACAACAGGAAGTGCGCAATATTTTATTGGATTCTAACAAAACCCACTGCGTTTAGTATTTATACTTAACAAACCCCTTTTGTATATCGGGAGTGCGCTGGATATCCCTAACACATTCTACGCAACAATAACAGAGCGCAACAATGTATACGGCCTATTCACGTCCAGCAATATACATCCTGGCCCTATGTATTCAAATGGTTGTGGGAGGAGCCTTCTATCCATCCTTTAGCATATACACTTCTTTATGTACGAGTGTACTACAGTAGTGGCTGGACAAAATGGAACACACTTTACTCGCAACATTTACTAGAGCCTGCTTTGCAAACATTAATGTAGAACGTTAATTTGTAGAAGACAATATGTAGAGGACGTTAATTATGAATAACTAATCATTTTTATAATAATTATTGTTCTTGATAACGCTAGAAAGAGCAAACCTCTAGTTCAATATTTATATTTTGGCTCAAGTCCTGCTTTTAAAATATTTACCAGTTACTTGGAACTGATATCGTTGCGGTTAACCAACGTCCAAGCTAACAACACGTAGCCCACACAACGTATCGAGTTATAATAGCACCCATTACTTCGAAATATTAAAAGAATTGTAACGAACGGAAGTGAAGTATGGGATATCAAGATTAATCGGAAAAATTACTAACTACGACGGAGATGGGTTAGGCGTACATCTGCAAGATGAGTAAAGATCTATTGCCAAAGGAGATACTGAGATGAAAATCTCAGTGAAAGTGAAAATGAGGTCGTCTAAGATTTTCCTGGATAGAAGGATTTATTAACGGGGCGGAAGAGAGTTTTTTTTTAGTAGGTTTACTAAAACGTTTACTAACGCTTTTAGAGCAGAAACACGTCAGTAAAACTATAGGAAAAGACGTCACATGTATTTTATATGAACATGTTGCCCTGACGTTTCCCGAAAATCAAACATTACGGAATTGCTAACAGCAGTTTTCTTTATCTGTTACAATATTCCGCACTAATCACGTTGTGAACATTTTAAAAAAATAATACTAGACCGTCTGATACTGCGCGCTTTGGTAGGGGAAGTTTTCATTATTGCCTGTGCAACTGTAAAACCAACTTGAGAATATAAACCTGTTACGTTACGAAACTCGCCAAAGTGACGTGACACTAGAGAGTGTGTATTATAAATAGACATATAAACTAATGATGATATAAACTTTGTCTATATAATTTCCTAAATGCTTACAACCGACATATTTCAGTCCAACCCTTGTTCTGTTACAGGTTTCCAAATGGCCACTTCGCTGTCCAACGCCGGTTTGCTCTGGGCCTGCCTCTCCCTCACAGCCGCCATTCTATCGTGTTCCGGATTCTACCTACCGTTTTGGATTCAGGTATGTTGAATTTAAATTCGAATATTGAAAAATGTAAAAACGAAAATTTGTTCAAAACAAAGTAAACATACAGACCTAAACAGAGTGGTCGGTGCAGGGAACAATGGTATTCCTTCTGCAAGCTGTGTGTGCGCGCACTCTCACGGACGCACGCGTGAACCACAATATGCCTAATCTAGTTAAATACTTGAATAAAATCAAAATAAATAAAAGCATGCGATAGCTTAGTGTTCAGAGCAAGCATTCATTTCTCCGTTTCTAACGCGATACGGATCTGACTGAAAGGCATACCAACTTTACAAACTAAATAGATAAAAGAAGTTTTATTGGGCAAAGCGGGGGTTAATGTATGTGCTATGAAAACGTTGGTAAGCCTGAGTAATCCCGTGTAGGCGGGAACAGAGGCGTTATTCTTCGCTCTAATCCACTTATATTGGAACAAAAGCCTTTCAGTATTATCTAAGTTGGGAAAAGATTTTACGGCTGCAGCGTGCGGTGAAATCAGCTCTGACGTAAAGCTAAGCCGCAACTCTTCTAATAGGCAGCAAAGTTCCGTTTGCAACGAATGTGCTCCAGCAGAAACACTGATCTCCAAGCAATACAAACACATAGACAATTTACCCTACACAACCCCCCTGTGTACGTCTTATACAGATCTGTAAAACCTATTCACTAAATACACTCTCCAGTAGCGTAAGCAAATAGGAAGAGATTAATAAACATAAACGTGAAGAGGAAATCCAGGTCATGAAAGTAATGACGAATAAAAACCCCTAACAACCAAATACTTATACAGCTTATAATTATGTTAATGAATATGAAAGTCAATTTAAAGACAAATATAAAATTCGATATATAATATGTATGTATGTGTGTATTTGTTTGTGTTTGTGTGTGCATGCGTATGTGTGTGTGTGTGTGTGTGTGTGTGTGTGTGTGTGTGCGTGCGCGCGCGCGAGTGTGTGTGTGTGTGTGTGTGTGTGTGTGTGTCTACGTAATTATATACTATAAGCATAGCTACAGGAGCTAGAGAAGAAAAGAATAGCAAAAAATACAATGGTATTGCATTTTATTGAATCCTCAAGATGTCTTATAAAGGCCAAGCGCTGCCTGTCGTCCCTTTCAGCAGTCTGTAAGCTTTCTGGCAGAGCCATTAAGGTTCCCACATCTTTTACTGCAGGCTATGAAAATACGAATACGATTTGTTTAACGAAGGCTTATAGGGCGCTACTGTCCGAAAATAGTTTTTTTCCGATTTTGTTCTATTTTGTCTTGTCCATCATCTCATGCATAATTTTTAAACCTCAGGTGTTGTGGTTGCAACAATTATTCTAGAAACCACTTGACAGACTCAAAAATAACTACTACAACAACCCGGTCTACCGCAGTGAATGTGCCTCTGTTAGATACCCACATATAAGTTACATGCTCAGTGATAAGTAGTACCCACATATTAGTTTAAACACTGCCCTGATCACCAGCAATGTGAATACAATGCAAAGTGTGCAATGATTGGTATTGCATGCTTTATATACAGCATTATAGATTGGACAATTGAATATTTCTATTAGTTCGTTCTTGCTTCATCTCCCAGAGGCAAGGTTTAGCGGTGGACAACTTATCTAGTCCTATTTAACCTTGTTAGGACGTTAAAATCTCTCACATAGCTAGATTTAACCAGAATCTGTAAAATCGCCATTTTGTTTAACGCCACGTTACCAGAAGTACCAACACCGATTCAGATTTTCCATTTCCACGTAATTCCATGACTCATGTTCCAAGTATACAACTTTTAATGCATTAGATTCTTTTACTACAGTAATGTATTATTGGCATTACAGAAGCTTTGAAACACTTCCCCAAATTGAAGTATTACTAACATGCTAAGCCCTGCTGTTTTTAAAGCACATGAGCACGGTGAAAGCATTCTGCGATAATTTCCTCCTCAAGCAAGTAGATTAACCTCTGTGAGATTACGTCGGGCCTTATAAGCCGAAAAGGGAAAAACTGCCTGAAGAAGGAAATATTTTAAAAATATCAATAGAAAAAAACGTGGGTCATGAAAAAACAATTTTGTTATAGTTTCATTTTATTGTATATTTACATATAAATACGGTAACATAACCTATGCGTTGAAACACCTGTTCTAGTACATAACCTTCAACACAGAATCAGCTGTTTTATGAAATCATATGTTATCACTTATTTTACCCCGAAGAGGACAAAATAACTATATTGCATAACTTGCCGCTTTTGTAAAAACATTTTCTCCCTTATAAAACTAAAATTAATGAATGAATTAATATGTGATAAAACTGCATGAAGATCAATTGGATCCAATCTAGGTTTGAAAAAATGTATTTGAACTTTATTGGATGACTAAAAACGTATTTTATTAACGATTTAAAAAGTATACAATATATATAGAGGGATATAAGGAGAGTAACGGAAGGACTAATTATTTGAATTGTGGAGACGGAATAATGTACTTGATCTTGTACTTATTCCCAGTTCCAAATCAATTCATTACAAGATTCAACTCTTTCTTGTCCATCCACGAAAAGAACTTACAAACCGCAAAGGAACGAATAAAACGAGAGCAGCGTGTCCAGTGACGTCACGTAGAGCCATGTTGTGTGTGAAGATACAGTGAGAAGTTTCCAAACAAGCAATCCAAAGGAGACCATGGCGATGAAACGTTATCGCTGCAAGTTACCAATCGTTTTTGCTCTAACTTGTCGGCACAATTAACACACTGACTAACCTTAAAGGGCTGCAAGAACGACGCTAAGAAACACACGAATCTATGAAATGTAGTAATTGTATTCAATAACGAAATAATACTTAGAACCGGTAATAACCAGAAAACTATCGCAAAGATTGCACCAACATTGCGTAAATCTAGAGTTACTCTTAAGCTTAAAATTATTAACAAATTTTTTTAACACGCATTTCTTCTTCTCCATTAGCCTTATATTAGTTACACTTTGTTCTCATAGGAGGTGCAGTCTATCAAGGTCACTCAAATTATCTAACACAAATCCATATGTATTAAAAGAATGTGTAATTAAACTTTCTGCACAGTGTTCAGAAACCCACAAAGTGTGACAATACCCCGATATCCTATACAATTTTTAGTATACATTCAAAATAACGCACTTCTTTGTAGACTCCTAACTGATCCAAGCTTTATTTCCGCCTATTTTGTTGTTTTTCACTTCCTTCTACTAGTTCACGCTCTCCCTATATAGCCTACTATAGGCTATATCTGATTCTAGTTTTCAATCGGTAATAAAATACATTTTATTCATCCAGTCAAGTTCAAGAACTTGTTTTTTTTCTTGTAGCGAATGACACTTGATATCAATACAGTTTCTTCAAATATTAAATAATAATTTTATTTAAAATGAATAATTTTACTTTTATATGGGACAAAAATATCACATAAAGAGCAAGTTATGCAATATAGTTGCTTCGTCCCGTTTGGTTACGCCATTTGGTGTGTAATAAGTGATAAAATATAATTTCATAAAACAGCTGATTTTATGTTATAGGTTATGTGGTGAAACAGCTGTTTAAACGTACATGTTGAGTTACTTTATTTACATTTATTTTAATTATTTAATATATAGTGAGTAACATTAAATTTTTCTGGATTGAATGAATAAAATGAAATTTAATAACTAATGAAAATTTGAAGAAGATAAATAAATAAATAAATAAATATATATATATATATATATATATATATATATATATAAATTTATGAAGTGTGGTAAACCTATAAAAGGAATTGAATAACCCTTCTAATGTTATATTAAACATAAATATCAAGAAATATTTTACATTAATTTAATTTGATTTCTTAATTTGGCATTGTCCTGGAGATAATTACCTCATCCGGTTCCCGTCAAGAAGCAGTTATATCTGTGAGTAGGAGGGATTACCAGAGGGCAGAGGATATAAAGGGTGAGTGGGGATAAAACTAAGGGCTGCGGTATCTTCGAGAAAAAACAATTAACCGCACTTTGAGCAGAGGCAGACAACAGGGCTGTTAATTTTTAAAACACTTTTTATTGGTATTTCCAACCCAAATTACTGACGGAATACTGGTGAAATCTCAAGAGGTAATAAAAGCAACAACCCTCTCCCCCCCCACTGTCAACAAATCTTGCCGAGGATTATTTCCACCCCCGATATAAGTGGATTAGCTTGATGAAGAGCAATTCTCCCCTCATTTTGTCGTTATGACTTTACAAGTTTGTCTGCTCCAACTTGGAACTTTAAAACTACGAACGTCGTTACAAAGGGAATTTTAACGTATTTTAAATATCCCTGAGGATTAACTCCAGCGCATTTTTTATACCCGGCGGCTGGAATATTTAAATGCCTATTTGTTACACACATTCTAAACTAATATTGCAAGAATGATTAGGCTGGTTAGAATTGTTCTATTTGTTGAGCAATGCTTTTTGTAACTTTTAAACCAAATCGTCCGCTTGACTATTAAACATAGTAAAGGGTTGGGAAGACTATTCTATAGGGTAGCCCTTCTGACTGGTGGAAGTGTCTTTCTAACAGATTCTAACCATTACAATTAGACACAAGTTATGAAGGCAGTGTATAAGAACTACTTAAACACGTCTCAGGGTATAGTGATGCAAGTAAGCTGTGACCAGTACATTTAGGCGCCCCTAGGGACATCAGGTGCAACTGCAGGCTTTTATAGACCCAATGTTCATACAAATATTAATAACATCTATTAACATCTTTGATATATGAACAATTATATTTGAATTTTTTATGTTAATACGAAATTAATATGAAATTTATGTATGTTTGTAGTTCTAAGGTGTTTGCTGAATGTCCTCAGTTTTTATGCAACCTGTGGATGTGCATATAGACGTTCACGGCGCAGTGTAGGCAATGTGACGTCAGCCGAATCGTATTGCTAGAGTAATGCTTGTACAACAGCATATATGTATTCAGTAGCATATGTGTATATCTAGATTTGTAAAATGTTATGAATACGTATGCGTTAAAGGCCTCTATGTATTTACAAGATAACACTTTATTGCTTACAGGGAAGGCTGTTGGGCAAAGTGGATGCATACTTCAGTTCCTTCCGCAGGTGCAACTACCCACGAGTGACGTCACAAGGGATGGTGGAGATTGTGCTTCAGTGCGGCAGATACGCTGGGCAAGTATTGTACCTTGCAATACCATCCATACCTACGAAATATCAGGTTCTGTGGTTATGGTTTGTGGATGCAAGGGGCTAGTAAAAGCTTCTATACACCACAGGACGTGTGTAGAGTAAAGTCTTAGCTGACGGTGTTGTGCGTGAAGTAATCTATTTTTTATAAAATATACAATCATTTTATCACTCGACACCGAAATACCTTACGTTCCAATTGATGATGGAATACATCTACATAAATTGTAGTCCTTTGAGAAACGTTTATGTACAAATTTTTTTTTTAATGTATACATAAAAACAAGCTCTTATAAGATGGATAGTACATCAAGCAGAAATATCAACATCAATTATATTAACAATAAAAATTCACTATTGTAAATATATTGTTCACGTCGTTTATTATTATTTTATTATTATTAAATAATAATATTTGATAAATATTAAATAGATGTGGTAATGAGGTATAAATTTAGGCCGGTATTGCTTTACTAAAGAGAATAAAATTATTTATATTATCTACTATTATATATTTGTTGTATTGTAAAACCAAAAAACCATAAACAATCAAAAAACACCCTAGAACTGGAAAGGTATTTTATTGTAATTGTTGATTTGTGTTCCATAGAACGTTATAAAGGTTTTTGGTTTTTTTCCACTTGAATGGGCTCTCCAGTAATGCAAAAATTGAAGTTTATCTAGCAAATGTATGAGGCAGAACAATGTCCATTTTATTGGCAATAGGAGAACTTTATTTTTGCCGTTACTTGTAAATAAACCATCTGCCCGAGTCTGTTTCAAAAAAACATCAGTAAAGGTTTGTTTGGCGGTCACGTGATCGCCACTTACTGGGAAGACGAGTGAATTGTCTGTACAGTGTTGCCATTTTTGTCATATCACTCACCGTGTTGGTTTGGTTTAAATCTGAATGTATTGTAAGCATAACTAAACTCGTACTGTTCTGCTTTAGGTTCTGGGACATTCCCAGTCCTTGGTGGCAGGCTAGCACGATACTGGTCGGCTCCGGCAGCGCCCTCAGCCTGCTTGTGGCAGTCACGATAATCTCAGCATGCTGCGTAACGTACGTCATACACACGACTTCCGCCAGGGTCGCTGGCATAGTGCAGCTGTTGGCAGGTAGGTAAAAGTGAATCTGATTCGTTCCAATTATAAAAAATTGAAATTAAAACCCTAATTGTAAGAACAAATGGTCGCAACAGTGTTACGGACAATTTTACTTGCTATAACAGCATTTCCCGCTGTAGGCTATTTCAACCAAGCCTCTATTCAGCGGAATTTTATTCGCAACACTATACGTACATTGTCTCCTCAACCTCCGATAGTTCGTAAATAGAAGACGAGAGAGTGTACATTGTATTACTAAAAGTTACACGTATTCAAGATTACTCGTCGCTCTTGTCTAACCCGTTGGCAAGCTTCTCAAAGTTGAATGCTTGTCACAACAGTTCTAAACATGCTTCGTGATACTCGTTCCAATGATACGTTACCAATGGCATCGGACGTCAACAAGTACACACATTAGTTCCCCAGATCCGTCTAGCATGACTTCAGCGTTACTGAATCGTGAAGAGGAGCCTAGCTGCTAAAACAAACCTCGTGGGCCTGGAGGTTGTTGGCTTTGCATGGTCGCCGGCCGCATACTTCCCGTAACGATCACAATGCAACGCCAATTAATCAGCGGGAAAGCTGCATGCGTCGCGACAGGACGTCAAAGCGCACGCTATGTGAGCATTTGCGTACGCATATCAATACGTCCAAAGCATCATGTTTTAGCCCTTCTTCACCCGAAACCTCGGCTTAATACACAAACAAGCTCTCACGTTCCGTCTGACTGGAATACTAGTGTTGCTGGTTCTCGCAGAGGAGCCTAGCTGTAAGAAAAAGCCTAGTGTGACTGGAGCCTGCTTTCTTTGCATGTTCGCCAGCCTTATACTTGCCATAACTATCGCATGCAACGCCAACTATTCAACGAGAAAGCTGCCAAGGCGCACACTATGCGAGCATTCGCGTACGTATTTCAATACGTCCAAAGCATCATGTTTTAGCCCTTCTTCACCCGAAACCTCGGCTTAATACACAAACAAGCTCTCACGTTCCGTCTGACTGGAATACTAGTGTTGCTGGTTCTCGCAGAGGAGCCTAGCTGTAAGAAAAAGCATAGTGTGACTGGAGCCTGCTTTCTTTGCATGTTCGCCAGCCTTATACTTGCCATAACTATCGCATGCAACGCCAACTATTCAACGAGGCGCACACTATACGAGCATTGGCGTACGTATTTCAAAACGTCCAACGCACCATGTTTCAGCCCTTCTTTATCCGAAACCTCGACTATATACACAAATGATTGTAAAAGCATTTAAACGCTAGATAAGGAAAGTCTTAAAACACAGCTCTGTTGCCACCAGTTTTCGTACAAAACGAAGCACTAAAGCAAATTGACCTGTTTTACTTGTTTAAAACTCCTGTTTAATATTTCTTGCTGCTGCTTTTTCTTCGTTACCTGAGCTATTGCAATATGGAAACAGATGCAGTAATAACAACCCGTCAACGCACGTAACTCTAATACTGGGCAGTAATAAATACAACTGGAACATCTCCATAAAGCACGCAGATCCTGCTGTTGAATTTATACTCTGTTGCTACTAGCAAAACATCAGAGCATTTGGGACTCCTCGCTGTCACTCTCTGTCTTTCTCAGAGTTATTTTCCAAATATTTAAGAAAAATGAGGTTAAACAGAGTTAATTTGTTTAACCTACAACACAAGACCTGTCGAGTCTGGTTCCATTCCCGGTGGACGTTGAGTGCGCTGCGAGAAACTCCTAACATTCTATCGCTCTTCACCCAACAAATTAAACTGTAGATTTGTCGCGTCATTTCGTCTCGAGAGATCACTAAACAGAAAGGAAATCGCACAAAAAGCCACACTACAGTTATTCCTCGTCATTTCATCTTTGTACCAAAGGAAGACACACTTTAGACCTAGAGTGCGCTGAAGAAGGGAGTAAGTTCATCACAAGGGGACATAGACTCCACAAATTTTTAGTGACAGAGGGCACGGCAAAGAAATTAATCAGAAATAATTGGCAATTATTAAGGCATAAAATCGAAGCCCGCGATGAACCTTGGGTCAACGTTGTTGATTTATCCGCTCCACACGAACCTCCAAACAATTCTATCCCTGACCCTATTTATAAAAGTTTGTTTAAAGTAAAACAGTATTTGTTTTTACTTCATCAGCTCTGGGACAATTTATTTGACGGGTTTTTGGGGTTTAATCACAACAAATTGAATCCATTTAAATGATTTTCTAGTTTACTGATGTCTACATTGCATACATTTTCTTCTCTTCTTTCTTGTAAGTAGTAGCAAGGATGTTATATGTAGTTGAGATATGGAGAGCTTCATTACTGAGGCGGTGTATACGTCATGCGCAAGATGCAAGTCTAGAAGTGGCCCACCTTGGATAAGCCCTTTACCTGAAACTCCTTCTGAGGCAACCTCTCCCAGCTCCAACATACTAAATGCAAAAAAACACTCAGTATTGTATACACACCTAATTGTATTCACTGACGACTAAATATTGTAGCTAAACACAGAACAATCCCTATTCACTTAATAACGCTTCTACTAGAACTATTTCCCTCAAGTGCACAATGTATTTCAACCATTAATTAAAATTCTTCCCTCTAAAACTATTTTATAACCACACAGAGTTTCTAATAACTCGTCAAATATTAAAGTTTGTTAATTTAAGTTCGCGTTGCCATGGTAACGTGAATCTATGCATACCGGTAAAGTTTTAGCAAACGCATAAAGTTACTTAGGCTTAATCACTGGAGGTTCCGTGGCGACATTACGACTCCTTACCTTGCCCATGGTTGCATTACGTAAGAGGGTGTAAGGAGCTGTTTGATAATAAATATTACGACTTTCGATTAAACAGTTGTAAATAAAATAACGAAAGTATGTAGATTACGTGGTAAATGTTTATCCTGTTTATCGCGCTTTATCCATACCACACACACACACACACACACACACACACACACACACACACACACACACACACACACACACACACACACACACACACACACACACACACACACACACACACACACACACACACACACACACACACACACACAGACACACACTCACACATACACACACACACACACAAACACACACACAGTCTTATATACATACACACACACGCACACGCACACGGAGTATAGAAACTCAAGGTAACTGTATCAAACAGACGACTATGCTGTGTTACACTACAGCATATTTCCATGCCAAATATCTGAAAAATTACACGGTTGGAATTAGTTACGTAAGCGAGAAAGGAAAAACGCTACATAGTGTAATCTAAGATGTTCCGGGATGGAATGAGTATCCTCCATTTCTCTCATCTGATATTATATAGACTCTCGTTGGAAGCTTAATTTTGTAAACCTGAAAAGAAAACCTAACATAACTTAACCTACCTGATCGAATACTTTATAACCAACCAAGTCGGCTATGATATAGAGTAATGATATATTGATTTTATTAACTTTTGTGCCTTTTGTATAATTTTCCTAATTGTAACCAGTATTTTTAGTCTGTAGCATTTACGAGACATCTCTTTGAGATTATAGGTATAAGCAACAAATACAAATACTATTGAGATTCATCCAGTAGCTGCCTACATAAAGCGGAAATCGGGATTTCTTTGGGTTTTCCGGTCTTTAGTTAGGCTCGTAGCCCATGTTTGTAGTGTTTGCACATCCTAGCATTCGTAGCTTATCTTTTAATACCTATTAAAAGGTTAATAGGCATATTAGTAGCCTATTTAATAACTTCTAATTGTTTTAACACCCGGTGTGTATTTATAGTTTTCTAATTTATATTTATTCTGTCGTAAAATGCCCTAACTTTCAAAGAAATATATTAAAATCATAACTATTTTGCAGTAAAACTGTTGGTTTTGTTTAACTGTTTGCAGCACTGTTGGTGAGCGGCGGTGTGGCCGTCTATCCTGTAGGATGGGACAACAGGGAGGTGCGGGACTGTTGCGGCAACTCGTCCCACGTGTACAAGCTGGGGACGTGCCACGTGTCCTGGTCCATGTACCTGCTGGCCGGCTCCGTCGTCCTGCTCGTCATCTGCTTCGGGCTCAGTTTCTGCGGCGCCAGAGTGAAGCCGGGCTGACCCAGGATACACGTGTACACTCTCTAACGGCGCAGAAAAAGTGACGTCACGAGACGGAGTGTAATCCTGTTTGTGTGTGTATATAAGTAAACAACAGACACGGGAAAATAGTAGACCCATTCCTATAGTATCATGTTATGGCCGTTAGTAGTGGTGACACAATAAGTTTTAAATCGATTTATTATTGTTACATATATGGTAATATTTTTAATCCAGGCGGTTTAAAATAGGCGTCGAGTACTGCAGGTTACTCAATATTTGATGTAACAGATAGTAATTCAAGTAACCGCTAATAAGTAACCGGAATAACGGCTCTCTGAAATAACAGTTAAAATGCTCGTTAAAATGTACATTATTATCACGTTACATTATATATATATATATATATATATATATATATATATATATATATATATATTTAGGTGTATCTATTTATATAAGCTGTTTACGGTATGTCCAACTGTTATGGTATGAATACAACATTTTTTTAAATTATAAAATAAACCAATGTTCTATCAATCTAATGTTCATTCAAATCTATCAAAAGACAACCATTTTATATAATTTTGTTTTTAATTTTATAATTAGACCAAGTAGACCCCAAGTATTTAGTTTAAACTTTAAACACTTTATAGTACCATTTATTTAAATAGATGAAAAGAAATATTTAACAATAGAGAGAGTGAGAGAGAGGCACAGAAAATAGGGCTACTTTTCCGAAATAGTCTATCAGAAACCATAATCGTTCATACAGTTATCTTTAATTTTAACCAAATATATATGCTATAACATTTAACATACGGTATATATATTATGTTATTTTGTAATATATGCTGGTATATTTTATTATGTTATAACCAGTTAATATAATGAATAAAACCTTTATTGTTTCACACTTTAAATACATCACATAGTACTAAGTAGTATTGCTCTTTTATTTAAATTAAATTTCCTCAGTTAATAAATAATAAAATCTAAATTATTCTCAACGTATTGGAGCTCCTTCGGACACGTCATGCACCCTAAACATTAATAAGTCTGGGAAATTTGTTGTATATTTTGTTTGTTTTCACGTTTAATCCAAATGTTTCTCATATTTTATAAAAAACTAGTTTAAATAAATAAAAAAAAAGGTATAAATGTTCCATTTTACTGTAGTAGAAGTTGTAAATTAGTACCTAGAGTTGCGCCTATGCAGAAACTATTTAATGTCTGGGTTTGCTTTTGCTCAAGGCGTTTGTAAACTAAATGAATATGTATGTAATGTTAAAAGCAAATGTTAACAATTAAAGTTTTATATTTAGTTTGTTGTTTATTTTCCTAATTGTGTTACTTGTATAATTTTCGCTTTGATGTGTATGTGTGTGTGTTTGTATGTGTGTGTGTATAGGTGGATGTGTTGTGTGTGTGAGTGTATGTGTGTGTGTGTGTGTGTGTGTGTGTATGCGTGTGTGTGTGTGTGTGAGTGTGTGTCTGTATGTGTGTGTATGTGTGTGTGTGTGTGTGTATGTGTGTGTGTGTGTGTGTGTGTGTGTGTGTGTGTGTGTGTGAGTGTGTGTGTGTGTGTGTGTGTGTGTGTGTGTGTGTGCGTGTGTGTGTGTGTGTGTGTGTGTCTGTGAGTGTGTGTGTGTGTGTGTGTGTGTGTGTGTGTGTGTGTGTGTGTGAGTGTGTGTGTGCATTTGCATCAAAAGATGTCCGCCATTTTCTGGTGGTAACTGATAGTTTCTTCATTTAGGGAAGTTTTCCGTGATTTTGAGCAAATAAATTATTCTCGAATATATTATCGTACTCAAATATTTTATAATAAATCCTTCCATACAAATAATTTGCAAAGGAAAATATTCCATATTATTTCCCTCCGCCAACGAGCACTTGAACCAAACTTGGAAGTTCTCGTGGGCTCTTCTCGCATTCCCCGTACTAACTCAACCAGACCCTCTTCCAAAAAGATTTGCCTGGAATCTGTACGTCCGCTTGAGACCCTTTAGCGGTACATTCCTCGACAGAACCCAACCTATTCTTTTTCCATTATATTCTACTAATAATGGCGAAAAGCTACTTAATGATAAAAACAAATTGATTTAATAAACACCAACAAACTACACGCGTGGATTCATTGTGAAGCCTTAATGCTATAGGTCTACCCTTCTACAGTAACAGAGATGCATTTACTAAAGCGTAAAAATGCCTACAACCACACATTTAGCTGTATTGTTGCACAGCTGACACACGTCACTATTCCGTAATTAAATTTGTACACTCGTCTATTATGCACAGATTTACGTTACGATGGTGACGCAAACTTGAATTAACAAACTTCAACTGCGCATGTCACCAGAGCTGTAATTAACCGTCTCGTATCTCGTACTTAGCGATAGTTTTGTGCAATTAATTAAATGACGTGGAATCTCAGCGACAAATGCGGGCCATTTAACACGCATACAGAATACTAAATATTGAAATCTGTTTACAACAAGTAATTATTGTTCCAGAAAATTGGTAAATCATAAAACCTTTCCCCCACTACAGGATCTAGCGAGCTACGACAACGTTACCAATGTAACATTGTGACGTCATTTCAAGAGATAGAACATTATGACAGCGTAAAACGCCTAAGAAAATCTAGTACAGCATATGATTAAGTATTTACAAGAAGTGTAATTGAATAATACTTCCTAAGGAAGGAAAACGTATTACGAATATCGCAAACCCAGAAACAGCGATAAATAAATTCATTAATGTTATTACTTTCCAAAAACACGAATCTGGACGATCTTATAGCCTTTTACAAACACACACAAAAACAGTCAATTGACACATTGCAAGTATTATCTTTAACAAATTTCAGTGAAAATTAAAAGTCGTCTATAAAGAGCCTTCAAACTTAACATTTTATTTAAAACCTCAAATAAACGTTAAATAAAAAGAGTAAGAACAAATGCAGTTTTATATTTATAGGCCTATATTTTATACATTTATATAGAGTTAATACTTTTATATTCATATAAAGTTAAAGACCTATATTTTTATTAATAAACCTTTAAAAAAATTTCCAAAAATAAAATTATAAAAATGTATCTCCTAATGAGACATTGCATAACGAAGGTTTTTATATTATGAATAAGTACTTTATTTTAAATTATATATGTGACATAATTAAATAAAAGCCACTATAAACTAGTTCCAATATAAATACAAAGGTTCAGTTTCAAAGAATGGTCACAATGATGTAAGAGACAATAAAGGGTTTGCCTATTTGCGTTCCAACTGTTCAGATTACATTGCTAAACAATGCAATTATTCTTGTGTTGCGGCAAACGACCAAGATGCAAGAGTTACGGATGAATGAACACAGCTGACAAATGCAATATTTCTTTGTGAATCAGTTTAACCTATTTTAATTAAAACTTTTCCAATATTTAATTATGAAATAAGGAAATTCTAAACCTAAATTAGGTTTCAATATTAAAACTATAATAGTAATAGATCGTTTATAAATATAGGATATTCTATCCAATTACTAACATACAGTTTTAAACAAGGCCAAAATATGTTTATCTAAATAAATAAATTAGCAATATAATTTTACTAACATAGGGCCAAATTAAATTACCTTTGAATGTAAATCCATATACATAATTTCGTAAGCCAAATTTTGAGAAAAAAGTTGTGTTAGCATGGAAGGTTGTACAGAGCTGGGAGAAGGCTCAAATTAAAGGTATTGGCACAAAGAGGCGGGGGGAAATATAGGCTTTTCTCAAGTTACAACATTTATAGGGTTTTGAGAAACCTAAAATTACCACAAATCACCATAAGAAATACATTGCAATGAAAAACAGCTGAGTACAAATATTTTAAGAGTACTAAAGGTTATTTAGAAATACGAACTTGGGATCAGGTTTAGTTAGTTGCGTACATCTTTTAGTACTAGATACGTTTGGCAAGTGTATTAAATTAGAACTAATCACCGGTTCTGGAAAAGAAAACCTATTTTTACAAAGAGCTAAATTAATATCAACAGGTCCTAAGGTACATTTCAAATGAAAAGGAACCAAATTCCTTTAAGAATTTTACATAACTCTAAATAAGGTTTAGGGCCAAACATTCCTAAGAGCAGGGCTTCAATTGACCAAAGCTATTTTTACACATGGTGAACTTTATGTTATATATTAATAAATAACCAAGAATTCAGTTAAAGTGCATCAATAAATGTTTAAAAGAATTCTAAGTGATGTTTTGCCATAACCAAACAGAAGCCTAAATCTAAAGGTATAATTAAAATCAGTAAATAACTTACGAAACAATAAAAAGATCTCTTGCTTACTTAAATACTCAATTACGTTGCTCTAAACACAAACTTTATAAACCACTTCCATTAAACACACTGTATATTTATTTAAATGAAATTATTTGTGAGTTTGAAAACATAATCTAAAACATAACCCAGGCCGTCTGATTACAATAGATGACGGATTTAGTTCATTGTTGAAGGCTTAGATTAAAACGATAAGTATCCGGCCAGGCCGTGGCTGGACGTGACAGACTTAGTCGTGCATTCCGTTTAATAAAATGAAATTGTAGTGGCAGTGTATGGATTTATTTGCTAAAGAGTAAATACATTCCTGTTACGATATTATAGCGGCACAGATTAGTGAAACAAATGGACGATAATTCTACATTTATCTTTAGTATTCCGTTTAGCAGCAAATCTAAACAAACATATTTTGAAAGCTGTGTTTTTAAGTCAAGACTGGAGAATTACAGTAATTCTAAGAAATATTTCTCTTTTTAATAAATAATCTGTAGAGATAATTTTCAAAATATGTGATCCTAAACTAACACGAGATTTTTGGGTCGTTTGCAATAATATGTTTATTCATTATAAAATATTAAAATCCGTTGTAGACGAAATAAAAAGTTGTTTTTTATTCAATTTACGAATATCTTTTTTTCTGAATTAAATAATAATACATTTTTTTATAACATTACCAAGACTAAAATTCCTAAGCGCTTTAGAACAATATTTATAATTGGGTAGTAATAGAAAAATACTAGAACAGTCCCGTTTTGTTCATATTTAAATATTTTGCTTAAAAATATATTCTACAAAAGGTCAACGTGATTATAAATGTGGCAAACTGGAAATATTGGTAGGATCTCACATTTTCAATTCTACAGCGAAATTTCTATATGGCTACAACAGGGGCGGCTTTAGAAATAATTGTTTTGGGTAGACAAAGTATATAGGAGTTGTGACTGACGGGGGGGGGCTGCTAGTTTCCGTGCTACTTTAAGGGCAGGATGAATAAACCTGGCAAGAAAGAAGCCCTTCCAGGAAACATCCCGCTATGATCATGCAGGAACCCTGAGGGTACGTCCATAGAATAGGGAAGCACCCAAAGGTTAAGAACAAGACCATGTAAGGTTGGCTAATATTTACCCTGCTGGTTCTCTTTAAAAGGAAATTGTGATCGTTCAGCGTTGCCACACAGTGGTTTACCATCTTGCACAAATGTGGATACAGCAAGATTTAATTAGTCAAGAAATAAATACATACTTTGTTTTCATTAGGGGGGAATGCATTGTTCCCAGGTTTTTTTATATTCTACAATATGCAGCGGTTAATAAATTTCTCAAAATTAATATTGCTGATTTCATTTTACGATCGATGGCAAACTGAAAGTTGATTTATTTCTCTGTGCTCGCCCACTGTATACAGAAAGGCTATTCCTCGAAAAACAGAAGATATAATAAAACTTTTCACCACTTTGTGCGTTTTAATGTTCTTTAATTAAATTGGAAAACTCTGATAAATCCACAGCGAACACTGAAACTGAGATATTTGCCCCAGAAACTATTACTCTCTCTCTCTCTCTCTCTCTCTCTCTCTCTCTCTCTCTCTCTATATATATATATATATATATATATATATATATATATATATATATATATATTATACGTTTAAGCAAAGCAC
>JBAIZL010000004.1:5597054-5732054 GCA_036971475.1 Prosapia bicincta | reverse complement strand
TAGTTAACATACTACAATACATTTTGTGTTTCAGTAGAAATTACTCAAATTACATGTTACATAGTCATACAAACACTGGAACAGCCTTTAACATCGGCTTACATAGTGTTACAGAAAATGTAACACCCATTATTTGTATATATGACAAAAGAAAAAATTCTAAATTTGTATCAACATGTTATCTGATACCCAATAAAACAGAAAACAATTAAATATAAGAATTTTTTAATTTTTCATAGTTCCGTGCAACATGGGGTCACAGAACTTGGAATAGTTCCGTGCAGCAAAGAGTTAAGAAGAGAGATTCAATGATTCCGTTACCGTATCAATGAAACCTTGCATATAATTGTATTTCAAGTCAAGTCTTCCTTTCTGTTGCCCAGTTTTATAGACGCCACATCGTCTGCGACTTATGTTTATATAAAGGTTCGCGTACATTTGAAACCTACGGTGGACTACTGTGAACTATAATATGGGGACATTTGGTAACGTTAACTTGGAATTAAATAATAAAATGATATATGTAACTGCCTACCATTGCTAACAGGGGAGGTTCGTGTTCTATTTTTGGTCACTAATTTTATCTCTTTTTTGGTCAGGGACGCAATACTAGACTCATCATTTTTGTCATTTTAAAGCGAAAAACAAAAAAACCCTTATTATGCCCTAAAGAACCCATCCAATGATTGGTTTGACTTTTCTGTATTCTTGGCTATGTCCTGTATAGGCTATATATATACTGAAAAGGCACATTTCTGTGTTTCTACTTATATGCAAGAATACCTTCACGATCTTTGCACGCGCGTACTCACACCTAGGCTAAGGACACAATACAAGCAGATTGCTTGGAGTTAAACATAAATCTTTTTTTAACCAATAAAGTTACAACTTCTAAATAAATACTAAGAGCTTAACATTCTGTCTTCAAGACATGTCAAACGTTTTTTCTGTTACGATAACTTTTAAAAATCATTCCAACTTACGTTTAATTCACATTTTATTTTCGCGCAAACGTGATTATATATGTTTGAGTAGAAACGCGCTACTGTATAATTATAAGGATGCTATGTGTCCGGCCCAACAGGAAGATCCGGTGGAACGCTGTCAAAGTAGTTTGTATGCTCTGGGCCGTGAAGGGGCCCCTTGGCGGGACGCAACTCTCTAAGTGGTCGCTGATTTATTCTGACGCCCAAAAGGTTTGCTTTTAAGCCCTTGCTAAGGAAACCACGAAATAAACCATATATTGAGCAACACAGCCCAATCCTAAAGTAATGTGGAGATAAATGGAAATCTATAAAAATACCACGGACATATTAAGATGGAATTTAAGTAGCGGTTTTTGCTTTTACGTCCAACAGATGGTGCTGGTTTTCAAGAAAAGCATATGTACTACATAACTCCAACGGAAGTACAAATTTTGCATTGTATGCCAAAATGCCTTGTATATTGAAGGGGTGCATGCCATTTATACCATAGCCTCACTAATGGGGTATCGCACAGCGAAACTCATGCCCAGATGGTCAAGCCCTTTTCGTATCCTCGATTTCCTTACAACTGTAACCGCTTCATTGGGTGATCTAAGGGGTAGGGAATATATTAAAAAACCTCATGTCGAACAGTTAAAACCTCATTACACCCTCAGAGACCAATAAAGATTTGTATGCAGAAAAGTAGTTTAGTCCCAAACATTTGGTGGACGCGCCATTGTTCAACGGCTACATCTATTAGATACGGCTAACCTATTATTATATTGTAAGTTTGTTACCGTATGTACTCTCATGTGTATATATCCTGTTATTGTTATTATGTTGTATGTTTTTGTCGATAGTCATCATAATTATAACATGTCATAGGTATTAAGGTATTGTTTAGAAAGGGAACTACCAGACTCTCACTCTACGCGGGTCGAAGACATACCGTGCTTTACCCGACGTGATTCGTAACTCACTTTATAAGTCATATATTATGTGTATACCAATGAATTATACGAATCCAAGCTTAGCGCTATGTATTATATATTTACTTGTACCGTATATTGTTTATTGTTATATTTACGTGTTGCTTTGGAATAATATATATAAATATATATCGCAATATGTATTCTTGTGTATTAATAAAGAACTAAGTCAAAATACAAATACAAGAATTATAATTGAATTTACAATTCAAAGCTTTTCGTTGGTTAACAGTACCAACATCATCAGGAATATTAAACAATTAAAATTAACATATGTGCAAATTAGATCAAATAAATAGCTATGCCAAATCAATTACAATGTTGTTAAAAAATGTTTTTTTATTTTGCTGCCCTAACATTACAAACACTGAATATGTTATCAAATTTAGATTTTACTTGTATTTGTTCATTTATCAACTCATTATTAATAATATATTTATGTATTTCTAAAGCTTCATAAATATTCATTCTCAGGCCTTTGTTAATTTCTTTTAGAAGTATCATATTATCTATATTAGGAAATATGTGATTATTATTAATACAATGACTAGCAAAATTTGATTTATAAATTTCTGGTTTTTTATATGCATTAAAATGCTCTTTATATCTATCTTTAAGTTTTTTCTTAGTTTGTCCTATATAACCTTTATTACAATAATCACATTCTAATTTATATACACCGTTTTTTTCATGCATATTAATAATATTATTATAATTATTCATTATATTTATTAATTTATTATTAGTATTATATGCAAATTTTATGTTGCTACCTTTAAACAATTTTGTGATATTTTTTACTTCATTACCAAAAAATGTAAATGAAGTCCATATGACATTTTCATCATTATTTTTGTAAATTAAATTATTATTTTGTTTCTTTAAAATTTTTTTAATTAATTTTATCAACAGTTTTCTTTTTATAGCCATTCTCAATTGCAATTTGATAGATAATGTTTTTCTCTCTTATTTTGTTTTCATTATTCATAGGTATTTTACGTAATCTATATAATAAATTGTATAATGCAGCCATTTTTTGATTATACGGATGGTTAGAATTATTAGGTATAATTTTTGGTTAGTTTGTGTCGGTTTACGATATATGTTAAATTCAAATTCATTATTATGTCTTATAATTGTTATTCTAGAAAGTTGATCTTATTATATTTCTCCATTTCATAAGTAAAATTAATATTTTTATTTATCTCATTTATTTTATCTAAAATAGTTATTAAGTTTATACCATTATTATTATATACATACAAACCATCATCTACATATCTAAACGAATAACATTTTTTATCAAATGTCTGTATAATTTTATTTATTTTATCATCTATATATTGTAAAAATATTTCAGATATTATATTCGATAAGGGAGAACCCATGGCAAGACCATCTTCCTGTTTGTAAATTTTATTATTATATGAAACATAATTTTGATTTAATATTATTTTTAATGTATTTATAACTTTTAATATTAATTTTTTATCTTTTTAATATTGCTCTAATCTAGATTTTATAATATTGAGAGTCTCTTTTATAGGAATATTTGTGTACATATTTTTATATCTAATGATATTAATTTTGTTTTATTATCAATATTAATTATTTTTAATTTTTCAATAAGGTTAATAGAATTACCTATGGTATGATTATTATTTAGTTTCATTTTATCTTTAAGAATAGATGTTATGATTTTAGATATATTATAAGAAGGGGCATTTATGAAATTTACTAATGGTCTAATTGGTTTCTCAGTTTTGTGTAATTAATTAAGTCCATTCATTATTGGATTTTGTGATTATCGTTCATATAATTACGAATATTATTTTTATTAAATAATTTATAAGAAGATTTTATTACATTTTTCATTTCATTTTGGTATTTCTTTGTAGGATCCTTATATATTTCACTAAATTGATTTTCATTTATATATTTTTCTGTTTTATTATGTGCTCGTCCTTATCAATAATTACAATAGCATTACTTTTATCAGTCTTTACTGTAATTAGATAGTTATTTTGTAGTTTATGTTTTAAATCTTTAACTCCTAAATATGTTTGTCTATGGGTTTTATTAATTTTATTAGTTTTAATTATCTTTTTATTTCATGAGCTGCTTCGATTCTAGTACTATCTTGTATATTTTCATTTATTTTACTAATGGCTATTTCTGTATCTATTATTATATTATCAATATTTTTATTTATGTTTCTTTTATATATTGATTTTATTATTTTCAAGTAGTTTTATTTTGCAATTATTAAATTTAGTATTAGATAAATTAAAAACATTAGGGTGAAAGCTATGATATTTAACTTCAGGTATTATTTTCATTTGTTTTTCAAGTTTCAAATTATTTAGTTTTTTGGATATATTATTTATTTTTATATTTCTAATTTTATTTATCATGAAGTTAATTTTATTGTATTTTTCTTCCCATTTTATATTATTTATTATAGAAGCTAACTTTAAATGTAATTTATACATTTCAGTAGTTAAAATGTTTTGTTTTTTATATAAATTTCTTAATTCATTTTTAACCCATAATTTCTCTGCTTGTTTACAAGTTTTTTGGCAGTATCATTTTTTTTTTTTATAATTGTAAATTCAATTATAATTCTTGTATTTGTATTTTGACTTAGTTCTTATATATATATATATATATATATATATATATATATATATATATATATATATATATATATATATATACATTTAGCATAGGGTGCAATAGACGAGTTATCTCTCTGATTCAGATAAACTACATTAAATGCAAAGTAACCATTATCTCTGGGTGGAACTAGCTCCGGGATATTTTTAGTGAAATGGCTGCCCAAAGAGAAAAAGTCTTGAGTTAACCAATGACGTCATTGTTCGAGGTAATGTATTCTGTTTAGTAAACCTACAGTTTAACGTATTGTTTGTTTATTATTTAATTTAATTATATATAGTAGTTTATATCTACGTATATATAATGAAATAGTAATACAACATCCCAGTGGAAAGACTATCATTATAGTGGGAAGACATTCATTAATTAGGTGGTGAAGGAGGAAGAGTATAGGAAAGAGGAGCAGAAGGAGAACTCACGGCGAGTGAGGAGAACCACTTTAAGGTTTATCAAAGGAAATCCTTGACGATGTATCTGCTTAGATTTGCTAATTATTATTGCTAATTAAAAAAAACAGAATTAGCCCAATAAATATGTTAAAATAACATTTTAAACGTTGAAAACCTAGAACACGATCGGGACCTTCTCAACAAGTAAAAGCATTGATAGAGGCCCCCGTCGCTTGCCACAATCCTGTCTTTCCGTTCCTTTCCTTCATCGGGGTTACAAAGCACGCCCGGCGCATTATCGTGCAGTCAATGTTTTAACACCGACATTTCTTCGCTAATTTTACCTTATTGAATCTACATTAGTACAACACGTTAAACCACGTGGACGATCCCAACTTCCTCTTGAAGAGAACCAGCAGGCTAAGTATTAGGCAACCTTTCTAAACGTATCTTGTTCTAAGCATTCTAAACGATTGGGCGCTACTCCCTTCTTTCCTGTGGATGTAGCCTTAGGGTTCCTGCATGTTCTGTAGCGGGATTTTTCCTGCGAGAGTTTCTTTCTTGCTAGATTTTTTAAATCCCGCTCTCAGCACGATACTTTCCTTACTGTTTCTTTTTCTATCTTCTGATTCCCCAAAGAAAGAACTTATAAGCTCAGTACATGTGAAATCTATCCCGCTTCCTTCACTCACGGTAGGGATACTAACCACATGCGCAGTGAGACGATCCTAGATCGCAAGAGGTTGGCTATCACGAGGGTTGGGCGGGTTCTGGGAGTCCAGACCTGGGTATTGTCGAAGAAAATCATTAGAAAGAAATATTAATTTTAATTAAGTTATTATTGGTAAAATCATATTGATTTTCATTGATGAACGTTACATTTTCTAAAAATATTCTTTCCTACAAAGATTAAGTACGCACATAACTGAAGTCTTGACATATTGTCATTGTGTTACTTGTTGCTGAATCAGTCGTCATGGTAACGTATGGTAAATAGAGTAGGTGTTTGTGTTGTCTCGTCTCAAGGAATAATATAGGAGTTTGATTAGTGGTCTGTGGCTCTGGTAGATCTGAAGAGCAAGAATGCTCCAGAAACCTGCACAAACTACAACCCTTTGATAATGTATCCCTTTGGATGGCGGGCGGGTAAACATTTACTACATCATAGAACTTTGAGGGAGCTTCACATGTTTACATTAATCTGTACACTACGAAACGTGAAGCCATCAAATGTGGGAAACTTGATGAGGCAACAATGCAATGACGTCAGAGCAAATACGAGGACCAAAGCACAGCCCATTGTTATAGCACTTGACCGGTTCTTTACAAACCGTATGAATAGAGACAATGCTTGTGTACCCTTGTCTGGTACAAATCTAACAAGAGCGATAAAATCAAAGAGGCAGTGGGTTTCCATTAAAAGTATCTACGCTTTGATTTTTATAAAAGTGAAGTACTATTGTTTGTACATTAATTTTTTTATATATTGTTTGTAAGTGTTAAATAGAAGCCATAAAAATTTATGAAACATTTTCATTCGAAGTTATTTATGCAATAAATATGACTAAACACTTTTAAATGTTTATAAACTTGCTTATAGTAGCACTTACTTATGTTTGTTGAGGACGGCCGTTTCGGGAGATGTGTCCCATTGTCAACTTGATACTGTGATACAACCTAACTTGATAGACCACATAATGCGTAAAAAGCAACACACACATGACATAACAAAAACAATAACACACAAGCACAAAAATACATAACACTACTACATATCACAAAAACAAATCACAAAAAATGCCTTCCCCGTTCCGCAAACGTAAATACAAAGTATCATTAAAAACCTCTAACACAATTAGGAATCACCTACTTAGTTCAAAAACACACCAAAATAAACACCACAAGGTAGGAGTATACAAGATTCCATGCAACGACTGCCCCTGCAGTCCTTTTACAAAAGACAAACAGGAACTCACAAGTAAGTTTACAACGAACACATAAAAGACACAAAAAAAACAAAATCCAAATCAAACAAATACAAAACACACTACACACACACACACACACACACACACACACACACACACACAAACACACACACACACACACATATACATACACACACTCACACACACACCAACATAGACACCAATCTAAAAACGGCGGAAGCCCCCTTTCAGGCTAATTTCAATTTCGTAGAGCCCAATTTTGTTTTAAAGCGCAGTATAGTGGGAGCTGTATAGACAGTCAAAGGTTGTTACACAAACATAAAGAAATACGTCATTGCGCCCGCCCTCCCTTACAGCGGGAGGTTTCCCCTATTAACATGATACGTATAAAGGGAATACAACAGTGATAACAATGGAGAAAAAGACAAAGCAAAGGTCTAAATACATAGGAGGACGAACAGGTAAACATTTGTTAAAGGGTAAAATAATTTCATTAATATGATAACTTTAAAAGAAGTTGCAAAAACCTCACAGCTAAAACTGCGAAAACTTTCAACAGGAAATAATAGTTTAAGCTGGATCTGAAGGATGCTACCCTCTACAGAAACGTTTAGACAATGAGACATCCGTCTAACTCTTAGATATAGATGCGTTCCAAATCTGGTCAGAGAAGATATTGTGATAATCCTAAAGGTAGAATAATTCTGATGTACTCAGCATAGTTTTCATATATTATACCTGATTATTAAAAGATATTAAAATCATATTGTTTAAGATATTGACGTATTTCTTATTCTCTCTGTAATTCGGAACTTTTGGCAACGTCTTTAGTGTATCAAAGCAAGTAAATGCTAGTTGTTATATCACAACACTGGCAGGGTTTAGTCTCGAATGAAATATTTCTAATCATAAAACTGACAAGATAATCTTAGCAAAAAGTCGAAATGTAAGCCGTAAGCATTTGTGCGCGGCGTAGGGCTTAACTCTTTGTTACGGATGAAAGCATAGAGTGACTTTGGCAGGTTGGGAAAACCTTCGGATCGAACTTGTCTATACAGTTTCTTCTTGCTTAGGCTTTACTTCAGACACTTTGGGTATCCTGTGGGAAGGACCACTGTGCTTTTACTGTATGCTATACACAGTACCTTTGCTCCCACGTCTCTAGGTATTTACTATACATAGTCCTTCTCTACATTAATAGTTGGTAGACATCGTTCTGATTGGCCATAGATAAAATCAAGATACTCATCAATAAAACAAAATATATGTGTATGAGTGGCATTACGTCACAGGTGATATGACGTAACAGGTAGTAGATAGAGTCGCAGAATGCGCCCTCGCAGTCTGTTCCCAATGAGTACGCTACACAAGATACACGCACAAGGTAACGTTATAATATTAAACATAAGGGTCACATTATAACATTTTACAGCGTTTTATTTTCGCACAAGCCTGTTTTTTATATACGTTACCACAAATGCGCTACTTTTTGTGAGGATCCTAGGTGCGGCCCAACAGGAAGATCCGGTGGAACGCTGCCAAAGAATTTCGTGTGCTCTGGGTCGTGAAGAGGCCTCCTTTGCGAGACGCAACTCTCTAAGTGGTCGCTGATTTATTCTGACTCCCAAAAGGATTGCTTTTAAGCCAATTCTATGAAATCTGTAGGTATGGCTAATTTACGCAATGAGGGAGGTCGAGAGACGCCAAAGTAGTTTTTCATGAAGCGAGCAGTTTAATTTTTTGGTTTTTTTGTTCAGTACGAAGACTTTAAAAATTTATTTTATAACCTCAAATTAAAGTACAAGTTAAGACAACGCTACTTTTAGGCCAGTATTATGTTAGGTTTTTGGCTAAATCTTCAATGACAAAGTCTGGTTTATTCAAGCTAATTCTAAGGAAACTGTTGGTTTGGGTAATTTAATGTCGTACCCACCTATTATACTCCTTTCGAAAAACCCACCGGTTATAATATCTTCAAGCCATCCACCTATTATAGACTCTTCACACCAACCACCTGGTTTACACTCTTCAAGCCATCCACAAGTTTATACTCTCAAAAAGCCCCTCACCTGTTACACTCTCTTCAAACCATCCACCTGTTATACTCTCTTCAACCCCCCTTTTATACTCTCTTCAAGCCCCCCACCTGTTATACTCTCTTCAAGCGAACCACCTGTTATACTCTCTTCAAGCCACCAACCTGTTATACTCTCGTCCAGCCACCCACCTGTTATACTCTCAACAAGGCACCCAACTGTGTTAATCTCTTCAAGCCATCCACATATTATAAAGTCTTCAAACCAACCACCTGGTTTACACTCTTGAAGACCCCCCCCCCCCGTTTATACTCTCAACAAGCCCCCACCTGTTACACTCTCCTCAAGCCCCACACCTGTTTATACTCTCTTCAAGCCACCCACCTGTTATAATCTCTTCAAGCTATCCATATGCTATACTCTCTTCAAGCCACCCATCTATTCTACTCTTTTCAAGCCACCCACCTGTTATACTTTCTTCAAGCAACCCACCTGTTACACTCTCTTCAAACCCCCCACCTAGTATACTCTCGTCAAGCCAACCACCTGATATATTAACCTCAAGCCAAACACCTGTTACACTCTCTTCAAGCCACCCACCTATTATACTCTCTTCAAGCCACCCACCTATTATACTCTCTTCAAACCACCCCCCCCCCGTTATACTCTCTTCAGCCCCCAAAACAGGTATAGTCTTTTAGCGGTTCTACTAATGCCGTGGATTGAGGGAACTTTAATATCACATTTAATGTAGTAAATCTTACTACAGTGAATGGCAACGAATGATACACTGTATTCCTAATGTTAAAGAGAATAATTTTACAAGCGCGCTCGAAAAGACTATCAGAACTAAATAAAATTAAAGATGTTTAATTATGTTTCTACATCTGCTTGTATGTAAGGCTATTACGTCATATTGGGTAGTATAGGAAAGTACTCAACAAGTAGTGTAGTGCATAGATTAAACATAGGATAGCTAATGTGGACAGAGTTGCACTTCAATGCCCGTTATATCTCCAGGTTTGTGGCTAGCCACACGTTGCAACATGCTGTAAGGGAAAATCTTTGGCACTGCCAGGAATAGAATCCATTACCTTGAAGTTAGTAAGCAAGTGCTCCACCCACTGATTGCTCATACTTAGGGTTTTGCGTGCATTAAAGATTCATTGCCAAAGGTATATCGATTGCGTTCTGCATAACCTGCCCCGTAAAGATTTATTATTTTACGTGGCTGGTTTTTTGCCCTTCCAGACCCGATACCATTTCTATTTGCAATATCAAGAAACCAATAGCGATGCCCGGACGCATTGTGAAGCAGTTTCTACGGATTTATTGCGTCATTTGGGAGTCACAAGAGAAAATCCAAAAAAGATTTAAAACAAAAGTTGTTTTGGAGCCAATTGTAATAAGATGAGAATAAATAGGTTTTAAAGATGGTTTTCTGTCGTTTTAAATTAAACCTTGCAAATTAAAGCTCAAGCTTGTTATAGGAAGGTTCAAGTCAGGCATGAAGGTTAGAAGCGCCGGTAGAGGAGACGGTGGAGGCAGTTGTACATGACGATTACCAGAAATGTCTGGAGATGAACCCGTCTAACTGGCGAAGAGCTTCAACCTGTAGCGTAAAAACACTTGAAAAAACCTTATACAAATAAAAACATCGTAAATTAACGATGCTAACCACGCATGCTTCATCTTTTAATAATCTTTTAACTATTTAAGTAATATTCCTCACTACCTAACAATGTAGTCAATTAAAACTCTTTCTGATATTAATCCAATATGATGTCTACCACAAAAGCTCGAACAAAGGAGGGACAAAAGCAGAGGTATGAATATTTTAATGCCATAAACCTACTGCAGTGCCAAGGTAGAGTCAGCAGAATAAATGACAACAATTGGATACTACAGCAGAGCGCCCTGTGGGGATCACGTGACACGTATTGCTGATGTGTGCCTGCCAAGGGGGACGGGGAATTTAATAAACTTCCCTGACTACTTCACAGTGTACATTTTCCACTCCGAGTTTCGGCTTTGTATTATGATTTACTCGGAAGAGATGCTAAAGCACACCACATCTTACATACGGCCTAATATCTTCACACATTGTGCGCTCCATAGAAGTGCTGATTTCGACCAATTGAGTATATTTCCATGAACAATGCAGTTCAGCCGTCTTTCAGTACCAATGGCTAATTACAAACACAGTTTAGAAAACAAAGGTGTTGGAATTTAGCCAAACTACCCTGAAACGGCTTATTACAAACACACTTTAGAAGACAAAGGTGTAGGAGTTTAGCCAACTTTACTACCCTGAAACGGCTTATTACAAACACATTTTAGAAGATAAAGGTGTTGGAGTTTAGCCAACTTTACTACCCTGAAACGGCTTATTACAAACACACTTTAGAAGACAAAGGTGTTGGAGTTTAGCCAACTTTACTACCCTGAAACGGCCTATTACAAACACACTTTAGAAGACAAAGGAGTTGGAGTTTTTAAACTTTACTACCCTGAAACGGCTTATTACAAAAACACTTTAGAAGGCAAAAGTGTTGGGGTTTAGCCAACTTTACTACTCTGAAACGGCCTATTACAAACACACTTTAGAAGACAAAGGTGTTGGGGTTTAGCCAACTTTACTACCTTGGAACGGCTTATTACAAACACACTTTAGAAGGCAAAAGTGTTGGGGTTTAGCCAACTTTACTACCCTGAAACGGCCTATTACAAACACAGTTTAGAAGACAAAGTTTTTGGGATTTAGCCTTCTTTTCGTCACTGAAACAGCTTGGTATAAACACACTTTAGAAGACAAATATGTTGGAGTTTAGCCAACATTACTACCCTGAATCGGCTTATTGCAAACACACTTTAGAAGACAAAGGTGTTGGAGTTTAGACAACTTTACTACCCTGAAACGGCCTATTACAAACAAGCTTTAGAAGACAAGGTTTTGGGGTTTAGCCAACTTTACTACCCTGTAACGGCCTATTACAAACACACTTTAGAAGACAAAAGTGTTGGAGCTTACCCAACTTTACTACCCTGAAACGGCTTATTACAAACACACTTTAGAAGACAAAGGTGTTGGAATTTAGCCAACTTTACTACCCTGAAACGGCCTATTACAAACACACTTTAGAAGTCAGAGGTGTAGGAATTTAGCCAACTTTACAACCCTGAAACGGCCTACTACAAACACACATTAGAAGACAAAGGTGTTGGAGTTTAGCCAACTTTACTACCCTGAAACGGCCTATTACAAACACGCTTTAGAAGACAAAGGTGTTGGGGCTTAGCCAACTTTACTACCCTGAAACGGCCTACTACAAACACACTTTAGAAGACAAAGGTGTTGGAGTTTAGCCAACTTTACTACCCTGAAACGGCCTACTACAAACACACTTTGGAAGACAAAGGTGTTGGAGTTTAGCCAACTTTACTACCCTGAAACGGCTTATTACAACACACTTTAGAAGACAAAGGTGTTGGAGTTTAGCCAACTTTACTACCCTGAAATGGCTTATTACAAACACACTTTAGAAGATAAAGGTGTTGGAGTTTAGCCAACTTTATTACCCTGAAACGGCTTATTACAAACACACTTTAGAAGACAAAGGTGTTGGAGTTTAGCCAACTTTACTACCCTGAAACGGCCTATTACAAACACACTTTAGAAGACAAAGGAGTTGAAGTTTTGAAAACTTTACTACCCTGAAACGGCTTATTACAAAAACACTTTAGAAGGCAAAAGTGTTGGGGCTTAGCCAACTTTACTACCCTGAAACGGCCTATTACAAACACACTTTAGAAGACAAAGGTGTTGGGGTTTAGCCAACTTTACTACCTTGGAACGGCTTATTACAAACACACTTTAGAAGGCAAAAGTGTTGGGGTTTAGACAACTTTACTACCCTGAAACGGCCTATTACAAACACACTTTAGAAGACAAAGTTTTTGGGATTTAGCCTTCTTTTCGTCACTGAAACAGCTTGGTATAAACACACTTTAGAAGACAAATGTGTTGGAGTTTAGCCAACATTACTACCCTGAATCGGCTTATTGCAAACACACTTTAGAAGACAAAGGTGTTGGAGTTTAGCCAACTTTACTACCCTGAAACGGCCTATTACAAATAAGCTTTAGAAGACAAGGTTTTGGGGTTTAGCCAACTTTACTACCCTGTAACGGCCTATTACAAACACACTTTAGACGACAAAAGTGTTGGAGCTTACCAAACTTTACTACCCTGAAACGACTTATTACAAACACACTGTAGAAGACAAAGGTGTTGGAGTTAAGGCAACATTACTACCCTGAAACGGCTTATTACAAACACACTTTAAAAGACAAAGGTGTTGGAGTTCAGCCAACTTTACTACCCTGAAACGGCCTATTACAAACACACTTTAGAAGACAAAGGTGTTGGAGTTTAGCCAACATTACTACCCTGAAACGGCTTATTACAAACACACTTTAGAAGACAAAGGTGTTGGAGTTTAGCCAACTTTACTACCCTGAAACGGCTTATTACAAACACTCTTTAGAAGACAAATTTGTTGCAGTTCAGCCAACTTTACAACCCTGAAACGGCCTGTTACAAACACACTTTAGAAGACAAAGGTGTTAGAGTTTAGCCAACTTTACTACCCTGAAACGGCCTATTACAATCATACTTTAGAAGACAAAGGTGTTTGGATTTAGCCTTCTTTTCGTCACTGAAACAGCTTGGTACAAACACACTTTAGAAGACAGAGGTGTTGGAGTTTACCCAACTTTACTACCCTGAAACGGCTTATTACAAACAAACTCTAGAAGACAAAGATGTTGGGGTTTATCCAACTTTGCTACCCTGAAATGGCTTATTACAAACGCACATCAGAAGACAAAGGTGTTGGAGTTTAACCAAATTTCCTACACTGAAACGGCTTGGTACAAAAAACGCGTTACAACACAGAGGTGTTGGAGTTTAGCCTTCTTTTCGTCAATGAAATAGCTTGGTACAAATACACGTTAGAAGACAGAGGTGTTGGAGTTTATCCTTCTTTTCGTCACTGAAACAGCTTGGTACAAAAAACACGTTAGAATACAGAGGTGTTGGAGTTTAGCCAAATTTCCTACTATGAAACAGATTGGGACAAAATAAACGTTAAAAGACAGAGGTGTTGGAGTTTAGCCTTCTTTTCGTCACTGAAACAGCTTGGTACAAATAAACGTTAGAATATGGAGGTGTTTGAGTTTAGCCAAATTTCCTACACTGAAACGGCTTGGTACAAACACACTTTAGAAGACAGAGGTGTTGGAGTTTAGCGTTCTTTTTGTCACTGAAACGGCTTGGTACAAAAAACACGTTAGAATACAGAGGTGTTGGAGTTTAGCCAAATTTCCTACTATGAAACAGATTGGGACAAAATAAACGTTAAAAGACAGAGGTGTTGGAGTTTAGCCTTCTTTTCGTCACTGAAACAGCTTGGTACAAATAAACGTTAGAATATGGAGGTGTTTGAGTTTAGCCAATTTTCCTACACTGAAACGGCTTGGTACAAACACACTTTAGAAGACAGAGGTGTTGGAGTTTAGCGTTCTTTTCGTCACTGAAACAGCTTGGTACAAAAAACACGTTAGAATACAGAGGTGTTGGAGTTTAGCCAAATTTCCTACTATGAAACAGATTAGGACAAAATAAACGTTAAAAGACAGAGGTGTTGGAGTTTAGCCTTCTTTTCGTCACTGAAACAGCTTGGTACAAATAAACGTTAGAATATGGAGGTGTTTGAGTTTAGCCAAATTTCCTACACTGAAACGGCTTGGTACAAACACACTTTAGAAGACAGAGGTGTTGGAGTTTAGCGTTCTTTTTGTCACTGAAACGGCTTGGTACAAAAAACACGTTAGAATACAGAGGTGTTGGAGTTTAGCCAAATTTCCTACTATGAAACAGATTGGGACAAAATAAACGTTAAAAGACAGAGGTGTTGGAGTTTAGCCTTCTTTTCGTCACTGAAACAGCTTGGTACAAATAAACGTTAGAATATGGAGGTGTTTGAGTTTAGCCAATTTTCCTACACTGAAACGGCTTGGTACAAACACACTTTAGAAGACAGAGGTGTTGGAGTTTAGCGTTCTTTTCGTCACTGAAACAGCTTGGTACAAAAAACACGTTAGAATACAGAGGGGTTGGAGTTTAGCCAAATTTCCTACACTGAAACGGCTTGGTACAAACACACTTTAGAAGACAGAGGTGTTGGAGTTTAGCGTTCTTTTCGTCACTGAAACGGCTTGGTACAAAAAACACGTTAGAATACAGAGGTGTTGGAGTTTAGCCAAATTTCCTACTATGAAACAGCTTGGGACAAAATACACGTTAAAAGACAGAGGTGTTGGAGTTTAGCCTTCTTTTCGTCACTGAGCAGCTTGGTACAAATAAACGTTAGAATATGGAGGTGTTTGAGTTTAGCCAAATTTCCTACACTGAAACGGCTTGGTACAAACACACTTTAGAAGACAGAGTTGTTGGGGTTTAGCGTTCTTTTCGTCACTGAAACTGCTTGGTACAAAATACACGTTAAAAGACAGAGGTGTTGGAGTTTAGCCTTCTTTTCGTCACTGAAACGGCTTGGTACAAAAAACACGTTAGAATACAGAGGTGTTGGAGTTTAGCCAAATTTCCTACTATGAAACAGCTTGGGAAAAAATACACGTTAAAAGGCAGAGGTGTTGGAGTTTAGCCTTCTTTTCGTCACTGAAACGGCTTGGTACAAAAAACACGTTATAATACAGAGGTGTTGGAGTTTAGCCAAATTTCCTACTATGAAACAGCTTGGTACAAAATACTCGTTAAAAGACAGAGGTGTTGGAGTTTAGCCTTCTTTTCGTCACTGAAACGGCTTGGTACAAAGAACACGTTAGAATACAGAGGTGTTGGTTTTAGCCACATTTCCTACTATGAAACAGCTTGGGACAAAATACACGTTAAAAGACAGAGGTGTTGGAGTTTAGCCTTCTTTTCGTCACTGAAACAGCTTGGTACAAATAAACGTTAGAATATGGAGGTGTTTGAGTTTAGCCAAATTTCCTACACTGAAACGGCTTGGTACAAACACACTTTAGAAGACAGAGGTGTTGGAGTTTAGCGTTCCTAACGTCACTGAAACAGCTTGGTACAAAAAACACGTTAGAATACAGAGGTGTTGGAGTTTAGCCAAATTTCCTACACTGAAACGGATTGGTACAAACACACTTTAGAAGACAGAGGTTTTGGAGTTTATCCTTCTTTTCGTCACTGAAACGGCTTGGTACAAAAAACGCGTTAGAATACAGAGGTGTTGGAGTTTAGCCAAATTTCTTACTATGAAACAGCTTGGGACAAAATACACGTTAAAAGACAGAGGTGTTGGAGTTTAGCCTTCTTTTCGTCACTGAAACAGCTTGGTACAAATAAACGTTAGAATATGGAGGTGTTTGAGTTTAGCCAAATTTCCTACACTGAAACGGCTTGGTACAAACACACTTTAGAAGACAGAGATGTTGGAGTTTAGCGTTCTTTTCGTCACTGAAACAGCTTGGTACAAAAAACACGTTAGAATACAGAGGTGTTGGAGTTTAGCCAAATTTCCTACTATGAAACAGCTTGGGACAAAATACACGTTAAAAGGCAGAGGTGTTGGAGTTTAGCCTTCTTTTCGTCACTGAAACAGCTTGGTACAAATAAACGTTAGAATATGGAGGTGTTTGAGTTTAGCCAAATTTCCTACACTGAAACGGCTTGGTACAAACACACTTTAGAAGACAGTGGTGTTGGAGTTTAGCGTTCTTTTCGTCACTGAAACAGCTTGGTACAAAAAACACGTTAGAATACAGAGGTGTTGGAGTTTAGCCAAATTTCCTACTATGAAACAGCTTGGGACAAAATACACGTTAAAAGACAGAGGTGTTGGAGTTTAGCATTCTTTTCGTCACTGAAACGGCTTGGTACAAAAAACACGTTAGAATACAGAGGTGTTGGAGTTTAGCCATATTTCCTACTATGAAACAGATTGGGACAAAATAAACGTTAAAAGACAGAGGTGTTGGAGTTTAGCCTTCTTTTCGTCACTGAAACAGCTTGGTACAAATAAACGTTAGAATATGGAGGTGTTTGAGTTTAGCCAAATTTCCTACACTGAAACGGCTTGGTACAAACACACTTTAGAAGACAGAGGTGTTGGAGTTTAGCGTTCTTTTTGTCACTGAAACGGCTTGGTACAAAAAACACGTTAGAATACAGAGGTGTTGGAGTTTAGCCAAATTTCCTACTATGAAACAGATTGGGACAAAATAAACGTTAAAAGACAGAGGTGTTGGAGTTTAGCCTTCTTTTCGTCACTGAAACAGCTTGGTACAAATAAACGTTAGAATATGGAGGTGTTTGAGTTTAGCCAAATTTCCTACACTGAAACGGCTTGGTACAAACACACTTTAGAAGACAGAGGTGTTGGAGTTTAGCGTTGTTTTCGTCACTGAAACAGCTTGGTACAAAAAACACGTTAGAATACAGAGGGGTTGGAGTTTAGCCAAATTTCCGACACTGAAACGGCTTGGTACAAACACACTTTAGAAGACAGAGGTGTTGGAGTTTAGCGTTCTTTTTGTCACTGAAACGGCTTGGTACAAAAAACACGTTAGAATACAGAGGTGTTGGAGTTTAGCCAAATTTCCTACTATGAAACAGATTGGGACAAAATAAACGTTAAAAGACAGAGGTGTTGGAGTTTAGCCTTCTTTTCGTCACTGAAACAGCTTGGTACAAATAAACGTTAGAATATGGAGGTGTTTGAGTTTAGCCAAATTTCCTACACTGAAACGGCTTGGTACAAACACACTTTAGAAGACAGAGGTGTTGGAGTTTAGCGTTGTTTTCGTCACTGAAACGGCTTGGTACAAAAAACACGTTAGAATACAGAGGTGTTTGAGTTTAGCCAAATTTCCTACTATGAAACAGCTTGGGACAAAATACACGTTAAAAGACAGAGGTGTTGGAGTTTAGCCTTCTTTTCGTCACTGAGCAGCTTGGTACAAATAAACGTTAGAATATGGAGGTGTTTGAGTTTAGCCAAATTTCCTACACTGAAACGGCTTGGTACAAACACACTTTAGAAGACAGAGTTGTTGGGGTTTAGCGTTCTTTTCGTCACTGAAACAGCTTGGTACAAAAAACACGTTAGAATACAGAGGTGTTGGAGTTTAGCCAAATTTCCTACTATGAAACAGCTTGGTACAAAATACTCGTTAAAAGACAGAGGTGTTGGAGTTTAGCCTTCTTTTCGTCACTGAAACGGCTTGGTACAAAGAACACGTTAGAATACAGAGGTGTTGGTTTTAGCCACATTTCCTACTATGAAACAGCTTGGGACAAAATACACGTTAAAAGACAGAGGTGTTGGAGTTTAGCCTTCTTTTCGTCACTGAAACAGCTTGGTACAAATAAACGTTAGAATATGGAGGTGTTTGAGTTTAGCCAAATTTCCTACACTGAAACGGCTTGGTACAAACACACTTTAGAAGACAGAGGTGTTGGAGTTTAGCGTTCCTTTCGTCACTGAAACAGCTTGGTACAAAAAACACGTTAGAATACAGAGGTGTTGGAGTTTAGCCAAATTTCCTACACTGAAACGGCTTGGTACAAACACACTTTAGAAGACAGAGGTGTTGGAGTTTATCCTTCTTTTCGTCACTGAAACGGCTTGGTACAAAAAACGCGTTAGAATACAGAGGTGTTGGAGTTTAGCCAAATTTCTTACTATGAAACAGCTTGGGACAAAATACACGTTAAAAGACAGAGGTGTTGGAGTTTAGCCTTCTTTTCGTCACTGAAACAGCTTGGTACAAATAAACGTTAGAATATGGAGGTGTTTGAGTTTAGCCAAATTTTCTACACTGAAACGGCTTGGTACAAACACACTTTAGAAGACGGAGATGTTGGAGTTTAGCGTTCTTTTCGTCACTGAAACAGCTTGGTACAAAAAACACGTTAGAATACAGAGGTGTTGGAGTTTAGCCAAATTTCCTACTATGAAACAGCTTGGGATAAAATACACGTTAAAAGACAGAGGTGTTGGAGTTTAGCCTTCTTTTCGTCACTGAAACAGCTTGGTACAAATAAACGTTAGAATATGGAGGTGTTTGAGTTTAGCCAAATTTCCTACATTGAAACGGCTTGGTACAAACACACTTTAGAAGACAGAGGTGTTGGAGTTTAGCGTTCTTTTTGTCACTGAAACAGCTTGGTACAAAAAACACGTTAGAATACAGAGGTGTTGGAGTTTAGCCAAATTTCCTACACTGAAACGGCTTGGTACAAACACACTTTAGAAGACAGAGGTTTTATAGTTTATCCTTCTTTTCGTCACTGAAACGGCTTGGTACAAAAAACGCGTTAGAATACAGAGGTGTTGGAGTTTAGCCAAATTTCCTACTATGAAAATGCTTGGGACAAAATACACGTTAAAAGACAGAAGTGTTGGAGTTTAGCCTTCTTTTCGTCACTGAAACAGCTTGGTACAAATAAACGTTAGAATATGGAGGTGTTTGAGTTTAGCCAAATTTCCTACACTGAAACGGCTTGGTACAAACACACTTTAGAAGGCAGAGGTGTTGGAGTTTAGCGTTATTTTCGTCACTGAAACAGCTTGGTACAAAAAACACGTTAGAATACAGAGGTGTTGGAGTTTAGCCAAATTTCCTACACTGAAACGGCTTGGTACAAACACACTTTAGAAGACAGAGGTGTTGGAGTTTATCCTTCTTTTCGTCACTGAAACGGCTTGGTACAAAAAACACGTTAGAATACAGAGGTGTTGGAGTTTAGCCAAATTTCCTACTATGAAACAGCTTGGGACAAAATACACGTTAAAAGACAGAGGTGTTGGAGTTTAGCATTCTTTTCGTCACTGAAAAAGCTTGGTACAAATAAACGTTAGAATATGGAGGTGTTTGAGTTTAGCCAAATTTCCTACACTGAAACGGCTTGGTACAAACACACTTTAGAAGACAGAGGTGTTGGAGTTTAGCGTTCTTTTCGTCACTGAAACAGCTTGGTACAAAAAACACGTTAGAATACAGAGGTGTTGGAGTTCAGCCAAATTTCCTACACTGTAACGGCTTGGTACAAACACACTTTAGAAGACAGAGGTGTTGGAGTTTAGCGTTCTTTTCGTCACTGAAACGGCTTGGTACAAAAAACACGTTAGAATACAGAGGTGTTGGAGTTTAGCCAAATTTCCTACTATGAAACAGATTGGGACAAAATAAACGTTAAAAGACAGAGGTGTTGGAGTTTAGCCTTCTTTTCGTCACTTAAACAGCTTGGTACAAATAAACGTTAGAATATGGAGGTGTTTGAGTTTAGCCAAATTTCCTACACTGAAACGGCTTGGTACAAACACACTTTAGAAGACAGAGGTGTTGGAGTTTAGCGTTCTTTTTGTCACTGAAACGGCTTGGTACAAAAAACACGTTAGAATACAGAGGTGTTGGAGTTTAGCCAAATTTCCTACTATGAAACAGATTGGGACAAAATACACGTTAAAAGACAGAGGTGTTGGAGTTTAGCCTTCTTTTCGTCACTGAGCAGCTTGGTACAAATAAACGTTAGAATATGGAGGTGTTTGAGTTTAGCCAAATTTCCTACACTGAAACGGCTTGGTACAAACACACTTTAGAAGACAGAGTTGTTGGGGTTTAGCGTTCTTTTCGTCACTGAAACAGCTTGGTACAAAATACACGTTAAAAGACAGAGGTGTTGGAGTTTAGCGTTCTTTTCGTCACTGAAACAGCTTGGTACAAAAAACACGTTAGAATACAGAGGGGTTGGAGTTTAGCCAAATTTCCTACATTGAAACGGCTTGGTACAAACACACTTTAGAAGACAGAGGTGTTGGAGTTTAGCGTTCTTTTCGTCACTGAAACGGCTTGGTACAAAAAACACGTTAGAATACAGAGGTGTTGGAGTTTAGCCAAATTTCCTACTATGAAACAGCTTGGGACAAAATACACGTTAAAAGACAGAGGTGTTGGAGTTTAGCCTTCTTTTCGTCACTGAGCAGCTTGGTACAAATAAACGTTAGAATATGGAGGTGTTTGAGTTTAGCCAAATTTCCTACACTGAAACGGCTTGGTACAAACACACTTTAGAAGACAGAGTTGTTGGGGTTTAGCGTTCTTTTCGTCACTGAAACAGCTTGGTACAAAATACACGTTAAAAGACAGAGGTGTTGGAGTTTAGCCTTCTTTTCGTCACTGAAACGGCTTGGTACAAAAAACACGTTAGAATACAGAGGTGTTGGAGTTTAGCCAAATTTCCTACTATGAAACGGCTTGGGAAAAAATACACGTTAAAAGGCAGAGGTGTTGGAGTTTAGCCTTCTTTTCGTCACTGAAACGGCTTGGTACAAAAAACACGTTAGAATACAGAGGTGTTGGAGTTTAGCCAAATTTCCTACTATGAAACAGCTTGGGAAAAAATACAAGTTAAAAGGCAGAGGTGTTGGAGTTTAGCCTTCTTTTCGTCACTGAAACGGCTTGGTACAAAAAACACGTTATAATACAGAGGTGTTGGAGTTTAGCCAAATTTCCTACTATGAAACAGCTTGGTACAAAATACTCGTTAAAAGACAGAGGTGTTGGAGTTTAGCCTTCTTTTCGTCACTGAAACGGCTTGGTACAAAGAACACGTTAGAATACAGAGGTGTTGGTTTTAGCCACATTTCCTACTATGAAACAGCTTGGGACAAAATACACGTTAAAAGACAGAGGTGTTGGAGTTTAGCCTTCTTTTCGTCACTGAAACAGCTTGGTACAAATAAACGTTAGAATATGGAGGTGTTTGAGTTTAGCCAAATTTCCTACACTGAAACGGCTTGGTACAAACACACTTTAGAAGACAGAGGTGTTGGAGTTTAGCGTTCTTTTTGTCACTGAAACGGCTTGGTACAAAAAACACGTTAGAATACAGAGGTGTTGGAGTTTAGCCAAATTTCCTACACTGAAACGGCTTGGTACAAACACACTTTAGAAGACAGAGGTTTTGGAGTTTATCCTTCTTTTCGTCACTGAAACGGCTTGGTACAAAAAACGCGTTAGAATACAGAGGTGTTGGAGTTTAGCCAAATTTCTTACTATGAAACAGCTTGGGACAAAATACACGTTAAAAGACAGAGGTGTTGGAGTTTAGCCTTCTTTTCGTCACTGAAACAGCTTGGTACAAATAAACGTTAGAATATGGAGGTGTTTGAGTTAGCCAAATTTCCTACACTGAAACGGCTTGGTACAAACACACTTTAGAAGACGGAGATGTTGGAGTTTAGCGTTCTTTTCGTCACTGAAAGAGCTTGGTATAAAAAACACGTTAGAATACAGAGGTGTTGGAGTTTAGCCAAATTTCCTACTATGAAACAGCTTGGGACAAAATACACGTTAAAAGACAGAGGTGTTGGAGTTTAGCCTTCTTTTCGTCACTGAAACAGCTTGGTACAAATAAACGTTAGAATATGGAGGTGTTTGAGTTTAGCCAAATTTCCTACATTGAAACGGCTTGGTACAAACACACTTTAGAAGACAGAGGTGTTGGAGTTTAGCGTTCTTTTCGTCACTGAAACAGCTTGGTACAAAAAACACGTTAGAATACAGAGGTGTTGGAGTTTAGCCAAATTTCCTACACTGAAACGGCTTGGTACAAACACACTTTAGAAGACAGAGGTGTTGGAGTTTAGCGTTCTTTTTGTCACTGAAACAGCTTGGTACAAAAAACACGTTAGAATACAGAGGTGTTGGAGTTTAGCCAAATTTCCTACACTGAAACGGCTTGGTACAAACACACTTTAGAAGACAGAGGTTTTGGAGTTTATCCTTCTTTTCGTCACTGAAACGGCTTGGTACAAAAAACGCGTTAGAATACAGAGGTGTTGGAGTTTAGCCAAATTTCCTACTATGAAAATGCTTGGGACAAAATACACGTTAAAAGACAGAAGTGTTGGAGTTTAGCCTTCTTTTCGTCACTGAAACAGCTTGGTACAAATAAACGTTAGAATATGGAGGTGTTTGAGTTTAGCCAAATTTCCTACACTGAAACGGCTTGGTACAAACACACTTTAGAAGACAGAGGTGTTGGAGTTTAGCGTTATTTTCGTCACTGAAACAGCTTGGTACAAAAAACACGTTAGAATACAGAGGTGTTGGAGTTTAGCCAAATTTCCTACACTGAAACGGCTTGGTACAAACACACTTTAGAAGACAGAGGTGTTGGAGTTTATCCTTCTTTTCGTCACTGAAACGGCTTGGTACAAAAAACACGTTAGAATACAGAGGTGTTGGAGTTTAGCCAAATTTCCTACTATGAAACAGATTGGGACAAAATAAACGTTAAAAGACAGAGGTGTTGGAGTTTAGCCTTCTTTTCGTCACTGAAACAGCTTGGTACAAATAAACGTTAGAATATGGAGGTGTTTGAGTTTAGCCAAATTTCCTACACTGAAACGGCTTGGTACAAACACACTTTAGAAGACAGAGGTGTTGGAGTTTAGCGTTCTTTTCGTCAATGAAACAGCTTGGTACAAAAAACACGTTAGAATACAGAGGGGTTGGAGTTTAGCCAAATTTCCTACACTGAAACGGCTTGGTACAAACACACTTTAGAAGACAGAGGTGTTGGAGTTTAGCGTTCTTTTCGTCACTGAAACGGCTTGGTACAAAAAACACGTTAGAATACAGAGGTGTTGGAGTTTAGCCAAATTTCCTACTATGAAACAGCTTGGGAAAAAATACACGTTAAAAGGCAGAGGTGTTTGAGTTTAGCCAAATTTCCTACACTGAAACGGCTTGGTACAAATACACTTTAGAAGACAGAGTTGTTGGGGTTTAGCGTTCTTTTCGTCACTGAAACAGCTTGGTACAAAATACACGTTAAAAGACAGAGGTGTTGGAGTTTAGCCTTCTTTTCGTCACTGAAACGGCTTGGTACAAAAAACACGTTAGAATACAGAGGTGTTGGAGTTTAGCCAAATTTCCTACTATGAAACAGCTTGGGAAAAAATACACGTTAAAAGGCAGAGGTGTTGGAGTTTAGCCTTCTTTTCGTCAATGAAACGGCTTGGTACAAAAAACACGTTATAATACAGAGGTGTTGGAGTTTAGCCAAATTTCCTACTATGAAACAGCTTGGTACAAAATACTCGTTAAAAGACAGAGGTGTTGGAGTTTAGCCTTCTTTTCGTCACTGAAACGGCTTGGTACAAAGAACACGTTAGAATACAGAGGTGTTGGTTTTAGCCACATTTCCTACTATGAAACAGCTTGGGACAAAATACACGTTAAAAGACAGAGGTGTTGGAGTTTAGCCTTCTTTTCGTCACTGAAACAGCTTGGTACAAATAAACGTTAGAATATGGAGGTGTTTGAGTTTAGCCAAATTTCCTACACTGAAACGGCTTGGTACAAACACACTTTAGAAGACAGAGGTGTTGGAGTTTAGCGTTCCTTTCGTCACTGAAACAGCTTGGTACAAAAAACACGTTAGAATACAGAGGTGTTGGAGTTTAGCCAAATTTCCTACACTGAAACGGCTTGGTACAAACACGCTTTAGAAGACAGAGGTTTTGGAGTTTATCCTTCTTTTCGTCACTGAAACGGCTTGGTACAAAAAACGCGTTAGATTACAGAGGTGTTGGAGTTTAGCCAAATTTCTTACTATGAAACAGCTTGGGACAAAATACACGTTAAAAGACAGAGGTGTTGGAGTTTAGCCTTCTTTTCGTCACTGAAACAGCTTGGTACAAATAAACGTTAGAATATGGAGGTGTTTGAGTTTAGCCAAATTTCCTACACTGAAACGGCTTGGTACAAACACACTTTAGAAGACAGAGATGTTGGAGTTTAGCGTTCTTTTCGTCACTGAAACAGCTTGGTACAAAAAACACGTTAGAATACAGAGGTGTTGGAGTTTAGAAAAATTTCCTACTATGAAACAGCTTGGGACAAAATACACGTTAAAAGACAGAGGTGTTGGAGTTTAGCCTTCTTTTCGTCACTGAAACAGCTTGGTACAAATAAACGTTAGAATATGGAGGTGTTTGAGTTTAGCCAAATTTCCTACATTGAAACGGCTTGGTACAAACACACTTTAGAAGACAGAGGTGTTGGAGTTTAGCGTTCTTTTCGTCACTGAAACAGCTTGGTACAAAAAACACGTTAGAATACAGAGGTGTTGGAGTTTAGCCAATATTCCTACTATGAAACAGCTTGGGACAAAATACACGTTAAAAGACAGAGGTGTTGGAGTTTAGCCTTCTTTTCGTCACTGAAACGGCTTGGTACAAAAAACACGTTAGAATACAGAGGTGTTGAAATTTAGCCAAATTTCCTACTATGAAACAGCTTGGGACAAAATACACGTTAAAAGACAGAGGTGTTGGAGTTTAGCCTTCTTTTCGTCACTGAAACAGCTTGGTACAAATAAACGTTAGAATATGGAGGTGTTTGAGTTTAGCCAAATTTCCTACACTGAAACGGCTTGGTACAAACACACTTTAGAAGACAGAGGTGTTGGAGTTTAGCGTTCTTTTCGTCACTGAAACAGCTTGGTACAAAAAACACGTTAGAATACAGAGGTGTTGGAGTTTAGCCAAATTTCCTACACTGAAACGGCTTGGTACAAACACACTTTAGAAGACAGAGGTGTTGGAGTTTATCCTTCTTTTCGTCACTGAAACGGCTTGGTACAAAAAACACGTTAGAATACAGAGGTGTTGGAGTTTAGCCAAATTTCCAACTATGAAACAGCTTGGGACAAAATACACGTTAAAAAACAGAGAAGTTGGAGTTTAGCCTTCTTTTCGTCACTGAAACGGCTTGGTACAAAAAACACGTTAGAATACAGAGGTGTTGGAGTTTAGCCAAATTTCATACTATGAAACAGCTTGGGACAAAATACACGTTAAAAGGCAGAGGTGTTGGAGTATAGCCTTCTTTTCGTCACTGAAACGGCTTGGTACAAAAAAACACGTTATAATACAGAGGTAATAAATACACAAAAACCTCTTAACCACAAACTTTCTTTAATTTACCCTAATGTACATTTCAGTTACAAAGTAACCATCCTCAGAGGGATAACATACAAAGGCTGATTAACGCTAGAAAAAACCCTTATTTATAATCTACAGAACTAGTCACTCCCACTCCGACCGCAGCGGCCCCACCTGTTAAACAAGGCGTAGCCACGCCCATCGAGTGAAAGCAAGATATCTAACGTCAACTTACTGATAAGTCTAGTATTGCTGCCCATATTTTAGAGACCAATCACAATCTAGATGTTAATGATGTCAAGTTAATTAAGAATGTTAGAACTAATAAGTTATTAAATAGTTTTTAAAGTTTAAAAATTAGTAAACATAAACCAGAGAATTTATTAAATTCTGATAGAGGTCCTATTCCTAATTCAATTTTATATTCATTTGTTAAATAGGATTATGATTTTTATATTAAATTTTGTGTTGGTTATAATTTCAAAAAACAATTTTAATTATGTTTTTATTGTATTTTTAATTTATATTTTAGTAAGTTGACGTTAGATATCTTGCTTTCACTCGATGGGCGTGGCTACGCCTTGTTTAACAGGTGGGGCCGCGGCGGTCGGAGTGGGAGTGACTAGTTCTGTAGATTATAAATAAGGGTTTTTTCTAGCGTTAATCAGTCTTTGTATGTTATCCCTCTGAGGATAGTTACTTTGTAACTGAAATGTACATTAGGGTAAATTAAAGAAAGTTTGTGGTTAAGAGGTTTTTGTGTATTTATTATTAAATTCAACCACAGTATATTCCTAATAAATAGTAATACAGAGGTGTTGGAGTTTAGCCAAATTTCCTACTATGAAACAGCTTGGTACAAAATACACGTTAAAAGACAGAGGTGTTGGAGTTTAGCCTTCTTTTCGTCACTGAAACGGCTTGGTACAAAGAACACGTTAGAATACAGAGGTGTTGGTTTTAGCCACATTTCCTACTATGAAACAGCTTGGGACAAAATACACGTTAAAAGACAGAGGTGTTGGAGTTTAGCCTTCTTTTCGTCACTGAAACAGCTTGGTACAAATAAACGTTAGAATATGGAGGTGTTTGAGTTTAGCCAAATTTCCTACACTGAAACGGCTTGGTACAAACACACTTTAGAAGACAGAGGTGTTGGAGTTTATCCTTCTTTTCGTCACTGAAACGGCTTGGTACAAAAAACACGTTAGAATACAGAGGTGTTGGAGTTTAGCCAAATTTCCTACTATGAAACAGCTTGGGACAAAATACACGTTAAAAGACAGAGGTGTTGGAGTTTAGCCTTCTTTTCGTCACTGAAACAGCTTGGTACAAATAAACGTTAGAATATGGAGGTGTTTGAGTTTAGCCAAATTTCCTACACTGAAACGGCTTGGTACAAACACACTTTAGAAGACAGAGGTGTTGGAGTTTAGCGTTCTTTTCGTCACTGAAACAGCTTGGTACAAAAAACACGTTAGAATACAGAGGTGTTGGAGTTTAGCCAAATTTCCTACTATGAAACAGCTTGGGACAAAATACACGTTAAAAGACAGAGGTGTTGGAGTTTAGCATTCTTTTCGTCACTGAAACAGCTTGGTACAAAAAACACGTTAGAATACAGAGGTGTTGTAGTTTAGCCAAATTTCCTACACTGTAACGGCTTGGTACAAACACACTTTAGAAGACAGAGGTGTTGGAGTTTAGCGTTCTTTTCGTCACTGAAACGGCTTGGTACAAAAAACACGTTAGAATACAGAGGTGTTGGAGTTTAGCCAAATTTCCTACTATGAAACAGATTGGGACAAAATAAACGTTAAAAGACAGAGGTGTTGGAGTTTAGCCTTCTTTTCGTCACTGAAACAGCTTGGTACAAATAAACGTTAGAATATGGAGGTGTTTGAGTTTAGCCAAATTTCCTACACTGAAACGGCTTGGTACAAACACACTTTAGAAGACAGAGGTGTTGGAGTTTAGCGTTCTTTTTGTCACTGAAACGGCTTGGTACAAAAAACACGTTAGAATACAGAGGTGTTGGAGTTTAGCCAAATTTCCTACTATGAAACAGATTGGGACAAAATAAACGTTAAAAGACAGAGGTGTTGGAGTTTAGCCTTCTTTTCGTCACTGAAACAGCTTGGTACAAATAAACGTTAGAATATGGAGGTGTTTGAGTTTAGCCAAATTTCCTACACTGAAACGGCTTGGTACAAACACACTTTAGAAGACAGAGGTGTTGGAGTTTAGCGTTCTTTTCGTCACTGAAACAGCTTGGTACAAAAAACACGTTAGAATACAGAGGGGTTGGAGTTTAGCCAAATTTCCTACACTGAAACGGCTTGGTACAAACACACTTTAGAAGACAGAGGTGTTGGAGTTTAGCGTTCTTTTCGTCACTGAAACGGCTTGGTACAAAAAACACGTTAGAATACAGAGGTGTTGGAGTTTAGCCAAATTTCCTACTATGAAACAGCTTGGGACAAAATACACGTTAAAAGACAGAGGTGTTGGAGTTTAGCCTTCTTTTCGTCACTGAGCAGCTTGGTACAAATAAACGTTAGAATATGGAGGTGTTTGAGTTTAGCCAAATTTCCTACACTGAAACGGCTTGGTACAAACACACTTTAGAAGACAGAGTTGTTGGGGTTTAGCGTTCTTTTCGTCACTGAAACAGCTTGGTACAAAATACACGTTAAAAGACAGAGGTGTTGGAGTTTAGCCTTCTTTTCGTCACTGAAACGGCTTGGTACAAAAAACACGTTAGAATACAGAGGTGTTGGAGTTTAGCCAAATTTCCTACTATGAAACAGCTTGGGAAAAAATACACGTTAAAAGGCAGAGGTGTTGGAGTTTAGCCTTCTTTTCGTCACTGAAACGGCTTGGTACAAAAAACACGTTATAATACAGAGGTGTTGGAGTTTAGCCAAATTTCCTACTATGAAACAGCTTGGTACAAAATACTCGTTAAAAGACAGAGGTGTTGGAGTTTAGCCTTCTTTTCGTCACTGAAACGGCTTGGTACAAAGAACACGTTAGAATACAGAGGTGTTGGTTTTAGCCACATTTCCTACTATGAAACAGCTTGGGACAAAATACACGGTAAAAGACAGAGGTGTTGGAGTTTAGCCTTCTTTTCGTCACTGAAACAGCTTGGTACAAATAAACGTTAGAATATGGAGGTGTTTGAGTTTAGCCAAATTTCCTACACTGAAACGGCTTGGTACAAACACACTTTAGAAGACAGAGGTGTTGGAGTTTAGCGTTCCTTTCGTCACTGAAACAGCTTGGTACAAAAAACACGTTAGAATACAGAGGTGTTGGAGTTTAGCCAAATTTCCTACACTGAAACGGCTTGGTACAAACACACTATAGAAGACAGAGGTTTTGGAGTTTATCCTTCTTTTCGTCACTGAAACGGCTTGGTACAAAAAACGCGTTAGAATACAGAGGTGTTGGAGTTTAGCCAAATTTCGTACTATGAAACAGCTTGGGACAAAATACACGTTAAAAGACAGAGGTGTTGGAGTTTAGCCTTCTTTTCGTCACTGAAACAGCTTGGTACAAATAAACGTTAGAATATGGAGGTGTTTGAGTTTAGCCAAATTTCCTACACTGAAACGGCTTGGTACAAACACACTTTAGAAGACAGAGATGTTGGAGTTTAGCGTTCTTTTCGTCACTGAAACAGCTTGGTACAAAAAACACGTTAGAATACAGAGGTGTTGGAGTTTAGCCAAATTTCCTACTATGAAACAGATTGGGACAAAATACACGTTAAAAGACAGAGGTGTTGGAGTTTAGCCTTCTTTTCGTCACTGAAACAGCTTGGTACAAATAAACGTTAGAATATGGAGGTGTTTGAGTTTAGCCAAATTTCCTACATTGAAACGGCTTGGTACAAACACACTTTAGAAGACAGAGGTGTTGGAGTTTAGCGTTCTTTTCGTCACTGAAACAGCTTGGTACAAAAAACACGTTAGAATACAGAGGTGTTGGAGTTTAGCCAAATTTCCTACACTGAAACGGCTTGGTACAAACACACTTTAGAAGACAGAGGTGTTGGAGTTTAGCGTTCTTTTTGTCACTGAAACAGCTTGGTACAAAAAACATGTTAGAATACAGAGGTGTTGGAGTTTAGCCAAATTTCCTACACTGAAACGGCTTGGTACAAACACACTTTAGAAGAAAGAGGTTTTGGAGTTTATCCTTCTTTTCGTCACTGAAACGGCTTGGTACAAAAAACGCGTTAGAATACAGAGGTGTTGGAGTTTAGCCAAATTTCCTACTATGAAAATGCTTGGGACAAAATACACGTTATAAGACAGAAGTGTTGGAGTTTAGCCTTCTTTTCGTCACTGAAACAGCTTGGTACAAATAAACGTTAGAATATGGAGGTGTTTGAGTTTAGCCAAATTTCCTACACTGAAACGGCTTGGTACAAACACACTTTAGAAGACAGAGGTGTTGGAGTTTAGCGTTATTTTCGTCACTGAAACAGCTTGGTACAAAAAACACGTTAGAATACAGAGGTGTTGGAGTTTAGCCAAATTTCCTACACTGAAACGGCTTGGTACAAACACACTTTAGAAGACAGAGGTGTTGGAGTTTATCCTTCTTTTCGTCACTGAAACGGCTTGGTACAAAAAACACGTTAGAATACAGAGGTGTTGGTTTTAGCCACATTTCCTACTATGAAACAGCTTGGGACAAAATACACGTTAAAAGACAGAGGTGTTGGAGTTTAGCCTTCTTTTCGTCACTGAAACGGCTTGGTACAAAGAACACGTTAGAATACAGAGGTGTTGGTTTTAGCCACATTTCCTACTATGAAACAGCTTGGGACAAAATACACGTTAAAAGACAGAGGTGTTGGAGTTTAGCCTTCTTTTCGTCACTGAAACAGCTTGGTACAAATAAACGTTAGAATATGGAGGTGTTTGAGTTTAGCCAAATTTCCTACACTGAAACGGCTTGGTACAAACACACTTTAGAAGACAGAGGTGTTGGAGTTTATCCTTCTTTTCGTCACTGAAACGGCTTGGTACAAAAAACACGTTAGAATACAGAGGTGTTGGAGTTTAGCCAAATTTCCTACTATGAAACAGCTTGGGACAAAATACACGTTAAAAGACAGAGGTGTTGGAGTTTAGCCTTCTTTTCGTCACTGAAACAGCTTGGTACAAATAAACGTTAGAATATGGAGGTGTTTGAGTTTAGCCAAATTTCCTACACTGAAACGGCTTGGTACAAACACACTTTAGAAGACAGAGGTGTTGGAGTTTAGCGTTCTTTTCGTCACTGAAACAGCTTGGTACAAAAAACACGTTAGAATACAGAGGTGTTGGAGTTTAGCCAAATTTCCTACACTGAAACGGCTTGGTACAAACACACTTTAGAAGACAGAGGTGTTGGAGTTTATCCTTCTTTTCGTCACTGAAACGGCTTGGTACAAAAAACACGTTAGAATACAGAGGTGTTGGAGTTTAGCCAAATTTCCAACTATGAAACAGCTTGGGACAAAATACACGTTAAAAAACAGAGAAGTTGGAGTTTAGCCTTCTTTTCGTCACTGAAACGGCTTGGTACAAAAAACACGTTAGAATACAGAGGTGTTGGAGTTTAGCCAAATTTCATACTATGAAACAGCTTGGGACAAAATACACGTTAAAAGGCAGAGGTGTTGGAGTATAGCCTTCTTTTCGTCACTGAAACGGCTTGGTACAAAAAAACACGTTATAATACAGAGGTAATAAATACACAAAAACCTCTTAACCACAAACTTTCTTTAATTTACCCTAATGTACATTTCAGTTACAAAGTAACCATCGTCAGAGGGATAACATACAAAGACTGATTAACGCTAGAAAAAACCCTTATTTATAATCTACAGAACTAGTCACTCCCACTCCGACCGCCGCGGCCCCACCTGTTAAACAAGGCGTAGCCACGCCCATCGAGTGAAAGCAAGATATCTAACGTCAACTTACTGATAAGTCTAGTATTGCTGCCCATATTTTAGAGACCAATCACAATCTAGATGTTAATGATGTCAAGTTAATTAAGAATGTTAGAACTAATAAGTTATTAAATAGTTTTTAAAGTTTAAAAATTAGTAAACATAAACCAGAGAATTTATTAAATTCTGATAGAGGTCCTATTCCTAATTCAATTTTATATTCATTTGTTAAATAGGATTATGATTTTTATATTAAATTTTGTGTTGGTTATAATTTCAAAAAACAATTATAATTATGTTTTTATTGTATTTTTAATTTATATTTTAGTAAGTTGACGTTAGATATCTTGCTTTCACTCGATGGGCGTGGCTACGCCTTGTTTAACAGGTGGGGCCGCGGCGGTCGGAGTGGGAGTGACTAGTTCTGTAGATTATAAATAAGGGTTTTTTCTAGCGTTAATCAGTCTTTGTATGTTATCCCTCTGAGGATAGTTACTTTGTAACTGAAATGTACATTAGGGTAAATTAAAGAAAGTTTGTGGTTAAGAGGTTTTTGTGTATTTATTATTAAATTCAACCACAGTATATTCCTAATAAATAGTAATACAGAGGTGTTGGAGTTTAGCCAAATTTCCTACTATGAAACAGCTTGGTACAAAATACACGTTAAAAGACAGAGGTGTTGGAGTTTAGCCTTCTTTTCGTCACTGAAACGGCTTGGTACAAAGAACACGTTAGAATACAGAGGTGTTGGTTTTAGCCACATTTCCTACTATGAAACAGCTTGGGACAAAATACACGTTAAAAGACAGAGGTGTTGGAGTTTAGCCTTCTTTTCGTCACTGAAACAGCTTGGTACAAATAAACGTTAGAATATGGAGGTGTTTGAGTTTAGCCAAATTTCCTACACTGAAACGGCTTGGTACAAACACACTTTAGAAGACAGAGGTGTTGGAGTTTATCCTTCTTTTCGTCACTGAAACGGCTTGGTACAAAAAACACGTTAGAATACAGAGGTGTTGGAGTTTAGCCAAATTTCCTACTATGAAACAGCTTGAGACAAAATACACGTTAAAAGACAGAGGTGTTGGAGTTTAGCCTTCTTTTCGTCACTGAAACAGCTTGGTACAAATAAACGTTAGAATATGGAGGTGTTTGAGTTTAGCCAAATTTCCTACACTGAAACGGCTTGGTACAAACACACTTTAGAAGACAGAGGTGTTGGAGTTTAGCGTTCTTTTCGTCACTGAAACGGCTTGGTACAAAAAACACGTTAGAATACAGAGGTGTTGGTTTTAGCCACATTTCCTACTATGAAACAGCTTGGGACAAAATACACGTTAAAAGACAGAGGTGTTGGAGTTTAGCCTTCTTTTCGTCACTGAAACGGCTTGGTACAAAGAACACGTTAGAATACAGAGGTGTTGGTTTTAGCCACATTTCCTACTATGAAACAGCTTGGTACAAAAAACACGTTAGAATACAGAGGTGTTGGAGTTTAGCCAAATTTCCTACTATGAAACAGATTGGGACAAAATACACGTTAAAAGACAGAGGTGTTGGAGTTTAGCCTTCTTTTCGTCACTGAAACAGCTTGGTACAAATAAACGTTAGAATATGGAGGTGTTTGAGTTTAGCCAAATTTCCTACATTGAAACGGCTTGGTACAAACACACTTTAGAAGACAGAGGTGTTGGAGTTTAGCGTTCTTTTCGTCACTGAAACAGCTTGGTACAAAAAACACGTTAGAATACAGAGGTGTTGGAGTTTAGCCAAATTTCCTACACTGAAACGGCTTGGTACAAACACACTTTAGAAGACAGAGGTGTTGGAGTTTAGCGTTCTTTTTGTCACTGAAACAGCTTGGTACAAAAAACATGTTAGAATACAGAGGTGTTGGAGTTTAGCCAAATTTCCTACACTGAAACGGCTTGGTACAAACACACTTTAGAAGACAGAGGTTTTGGAGTTTATCCTTCTTTTCGTCACTGAAACGGCTTGGTACAAAAAACGCGTTAGAATACAGAGGTGTTGGAGTTTAGCCAAATTTCCTACTATGAAAATGCTTGGGACAAAATACACGTTAAAAGACAGAAGTGTTGGAGTTTAGCCTTCTTTTCGTCACTGAAACAGCTTGGTACAAATAAACGTTAGAATATGGAGGTGTTTGAGTTTAGCCAAATTTCCTACACTGAAACGGCTTGGTACAAACACACTTTAGAAGACAGAGGTGTTGGAGTTTAGCGTTATTTTCGTCACTGAAACAGCTTGGTACAAAAAACACGTTAGAATACAGAGGTGTTGGAGTTTAGCCAAATTTCCTACACTGAAACGGCTTGGTACAAACACACTTTAGAAGACAGAGGTGTTGGAGTTTATCCTTCTTTTCGTCACTGAAACGGCTTGGTACAAAAAACACGTTAGAATACAGAGGTTTTGGTTTTAGCCACATTTCCTACTATGAAACAGCTTGGGACAAAATACACGTTAAAAGACAGAGGTGTTGGAGTTTAGCCTTCTTTTCGTCACTGAAACGGCTTGGTACAAAGAACACGTTAGAATACAGAGGTGTTGGTTTTAGCCACATTTCCTACTATGAAACAGCTTGGGACAAAATACACGTTAAAAGACAGAGGTGTTGGAGTTTAGCCTTCTTTTCGTCACTGAAACAGCTTGGTACAAATAAACGTTAGAATATGGAGGTGTTTGAGTTTAGCCAAATTTCCTACACTGAAACGGCTTGGTACAAACACACTTTAGAAGACAGAGGTGTTGGAGTTTATCCTTCTTTTCGTCACTGAAACGGCTTGGTACAAAAAACACGTTAGAATACAGAGGTGTTGGAGTTTAGCCAAATTTCCTACTATGAAACAGCTTGGGACAAAATACACGTTAAAAGACAGAGGTGTTGGAGTTTAGCCTTCTTTTCGTCACTGAAACAGCTTGGTACAAATAAACGTTAGAATATGGAGGTGTTGGAGTTTAGCCAAATTTCCTACTATGAAACAGCTTGGGACAAAATACACGTTAAAAGACAGAGGTGTTGGAGTTTAGCCTTCTTTTCGTCACTGAAACAGCTTGGTACAAATAAACGTTAGAATATGGAGGTGTTTGAGTTTAGCCAAATTTCCTACACTGAAACGGCTTGGTACAAACACACTTTAGAAGACAGAGGTGTTGGAGTTTAGCGTTCTTTTCGTCACTGAAACAGCTTGGTACAAAAAACACGTTAGAATACAGAGGTGTTGGAGTTTAGCCAAATTTCCTACTATGAAACAGCTTGGGACAAAATACACGTTAAAAGACAGAGGTGTTGGAGTTTAGCATTCTTTTCGTCACTGAAACAGCTTGATACAAAAAACACGTTAGAATACAGAGGTGTTGGAGTTTAGCCAAATTTCCTACACTGTAACGGCTTGGTACAAACAGACTTTAGAAGACAGAGGTGTTGGAGTTTAGCGTTCTTTTCGTCACTGAAACGGCTTGGTACAAAAAACACGTTAGAATACAGAGGTGTTGGAGTTTAGCCAAATTTCCTACTATGAAACAGATTGGGACAAAATAAACGTTAAAAGACAGAGGTGTTGGAGTTTAGCCTTCTTTTCGTCACTGAAACAGCTTGGTACAAATAAACGTTAGAATATGGAGGTGTTTGAGTTTAGCCAAATTTCCTACACTGAAACGGCTTGGTACAAACACACTTTAGAAGACAGAGGTGTTGGAGTTTAGCGTTCTTTTCGTCACTGAAACAGCTTGGTACAAAAAACACGTTAGAATACAGAGGTGTTGGAGTTTAGCCAAATTTCCTACTATGAAACAGCTTGGGACAAAATACACGGTAAAAGACAGAGGTGATGGAGTTTAGCCTTCTTTTCGTCACTGAAACAGCTTGGTACAAATAAACGTTAGAATATGGAGGTGTTTGAGTTTAGCCAAATTTCCTACACTGAAACGGCTTGGTACAAACACACTTTAGAAGACAGAGGTGTTGGAGTTTAGCGTTCCTTTCGTCACTGAAACAGCTTGGTACAAAAAACACGTTAGAATACAGAGGTGTTGGAGTTTAGCAAAATTTCCTACACTGAAACGGCTTGGTACAAACACACTATAGAAGACAGAGGTTTTGGAGTTTATCCTTCTTTTCGTCACTGAAACGGCTTGGTACAAAAAACGCGTTAGAATACAGAGGTGTTGGAGTTTAGCCAAATTTCTTACTATGAAACAGCTTGGGACAAAATACACGTTAAAAGACAGAGGTGTTGGAGTTTAGCCTTCTTTTCGTCACTGAAACAGCTTGGTACAAATAAACGTTAGAATATGGAGGTGTTTGACTTTAGCCAAATTTCCTACACTGAAACGGCTTGGTACAAACACACTTTAGAAGACAGAGATGTTGGAGTTTAGCGTTCTTTTCGTCACTGAAACAGCTTGGTACAAAAAACACGTTAGAATACAGAGGTGTTGGAGTTTAGCCAAATTTCCTACTATGAAACAGCTTGGGACAAAATACACGTTAAAAGACAGAGGTGTTGGAGTTTAGCCTTCTTTTCGTCACTGAAACAGCTTGGTACAAATAAACGTTAGAATATGGAGGTGTTGGAGTTTAGCCAAATTTCCTACGCTGAAACGGCTTGGTACAAACACACTTTAGAAGACAGAGGTTTTGGAGTTTATCCTTCTTTTCGTCACTGAAACGGCTTGGTACAAAAAACGCGTTAGAATACAGAGGTGTTGGAGTTTAGCCAAATTTCCTACTATGAAAATGCTTGAACAAAATACACGTTAAAAGACAGAAGTGTTGGAGTTTAGCCTTCTTTTCGTCACTGAAACAGCTTGGTACAAATAAACGTTAGAATATGGAGGTGTTTGAGTTTAGCCAAATTTCCTACACTGAAACGGCTTGGTACAAACACACTTTAGAAGACAGAGGTGTTGGAGTTTAGCGTTATTTTCGTCACTGAAACAGCTTGGTACAAAAAACACGTTAGAATACAGAGGTGTTGGAGTTTAGCCAAATTTCCTACACTGAAACGGCTTGGTACAAACACACTTTAGAAGACAGAGGTGTTGGAGTTTATCCTTCTTTTCGTCACTGAAACGGCTTGGTACAAAAAACACGTTAGAATACAGAGGTGTTGGAGTTTAGCCAAATTTCCTACTATGAAACAGCTTGGGACAAAATACACGTTAAAAGACAGAGGTGTTGGAGTTTAGCCTTCTTTTCGTCACTGAAACAGCTTGGTACAAATAAACGTTAGAATATGGAGGTGTTTGAGTTTAGCCAAATTTCCTACACTGAAACGGCTTGGTACAAACACACTTTAGAAGACAGAGGTGTTGGAGTTTAGCGTTCTTTTCGTCACTGAAACAGCTTGGTACAAAAAACACGTTAGAATACAGAGGTGTTGGAGTTTAGCCAAATTTCCTACTATGAAACAGCTTGGGACAAAATACACGTTAAAATACAGAGGTGTTGGAGTTTAGCATTCTTTTCGTCACTGAAACAGCTTGGTACAAAAAACACGTTAGAATACAGAGGTGTTGGAGTTTAGCCAAATTTCCTACACTGTAACGGCTTGGTACAAACAGACTTTAGAAGACAGAGGTGTTGGAGTTTAGCGTTCTTTTCGTCACTGAAACGGCTTGGTACAAAAAACACGTTAGAATACAGAGGTGTTGGAGTTTAGCCAAATTTCCTACTATGAAACAGATTGGGACAAAATAAACGTTAAAAGACAGAGGTGTTGGAGTTTAGCCTTCTTTTCGTCACTGAAACAGCTTGGTACAAATAAACGTTAGAATATGGAGGTGTTTGAGTTTAGCCAAATTTCCTACACTGAAACGGCTTGGTACAAACACACTTTAGAAGACAGAGGTGTTGGAGTTTAGCGTTCTTTTTGTCACTGAAACGGCTTGGTACAAAAAACACGTTAGAATACAGAGGTGTTGGAGTTTAGCCAAATTTCCTACTATGAAACAGATTGGGACAAAATAAACGTTAAAAGACAGAGGTGTTGGAGTTTAGCCTTCTTTTCGTCACTGAAACAGCTTGGTACAAATAAACGTTAGAATATGGAGGTGTTTGAGTTTAGCCAAATTTCCTACACTGAAACGGCTTGGTACAAACACACTTTAGAAGACAGAGGTGTTGGAGTTTAGCGTTCTTTTCGTCACTGAAACAGCTTGGTACAAAAAACACGTTAGAATACAGAGGGGTTGGAGTTTAGAAAAATTTCCTACACTGAAACGGCTTGGTACAAACACACTTTAGAAGACAGAGGTGTTGGAGTTTAGCGTTCTTTTCCTCACTGAAACGGCTTGGTACAAAAAACACGTTAGAATACAGAGGTGTTGGAGTTTAGCCAAATTTCCTACTATGAAACAGCTTGGGACAAAATACACGTTAAAAGACAGAGGTGTTGGAGTTTAGCCTTCTTTTCGTCACTGAGCAGCTTGGTACAAATAAACGTTAGAATATGGAGGTGTTTGAGTTTAGCCAAATTTCCTACACTGAAACGGCTTGGTACAAACACACTTTAGAAGACAGAGTTGTTGGGGTTTAGCGTTCTTTTCGTCACTGAAACAGCTTGGTACAAAATACACGTTAAAAGACAGAGGTGTTGGAGTTTAGCCTTCTTTTCGTCACTGAAACGGCTTGGTACAAAAAACACGTTAGAATACAGAGGTGTTGGAGTTTAGCCAAATTTCCTACTATGAAACAGCTTGGGAAAAAATACACGTTAAAAGGCAGAGGTGTTGGAGTTTAGCCTTCTTTTCGTCAATGAAACGGCTTGGTACAAAAAACACGTTATAATACAGAGGTGTTGGAGTTTAGCCAAATTTCCTACTATGAAACAGCTTGGTACAAAATACTCGTTAAAAGACAGAGGTGTTGGAGTTTAGCCTTCTTTTCGTCACTGAAACGGCTTGGTACAAAGAACACGTTAGAATACAGAGGTGTTGGTTTTAGCCACATTTCCTACTATGAAACAGCTTGGGACAAAATACACGTTAAAAGACAGAGGTGTTGGAGTTTAGCCTTCTTTTCGTCACTGAAACAGCTTGGTACAAATAAACGTTAGAATATGGAGGTGTTTGAGTTTAGCCAAATTTCCTACACTGAAACGGCTTGGTACAAACACACTTTAGAAGACAGAGGTGTTGGAGTTTAGCGTTCCTTTCGTCACTGAAACAGCTTGGTACAAAAAACACGTTAGAATACAGAGGTGTTGGAGTTTAGCCAAATTTCCTACACTGAAACGGCTTGGTACAAACACACTTTAGAAGACAGAGGTTTTGGAGTTTATCCTTCTTTTCGTCACTGAAACGGCTTGGTACAAAAAACGCGTTAGAATACAGAGGTGTTGGAGTTTAGCCAAATTTCTTACTATGAAACAGCTTGGGACAAAATACACGTTAAAAGACAGAGGTGTTGGAGTTTAGCCTTCTTTTCGTCACTGAAACAGCTTGGTACAAATAAACGTTAGAATATGGAGGTGTTTGAGTTTAGCCAAATTTCCTACACTGAAACGGCTTGGTACAAACACACTTTAGAAGACAGAGATGTTGGAGTTTAGCGTTCTTTTCGTCACTTAAACAGCTTGGTACAAAAAACACGTTAGAATACAGAGGTGTTGGAGTTTAGCCAAATTTCCTACTATGAAACAGCTTGGACAAAATACACGTTAAAAGACAGAGGTGTTGGAGTTTAGCCTTCTTTTCGTCACTGAAACAGCTTGGTACAAATAAACGTTAGAATATGGAGGTGTTTGAGTTTAGCCAAATTTCCTACATTGAAACGGCTTGGTACAAACACACTTTAGAAGACAGAGGTGTTGGAGTTTAGCGTTCTTTTCGTCACTGAAACAGCTTGGTACAAAAAACACGTTAGAATACAGAGGTGTTGGAGTTTAGCCAATATTCCTACTATGAAACAGCTTGGGACAAAATACACGTTAAAAGACAGAGGTGTTGGAGTTTAGCCTTCTTTTCGTCACTGAAACGGCTTGGTACAAAAAACACGTTAGAATACAGAGGTGTTGAAATTTAGCCAAATTTCCTACTATGAAACAGCTTGGGACAAAATACACGTTAAAAGACAGAGGTGTTGGAGTTTAGCCTTCTTTTCGTCACTGAAACAGCTTGGTACAAATAAACGTTAGAATATGGAGGTGTTTGAGTTTAGCCAAATTTCCTACACTGAAACGGCTTGGTACAAACACACTTTAGAAGACAGAGGTGTTGGAGTTTAGCGTTCTTTTCGTCACTGAAACAGCTTGGTACAAAAAACACGTTAGAATACAGAGGTGTTGGAGTTTAGCCAAATTTCCTACACTGAAACGGCTTGGTACAAACACACTTTAGAAGACAGAGGTGTTGGAGTTTATCCTTCTTTTCGTCACTGAAACGGCTTGGTACAAAAAACGCTTTAGAATACAGAGGTGTTGGAGTTTAGCCAAATTTCCTACTATGAAACAGCTTGGGACAAAATACACGTTAAAAGACAGAGGTGTTGGAGTTTAGCCTTCTTTTCGTCACTGAAACGGCTTGGTACAAAAAACACGTTAGAATACAGAGGTGTTGGAGTTTAGCCAAATTTCCTACTATGAAACAGCTTGGGACAAAATACACGTTAAAAGGCAGAGGTGTTGGAGTATAGCCTTCTTTTCGTCACTGAAACGGCTTGGTACAAAAAAACACGTTATAATACAGAGGTGTTGGAGTTTAGCCAAATTTGCTACTATGAAACAGCTTGGTACTAAATACACGTTAAAAGACAGAGGTGTTGGAGTTTAGCCTTCTTTTCGTCACTGAAACGGCTTGGTACAAAGAACACGTTAGAATACAGAGGTGTTGGAGTTTAGCCACATTTCCTACTATGAAACAGCTTGGGACAAAATACACGTTAAAAGACAGAGGTGTTGGAGTTTAGCCTTCTTTTCGTCACTGAAACAGCTTGGTACAAATAAACGTTAGAATATGGAGGTGTTTGAGTTTAGCCAAATTTCCTACATTGAAACGGCTTGGTACAAACACACTTTAGAAGACAGAGGTGTTGGAGTTTAGCGTTCTTTTCGTCACTGAAACAGCTTGGTACAAAAAACACGTTAGAATACAGAGGTGTTGGAGTTTAGCCAAATTTCCTACACTGAAACGGCTTGGTACAAACACACTTTAGAAGACAGAGGATTTGGAGTTTATCCTTCTTTTCGTCACTGAAACGGCTTGGTACAAAAAACGCGTTAGAATACAGAGGTGTTGGAGTTTAGCCAAATTTCCTACTATGAAACAGCTTGGGACAAAATACACGTTAAAAGACAGAAGTGTTGGAGTTTAGCCTTCTTTTCGTCACTGAAACAGCTTGGTACAAATAAACGTTAGAATATGGAGGTGTTTGAGTTTAGCCAAATTTTCTACACTGAAACGGCTTGGTACAAACACACTTTAGAAGACAGAGGTGTTGGAGTTTAGCGTTCTTTTCGTCACTGAAACAGCTTGGTACAAAAAACACGTTAGAATACAGAGGTGTTGGAGTTTAGCCAAATTTCCTAAACTGAAACGGCTTGGTACAAACACACTTTAGAAGACAGAGGTGTTGGAGTTTATCCTTCTTTTCGTCACTGAAACGGCTTGGTACAAAAAACACGTTAGAATACAGAGGTGTTGGAGTTTAGCCAAATTTCCTACTATGAAACAGCTTGGGACAAAATACACGTTAAAAGACAGAGGTGTTGGAGTTTAGCCTTCTTTTCGTCACTGAAACAGCTTGGTACAAATAAACGTTAGAATATGGAGGTGTTTGAGTTTAGCCAAATTTCCTACACTGAAACGGCTTGGTACAAACACACTTTAGAAGACAGAGGTGTTGGGGTTTAGCGTTCTTTTCGTCACTGAAACAGCTTGGTACAAAATACACGTTAAAAGACAGAGGTGTTGGAGTTTAGCCTTCTTTTCGTCACTGAAACGGCTTGGTACAAAAAACACGTTAGAATACAGAGGTGTTGGTTTTAGCCACAATTCCTACTATGAAACAGCTTGGGACAAAATACACGTTAAAAGACAGAGGTGTTGGAGTTTAGCCTTCTTTTCGTCACTGAAACAGCTTGGTACAAATAAACGTTAGAATATGGAGGTGTTTGAGTTTAGCCAAATTTCCTACACTGAAACGGCTTGGTACAAAAACACTTTAGAAGACAGAGGTGTTGGAGTTTAGCGTTCTTTTCGTCACTGAAACAGCTTGGTACAAAAAACACGTTAGAATACAGAGGTGTTGGAGGTTAGCCAAATTTCCTACTATGAAACAGCTTGGGACAAAATACACGTTAAAAGACAGAAGTGTTGGAGTTTAGCCTTCTTTTCGTCACTGAAACAGCTTGGTACAAATAAACGTTAGAATATGGAGGTTTTTGAGTTTAGCCAAATTTCCTACACTGAAACGGCTTGGTACAAACACACTTTAGAAGATAGAGGTGTTGGAGTTTAGCGTTCTTTTCGTCACTGAAACGGCTTGGTACAAAAAACACGTTAGAATACAGAGGTGTTGGAGTTTAGCCAAATTTCCTACTATGAAACAGCTTGGGACAAAATACACGTTAAAAGGCAGAGGTGTTGGAGTTTAGCCTTCTTTTCGTCACTGAAACGGCTTGGTACAAAAAACACGTTAGAATACAGAGGTGTTGGAGTTTAGCCAAATTTCCTACTATGAAACAGCTTGGGACAAAATACACGTTAAAAGGCAGAGGTGTTGGAGTTTAGCCTTCTTTTCGTCACTGAAACGGCTTGGTACAAAAAACACGTTATAATACAGAGGTGTTGGAGTTTAGCCAAATTTCCTACTATGAAACAGCTTGGTACAAAATACACGTTAAAAGACAGAGGTGTAGGAGTTTTTCCTTCTTTTCGTCACTGAAACGGCTTGGTACAAAGAACACGTTAGAATACAGAGGTGTTGGTTTTAGCCACATTTCCTACTATGAAACAGCTTGGGACAAAATACACGTTAAAAGACAGAGGTGTTGGAGTTTAGCCTTCTTTTCGTCACTGAAACAGCTTGGTACAAATAAACGTTAGAATATGGAGGTGTTTGAGTTTAGCCAAATTTCCTACACTGAAACGGCTTGGTACAAACACACTTTAGAAGACAGAGGTGTTGGAGTTTAGCGTTCGTTTCGTCACTGAAACAGCTTGGTACAAAAAAACACGTTAGAATACAGAGGTGTTGGAGTTTAGCCAAATTTCCTACACTGAAACGGCTTGGTACAAACACACTTTAGAAGACAGAGGTTTTGGAGTTTATCCTTCTTTTCGTCACTGAAACGGCTTGGTACAAAAAACGCTTTAGAATACAGAGGAGTTGGAGTTTAGCCAAATTTCCTACTATGAAACAGCTTGGGACAAAATACACGTTAAAAGACAGAAGTGTTGGAGTTTAGCCTTCTTTTCGTCACTGAAACAGCTTGGTACAAATAAACGTTAGAATATGGAGGTGTTTGAGTTTAGCCAAATTTCCTACACTGAAACGGCTTGGTACAAACACACTTTAGAAGACAGAGGTGTTGGAGTTTAGCGTTCTTTTCGTCACTGAAACGGCTTGGTACAAAAAACGCGTTAGAATACAGAGGTGTTGGAGTTTAGCCAAATTTCCTACTATGAAACAGCTTGGGAAAAATACACGTTAAAAGACAGAGGTGTTGGAGTTTAGCCTTCTTTTCGTCACTGAAACAGCTTGGTACAAATAAACGTTAGAATATGGAGGTGTTTGAGTTTAGCCAAATTTCCTACACTGAAACGGCTTGGTACAAACACACTTTAGAAGACAGAGGTGTTGGAGTTTAGCGTTCTTTTCGTCACTGAAACGGCTTGGTACAAAAAACACGTTAGAATACAGAGGTGTTGGAGTTTAGCCACATTTCCTACTATGAAACAGATTGGGACAAAATAAACGTTAAAAGACAGAGGTGTTGGAGTTTAGCCTTCTTTTCGTCACTGAAACAGCTTGGTACAAATAAACGTTAGAATATGGAGGTGTTTGAGTTTAGCCAAATTTCCTACAGTGAAACGGCTTGGTACAAATACACTTTAGAAGACAGAGGTGTTGGAGTTTAGCGTTCTTTTCGTCACTGAAACAGCTTGGTACAAAAAACACGTTAGAATACAGAGGTGTTGGAGTTTAGCCAAATCTCCTACACTGAAACGGCTTGGTACAAACACACTTTAGAAGACAGAGGTGTTGGGGTTTATCCTTCTTTTCGTCACTGAAACGGCTTGGTACAAAAAACACGTTAGAATACAGAGGTGTTGGAGTTTAGCCAAATTTCCTACTATGAAACAGCTTGGGACAAAATACACGTTAAAAGACAGAGGTGTTGGAGTTTAGCATTCTTTTCGTCACTGAAACAGCTTGGTACAAAAAATACGTTAGAATACAGAGGTGTTGGAGTTTAGCCAAATTTCCTACACTGTAACGGCTTGGTACAAACACACTTTAGAAGACAGAGGTGTTGGAGTTTAGCGTTCTTTTCGTCACTGAAACGGCTTGGTACAAAAAACACGTTAGAATACAGAGGTGTTGGAGTTTAGCCAAATTTCCTACTATGAAACAGCTTGGTACAAACACACTTTAGAAGACAGAGGTGTTGGGGTTTATCCTTCTTTTCGTCACTGAAACGGCTTGGTACAAAAAACACGTTAGAATACAGAGGTGTTGGAGTTTAGCCAAATTTCCTACTATGAAACAGCTTGGGACAAAATACACGTTAAAAGACAGAGGTGTTAGAGTTTAGCCTTCTTTTCGTCACTGAAAAAGCTTGGTACAAATAAACGTTAGAATATGGAGGTGTTTGAGTTTAGCCAAATTTCCTACACTGAAACGGCTTGGTACAAACACACTTTAGAAGACAGAGGTGTTGGGGTTTAGCGTTCTTTTCGACACTGAAACAGCTTGGTACAAAATACACGTTAAAAGACAAAGGTGTTGGAGTTTAGCCTTCTTTTCGTCACTGAAACGGCTTGGTACAAAAAACACGTTAGAATACAGAGGTGTTGGTTTTAGCCACAATTCCTACTATGAAACAGCTTGGGACAAAATACACGTTCAAAGACAGAGGTGTTGGAGTTTAGCCTTCTTTTCGTCACTGAAACAGCTTGGTACAAATAAACGTTAGAATATGGAGGTGTTTGAGTTTAGCCAAATTTCCTACACTGAAACGGCTTGGTACAAACACACTTTAGAAGACAGAGGTGTTGGAGTTTAGCGTTCTTTTCGTCACTGAGACAGCTTGGTACAAAAAACACGTTAGAATACAGAGGTGTTGGAGTTTAGCCAAATTTCCTACACTGAAACGGCTTGGTACAAACACACTTTAGAAGACAGAGGTTTTTTAGTTAATCCTTCTTTTCGTCACTGAAACGGCTTGGTACAAAAACATGTTAGAATACAGAGGTGTTGGAGTTTAGCCAAATTTCCTACTATGAAACAGCTTGGGACAAAATACACGTTAAAAGACAGAAGTGTTGGAGTTTAGCCTTTTTTTCGTCACTGAAACAGCTTGGTACAAATAAACGTTAGAATATGGAGGTGTTTGAGTTTAGCCAAATTTCCTACACTGAAACGGCTTGGTACAAAAACACTTTAGAAGACAGAGGTGTTGGAGTTTAGCGTTCTTTTCGTCACTGAAACAGCTTGGTACAAAAAACACGTTAGAATACAGAGGTGTTTGAGTTTAGCCTAATTTCCTACACTGAAACGGTTTGGTACAAACACACTTTAGAAGACAGAGGTTTTTTCGTTAATCCTTCTTTTCGTCACTGAAACGGCTTGGTACAAAAACACGTTAGAATACAGAGGTGTTGGAGTTTAGCCAAATTTCCTACTATGAAACAGCTTGGGACAAAATACACGTTAAAAGACAGAAGTGTTGGAGTTTAGCCTTTTTTTCGTCACTGAAACAGCTTGGTACAAATAAACGTTAGAATATGGAGGTGTTTGAGTTTAGCCAAATTTCCTACACTGAAACGGCTTGGTACAAAAACACTTTAGAAGACAGAGGTGTTGGAGTTTAGCGTTCTTTTCGTCACTGAAACGGCTTGGTACAAAAAACACGTTAGAATACAGAGGTGTTGGAGTTTAGCCAAATTTCCTACTATGAAACAGATTGGGACAAAATAAACGTTAAAAGACAGAGGTGTTGGAGTTTAGCCTTTTTTTCGTCACTGAAACAGCTTGGTACAAATAAACGTTAGAATATGGAGGTGTTTGAGTTTAGCCAAATTTCCTACACTGAAACGGCTTGGTACAAAAACACTTTAGAAGACAGAGGTGTTGGAGTTTAGCGTTCTTTTCGTCACTGAAACAGCTTGGTACAAAAAACACGTTAGAATACAGAGGTGTTTGAGTTTAGACTAATTTCCTACACTGAAACGGTTTGGTACAAACACACTTTAGAAGACAGAGGTGTTGGAGTTTAGCGTTCTTTTCGTCACTGAAACGGCTTGGTACAAAAAACGCGTTAGAATACAGAGGTGTTGGAGTTTAGCCAAATTTCCTACTATGAAACAGCTTGGGAAAAATACACGTTAAAAGACAGAGGTGTTGGAGTTTAGCCTTCTTTTCGTCACTGAAACAGCTTGGTACAAATAAACGTTAGAATATGGAGGTGTTTGAGTTTAGCCAAATTTCCTACACTGAAACGGCTTGGTACAAACACACTTTAGAAGACAGAGGTGTTGGAGTTTAGCGTTCTTTTCGTCACTGAAACGGCTTGGTACAAAAAACACGTTAGAATACAGAGGTGTTGGAGTTTAGCCACATTTCCTACTATGAAACAGATTGGGACAAAATAAACGTTAAAAGACAGAGGTGTTGGAGTTTAGCCTTCTTTTCGTCACTGAAACAGCTTGGTACAAATAAACGTTAGAATATGGAGGTGTTTGAGTTTAGCCAAATTTCCTACAGTGAAACGGCTTGGTACAAATACACTTTAGAAGACAGAGGTGTTGGAGTTTAGCGTTCTTTTCGTCACTGAAACAGCTTGGTACAAAAAACACGTTAGAATACAGAGGTGTTGGAGTTTAGCCAAATCTCCTACACTGAAACGGCTTGGTACAAACACACTTTAGAAGACAGAGGTGTTGGGGTTTATCCTTCTTTTCGTCACTGAAACGGCTTGGTACAAAAAACACGTTAGAATACAGAGGTGTTGGAGTTTAGCCAAATTTCCTACTATGAAACAGCTTGGGACAAAATACACGTTAAAAGACAGAGGTGTTGGAGTTTAGCATTCTTTTCGTCACTGAAACAGCTTGGTACAAAAAATACGTTAGAATACAGAGGTGTTGGAGTTTAGCCAAATTTCCTACACTGTAACGGCTTGGTACAAACACACTTTAGAAGACAGAGGTGTTGGAGTTTAGCGTTCTTTTCGTCACTGAAACGGCTTGGTACAAAAAACACGTTAGAATACAGAGGTGTTGGAGTTTAGCCAAATTTCCTACTATGAAACAGCTTGGTACAAACACACTTTAGAAGACAGAGGTGTTGGGGTTTATCCTTCTTTTCGTCACTGAAACGGCTTGGTACAAAAAACACGTTAGAATACAGAGGTGTTGGAGTTTAGCCAAATTTCCTACTATGAAACAGCTTGGGACAAAATACACGTTAAAAGACAGAGGTGTTAGAGTTTAGCCTTCTTTTCGTCACTGAAAAAGCTTGGTACAAATAAACGTTAGAATATGGAGGTGTTTGAGTTTAGCCAAATTTCCTACACTGAAACGGCTTGGTACAAACACACTTTAGAAGACAGAGGTGTTGGGGTTTAGCGTTCTTTTCGACACTGAAACAGCTTGGTACAAAATACACGTTAAAAGACAAAGGTGTTGGAGTTTAGCCTTCTTTTCGTCACTGAAACGGCTTGGTACAAAAAACACGTTAGAATACAGAGGTGTTGGTTTTAGCCACAATTCCTACTATGAAACAGCTTGGGACAAAATACACGTTCAAAGACAGAGGTGTTGGAGTTTAGCCTTCTTTTCGTCACTGAAACAGCTTGGTACAAATAAACGTTAGAATATGGAGGTGTTTGAGTTTAGCCAAATTTCCTACACTGAAACGGCTTGGTACAAACACACTTTAGAAGACAGAGGTGTTGGAGTTTAGCGTTCTTTTCGTCACTGAGACAGCTTGGTACAAAAAACACGTTAGAATACAGAGGTGTTGGAGTTTAGCCAAATTTCCTACACTGAAACGGCTTGGTACAAACACACTTTAGAAGACAGAGGTTTTTTAGTTAATCCTTCTTTTCGTCACTGAAACGGCTTGGTACAAAAACATGTTAGAATACAGAGGTGTTGGAGTTTAGCCAAATTTCCTACTATGAAACAGCTTGGGACAAAATACACGTTAAAAGACAGAAGTGTTGGAGTTTAGCCTTTTTTTCGTCACTGAAACAGCTTGGTACAAATAAACGTTAGAATATGGAGGTGTTTGAGTTTAGCCAAATTTCCTACACTGAAACGGCTTGGTACAAAAACACTTTAGAAGACAGAGGTGTTGGAGTTTAGCGTTCTTTTCGTCACTGAAACAGCTTGGTACAAAAAACACGTTAGAATACAGAGGTGTTTGAGTTTAGCCTAATTTCCTACACTGAAACGGTTTGGTACAAACACACTTTAGAAGACAGAGGTTTTTTCGTTAATCCTTCTTTTCGTCACTGAAACGGCTTGGTACAAAAACACGTTAGAATACAGAGGTGTTGGAGTTTAGCCAAATTTCCTACTATGAAACAGCTTGGGACAAAATACACGTTAAAAGACAGAAGTGTTGGAGTTTAGCCTTTTTTTCGTCACTGAAACAGCTTGGTACAAATAAACGTTAGAATATGGAGGTGTTTGAGTTTAGCCAAATTTCCTACACTGAAACGGCTTGGTACAAAAACACTTTAGAAGACAGAGGTGTTGGAGTTTAGCGTTCTTTTCGTCACTGAAACGGCTTGGTACAAAAAACACGTTAGAATACAGAGGTGTTGGAGTTTAGCCAAATTTCCTACTATGAAACAGATTGGGACAAAATAAACGTTAAAAGACAGAGGTGTTGGAGTTTAGCCTTTTTTTCGTCACTGAAACAGCTTGGTACAAATAAACGTTAGAATATGGAGGTGTTTGAGTTTAGCCAAATTTCCTACACTGAAACGGCTTGGTACAAAAACACTTTAGAAGACAGAGGTGTTGGAGTTTAGCGTTCTTTTCGTCACTGAAACAGCTTGGTACAAAAAACACGTTAGAATACAGAGGTGTTTGAGTTTAGACTAATTTCCTACACTGAAACGGTTTGGTACAAACACACTTTAGAAGACAGAGGTGTTGGAGTTTAGCGTTCTTTTCGTCACTGAAACGGCTTGGTACAAAAAACGCGTTAGAATACAGAGGTGTTGGAGTTTAGCCAAATTTCCTACTATGAAACAGCTTGGGACAAAATACACGTTAAAAGACAGAGGTGTTGGAGTTTAGCCTTCTTTTCGTCACTGAAACAGCTTGGTACAAAAAACACGTTAGAATACAGAGGTGTTGGAGTTTAGCCAAATTTCCTACACTGAAACGGCTTGGTACAAACACACTTTAGAAGACAGAGGTTTTTTAGTTAATCCTTCTTTTCGTCACTGAAACGGCTTGGTACAAAAACACGTTAGAATACAGAGGTGTTGGAGTTTAGCCAAATTTCCTACTATGAAACAGCTTGGGACAAAATACACGTTAAAAGACAGAAGTGTTGGAGTTTAGCCTTTTTTTCGTCACTGAAACAGCTTGGTACAAATAAACGTTAGAATATGGAGGTGTTTGAGTTTAGCCAAATTTCCTACACTGAAACGGCTTGGTACAAAAACACTTTAGAAGACAGAGGTGTTGGAGTTTAGCGTTCTTTTCGTCACTGAAACAGCTTGGTACAAAAAACACGTTAGAATACAGAGGTGTTTGAGTTTAGCCTAATTTCCTACACTGAAACGGTTTGGTACAAACACACTTTAGAAGACAGAGGTGTTGGAGTTTAGCGTTCATTTCGTCACTGAAACAGCTTGGTACAAAAAACACGTTAGAATACAGAGGTGTTGGAGTTTAGCCAAATTTCCTACACTGAAACGGCTTGGTACAAACACACTTTAGAAGACAGAGGTTTTTTAGTTAATCCTTCTTTTCGTCACTGAAACGGCTTGGTACAAAAACACGTTAGAATACAGAGGTGTTGGAGTTTAGCCAAATTTCCTACTATGAAACAGCTTGGGACAAAATACACGTTAAAAGACAGAAGTGTTGGAGTTTAGCCTTTTTTTCGTCACTGAAACAGCTTGGTACAAATAAACGTTAGAATATGGAGGTGTTTGAGTTTAGCCAAATTTCCTACACTGAAACAGCTTGGTACAAAAACACTTTAGAAGACAGAGGTGTTGGAGTTTAGCGTTCTTTTCGTCACTGAAACAGCTTGGTACAAAAAACACGTTAGAATACAGAGGTGTTTGAGTTTAGCCTAATTTCCTACACTGAAACGGTTTGGTACAAACACACTTTAGAAGACAGAGGTTTTTTCGTTAATCCTTCTTTTCGTCACTGAAACGGCTTGGTACAAAAACACGTTAGAATACAGAGGTGTTGGAGTTTAGCCAAATTTCCTACTATGAAACAGCTTGGGACAAAATACACGTTAAAAGACAGAGGTGTTGGAGTTTAGCATTCTTTTCGTCACTGAAACAGCTTGGTACAAAAAATACGTTAGAATACAGAGGTGTTGGAGTTTAGCCAAATTTCCTACACTGTAACGGCTTGGTACAAACACACTTTAGAAGACAGAGGTGTTGGAGTTTAGCGTTCTTTTCGTCACTGAAACGGCTTGGTACAAAAAACACGTTAGAATACAGAGGTGTTGGAGTTTAGCCAAATTTCCTACTATGAAACAGCTTGGTACAAACACACTTTAGAAGACAGAGGTGTTGGGGTTTATCCTTCTTTTCGTCACTGAAACGGCTTGGTACAAAAAACACGTTAGAATACAGAGGTGTTGGAGTTTAGCCAAATTTCCTACTATGAAACAGCTTGGGACAAAATACACGTTAAAAGACAGAGGTGTTAGAGTTTAGCCTTCTTTTCGTCACTGAAAAAGCTTGGTACAAATAAACGTTAGAATATGGAGGTGTTTGAGTTTAGCCAAATTTCCTACACTGAAACGGCTTGGTACAAACACACTTTAGAAGACAGAGGTGTTGGGGTTTAGCGTTCTTTTCGACACTGAAACAGCTTGGTACAAAATACACGTTAAAAGACAAAGGTGTTGGAGTTTAGCCTTCTTTTCGTCACTGAAACGGCTTGGTACAAAAAACACGTTAGAATACAGAGGTGTTGGTTTTAGCCACAATTCCTACTATGAAACAGCTTGGGACAAAATACACGTTAAAAGACAGAGGTGTTGGAGTTTAGCCTTCTTTTCGTCACTGAAACAGCTTGGTACAAATAAACGTTAGAATATGGAGGTGTTTGAGTTTAGCCAACGTTCCTACACTGAAACGGCTTGGTACAAACACACTTTAGAAGACAGAGGTGTTGGAGTTTAGCGTTCTTTTCGTCACTGAGACAGCTTGGTACAAAAAACACGTTAGAATACAGAGGTGTTGGAGTTTAGCCAAATTTCCTACACTGAAACGGCTTGGTACAAACACACTTTAGAAGACAGAGGTTTTTTAGTTAATCCTTCTTTTCGTCACTGAAACGGCTTGGTACAAAAACATGTTAGAATACAGAGGTGTTGGAGTTTAGCCAAATTTCCTACTATGAAACAGCTTGGGACAAAATACACGTTAAAAGACAGAAGTGTTGGAGTTTAGCCTTTTTTTCGTCACTGAAACAGCTTGGTACAAATAAACGTTAGAATATGGAGGTGTTTGAGTTTAGCCAAATTTCCTACACTGAAACGGCTTGGTACAAAAACACTTTAGAAGACAGAGGTGTTGGAGTTTAGCGTTCTTTTCGTCACTGAAACAGCTTGGTACAAAAAACACGTTAGAATACAGAGGTGTTTGAGTTTAGCCTAATTTCCTACACTGAAACGGTTTGGTACAAACACACTTTAGAAGACAGAGGTTTTTTCGTTAATCCTTCTTTTCGTCACTGAAACGGCTTGGTACAAAAACACGTTAGAATACAGAGGTGTTGGAGTTTAGCCAAATTTCCTACTATGAAACAGCTTGGGACAAAATACACGTTAAAAGACAGAAGTGTTGGAGTTTAGCCTTTTTTTCGTCACTGAAACAGCTTGGTACAAATAAACGTTAGAATATGGAGGTGTTTGAGTTTAGCCAAATTTCCTACACTGAAACGGCTTGGTACAAAAACACTTTAGAAGACAGAGGTGTTGGAGTTTAGCGTTCTTTTCGTCACTGAAACGGCTTGGTACAAAAAACACGTTAGAATACAGAGGTGTTGGAGTTTAGCCAAATTTCCTACTATGAAACAGATTGGGACAAAATAAACGTTAAAAGACAGAGGTGTTGGAGTTTAGCCTTTTTTTCGTCACTGAAACAGCTTGGTACAAATAAACGTTAGAATATGGAGGTGTTTGAGTTTAGCCAAATTTCCTACACTGAAACGGCTTGGTACAAAAACACTTTAGAAGACAGAGGTGTTGGAGTTTAGCGTTCTTTTCGTCACTGAAACAGCTTGGTACAAAAAACACGTTAGAATACAGAGGTGTTTGAGTTTAGACTAATTTCCTACACTGAAACGGTTTGGTACAAACACACTTTAGAAGACAGAGGTGTTGGAGTTTAGCGTTCTTTTCGTCACTGAAACGGCTTGGTACAAAAAACGCGTTAGAATACAGAGGTGTTGGAGTTTAGCCAAATTTCCTACTATGAAACAGCTTGGGACAAAATACACGTTAAAAGACAGAGGTGTTGGAGTTTAGCCTTCTTTTCGTCACTGAAACAGCTTGGTACAAAAAACACGTTAGAATACAGAGGTGTTGGAGTTTAGCCAAATTTCCTACACTGAAACGGCTTGGTACAAACACACTTTAGAAGACAGAGGTTTTTTAGTTAATCCTTCTTTTCGTCACTGAAACGGCTTGGTACAAAAACACGTTAGAATACAGAGGTGTTGGAGTTTAGCCAAATTTCCTACTATGAAACAGCTTGGGACAAAATACACGTTAAAAGACAGAAGTGTTGGAGTTTAGCCTTTTTTTCGTCACTGAAACAGCTTGGTACAAATAAACGTTAGAATATGGAGGTGTTTGAGTTTAGCCAAATTTCCTACACTGAAACGGCTTGGTACAAAAACACTTTAGAAGACAGAGGTGTTGGAGTTTAGCGTTCTTTTCGTCACTGAAACAGCTTGGTACAAAAAACACGTTAGAATACAGAGGTGTTTGAGTTTAGCCTAATTTCCTACACTGAAACGGTTTGGTACAAACACACTTTAGAAGACAGAGGTGTTGGAGTTTAGCGTTCATTTCGTCACTGAAACAGCTTGGTACAAAAAACACGTTAGAATACAGAGGTGTTGGAGTTTAGCCAAATTTCCTACACTGAAACGGCTTGGTACAAACACACTTTAGAAGACAGAGGTTTTTTAGTTAATCCTTCTTTTCGTCACTGAAACGGCTTGGTACAAAAACACGTTAGAATACAGAGGTGTTGGAGTTTAGCCAAATTTCCTACTATGAAACAGCTTGGGACAAAATACACGTTAAAAGACAGAAGTGTTGGAGTTTAGCCTTTTTTTCGTCACTGAAACAGCTTGGTACAAATAAACGTTAGAATATGGAGGTGTTTGAGTTTAGCCAAATTTCCTACACTGAAACAGCTTGGTACAAAAACACTTTAGAAGACAGAGGTGTTGGAGTTTAGCGTTCTTTTCGTCACTGAAACAGCTTGGTACAAAAAACACGTTAGAATACAGAGGTGTTTGAGTTTAGCCTAATTTCCTACACTGAAACGGTTTGGTACAAACACACTTTAGAAGACAGAGGTTTTTTCGTTAATCCTTCTTTTCGTCACTGAAACGGCTTGGTACAAAAACACGTTAGAATACAGAGGTGTTGGAGTTTAGCCAAATTTCCTACTATGAAACAGCTTGGGACAAAATACACGTTAAAAGACAGAAGTGTTGGAGTTTAGCCTTTTTTTCGTCACTGAAACAGCTTGGTACAAATAAACGGTAGAATATGGAGGTGTTTGAGTTTAGCCAAATTTCCTACACTGAAACGGCTTGGTACAAAAACACTTTAGAAGACAGAGGTGTTGGAGTTTAGCGTTCTTTTCGTCACTAAAACGGCTTGGTACAAAAAACACGTTAGAATACAGAGGTGTTGGAGTTTAGCCAAATTTCCTACTATGAAACAGATTGGGACAAAATAAACGTTAAAAGACAGAGGTGTTGGAGTTTAGCCTTTTTTTCGTCACTGAAACAGCTTGGTACAAATAAACGTTAGAATATGGAGGTGTTTGAGTTTAGCCAAATTTCCTACACTGAAACGGCTTGGTACAAAAACACTTTAGAAGACAGAGGTGTTGGAGTTTAGCGTTCTTTTCGTCACTGAAACAGCTTGGTACAAAAAACACGTTAGAATACAGAGGTGTTTGAGTTTAGACTAATTTCCTACTATGAAACGGTTTGGTACAAACACACTTTAGAAGACAGAGGTGTTGGAGTTTAGCGTTCTTTTCGTCACTGAAACGGCTTGGTACAAAAAACGCGTTAGAATACAGAGGTGTTGGAGTTTAGCCAAATTTCCTACTATGAAACAGCTTGGGACAAAATACACGTTAAAAGACAGAGGTGTTGGAGTTTAGCCTTCTTTTCGTCACTGAAACAGCTTGGTACAAATAAACGTTAGAATATGGAGGTGTTTGAGTTTAGCCAAATTTCCTACACTGAAACGGCTTGGTACAAACACACTTTAGAAGACAGAGGTGTTGGAGTTTAGCGTTCTTTTCGTCACTGAAACGGCTTGGTACAAAAAACACGTTAGAATACAGAGGTGTTGGAGTTTAGCCACATTTCCTACTATGAAACAGATTGGGACAAAATAAACGTTAAAAGACAGAGGTGTTGGAGTTTAGCCTTCTTTTCGTCACTGAAACAGCTTGGTACAAATAAACGTTAGAATATGGACGTGTTTGAGTTTAGCCAAATTTCCTACAGTGAAACGGCTTGGTACAAATACACTTTAGAAGACAGAGGTGTTGGAGTTTAGCGTTCTTTTCGTCACTGAAACAGCTTGGTACAAAAAACACGTTAGAATACAGAGGTGTTGGAGTTTAGCCAAATCTCCTACACTGAAACGGCTTGGTACAAACACACTTTAGAAGACAGAGGTGTTGGGGTTTATCCTTCTTTTCGTCACTGAAACGGCTTGGTACAAAAAATACGTTAGAATACAGAGGTGTTGGAGTTTAGCCAAATTTCCTACTATGAAACAGCTTGGGACAAAATACACGTTAAAAGACAGAGGTGTTGGAGTTTAGCATTCTTTTCGTCACTGAAACAGCTTGGTACAAAAAATACGTTAGAATACAGAGGTGTTGGAGTTTAGCCAAATTTCCTACACTGTAACGGCTTGGTACAAACACACTTTAGAAGACAGAGGTGTTGGAGTTTAGCGTTCTTTTCGTCACTGAAACGGCTTGGTACAAAAAACACGTTAGAATACAGAGGTGTTGGAGTTTAGCCAAATTTCCTACTATGAAACAGATTGGGACAAAATAAACGTTAAAAGACAGAGGTGTTGGAGTTTAGCCTTCTTTTCGTCACTGAAACAGCTTGGTACAAATTAACGTTAGAATATGGAGGTGTTTGAGTTTAGCCAAATTTCCTACACTGAAACGGCTTGGTACAAACACACTTTAGAAGACAGAGGTGTTGGAGTTTAGCGTTCTTTTTGTCACTGAAACGGCTTGGTACAAAAAACACGTTAGAATACAGAGGTGTTGGAGTTTAGCCAAATTTCCTACTATGAAACAGATTGGGACAAAATAAACGTTAAAAGACAGAGGTGTTGGAGTTTAGCCTTCTTTTCGTCACTGAAACAGCTTGGTACAAATAAACGTTAGAATATGGAGGTGTTTGAGTTTAGCCAAATTTCCTACACTGAAACGGCTTGGTACAAACACACTTTAGAAGACAGAGGTGTTGGAGTTTAGCGTTATTTTCGTCACTGAAACAGCTTGGTACAAAAAACACGTTAGAATACAGAGGGGTTGGAGTTTAGCCAAATTTCCTACACTGAAACGGCTTGGTACAAACACACTTTAGAAGACAGAGGTGTTGGAGTTTAGCGTTCTTTTCGTCACTGAAACGGCTTGGTACAAAAAACACGTTAGAATACAGAGGTGTTGGAGTTTAGCCAAATTTCCTAATATGAAACAGCTTGGGACAAAATACACGTTAAAAGACAGAGGTGTTGGAGTTTAGCCTTCTTTTCGTCACTGAAACAGCTTGGTACAAATAAACGTTAGAATACAGAGGTGTTGGAGTTTAGCCAAATTTCCTACTATGAAACAGCTTGGGACAAAATACACGTTAAAAGACAGAGGTGTTGGAGTTTAGCCTTCTTTTCGTCACTGAAACAGCTTGGTACAAATAAACGTTAGAATATGGAGGTGTTTGAGTTTAGCCAAATTTCCTACACTGAAACGGCTTGGTACAAACACACTTTAGAAGACAGAGGTGTTGGAGTTTAGCGTTCTTTTCGTCACTGAAACGGCTTGGTACAAAAAACACGTTAGAATACAGAGGTGTTGGAGTTTAGCCACATTTCCTACTATGAAACAGATTGGGACAAAATAAACGTTAAAAGACAGAGGTGTTGGAGTTTAGCCTTCTTTTCGTCACTGAAACAGCTTGGTACAAATAAACGTTAGAATATGGAGGTGTTTGAGTTTAGCCAAATTTCCTACAGTGAAACGGCTTGGTACAAATACACTTTAGAAGACAGAGGTGTTGGAGTTTAGCGTTCTTTTCGTCACTGAAACAGCTTGGTACAAAAAACACGTTAGAATACAGAGGTGTTGGAGTTAGGCCAAATCTCCTACACTGAAACGGCTTGGTACAAACACACTTTAGAAGACAGAGGTGTTGGGGTTTATCCTTCTTTTCGTCACTGAAACGGCTTGGTACAAAAAACACGTTAGAATACAGAGGTGTTGGAGTTTAGCCAAATTTCCTACTATGAAACAGCTTGGGACAAAATACACGTTAAAAGACAGAGGTGTTGGAGTTTAGCATTCTTTTCGCCACTGAAACAGCTTGGTACAAAAAATACGTTAGAATACAGAGGTGTTGGAGTTTAGCCAAATTTCCTACACTGTAACGGCTTGGTACAAACACACTTTAGAAGACAGAGGTGTTGGAGTTTAGCGTTCTTTTCGTCACTGAAACGGCTTGGTACAAAAAACACGTTAGAATACAGAGGTGTTGGAGTTTAGCCAAATTTCCTACTATGAAACAGATTGGGACAAAATAAACGTTAAAAGACAGAGGTGTTGGAGTTTAGCCTTCTTTTCGTCACTGAAACAGCTTGGTACAAATTAACGTTAGAATATGGAGGTGTTTGAGTTTAGCCAAATTTCCTACACTGAAACGGCTTGGTACAAACACACTTTAGGAGACAGAGGTGTTGGAGTTTAGCGTTCTTTTTGTCACTGAAACGGCTTGGTACAAAAAACACGTTAGAATACAGAGGTGTTGGAGTTTAGCCAAATTTCCTACTATGAAACAGATTGGGACAAAATAAACGTTAAAAGACAGAGGTGTTGGAGTTTAGCCTTCTTTTCGTCACTGAAACAGCTTGGTACAAATAAACGTTAGAATATGGAGGTGTTTGAGTTTAGCCAAATTTCCTACACTGAAACGGCTTGGTACAAACACACTTTAGAAGACAGAGGTGTTGGAGTTTAGCGTTCTTTTCGTCACTGAAACAGCTTGGTACAAAAAACACGTTAGAATACAGAGGTGTTGGAGTTTAGCCAAATTTCCTACACTGAAACGGCTTGGTACAAACACACTTTAGAAGACAGAGGTGTTGGAGTTTAGCGTTCTTTTCGTCACTGAAACGGCTTGGTACAAAAAACACGTTAGAATACAGAGGTGTTGGAGTTTAGCCAAATTTCCTAATATGAAACAGCTTGGGACAAAATACACGTTAAAAGACAGAGGTGTTGGAGTTTAGCCTTCTTTTCGTCACTGAAACAGCTTGGTACAAATAAACGTTAGAATACAGAGGTGTTGGAGTTTAGCCAAATTTCCTACTATGAAACAGCTTGGGACAAAATACACGTTAAAAGACAGAGGTGTTGGAGTTTAGCCTTCTTTTCGTCACTGAAACAGCTTGGTACAAATAAACGTTAGAATATGGAGGTGTTTGAGTTTAGCCAAATTTCCTACACTGAAACGGCTTGGTACAAACACACTTTAGAAGACAGAGGTGTTGGAGTTTAGCGTTCTTTTCGTCACTGAAACGGCTTGGTACAAAAAACACGTTAGAATACAGAGGTGTTGGAGTTTAGCCACATTTCCTACTATGAAACAGATTGGGACAAAATAAACGTTAAAAGACAGAGGTGTTGGAGTTTAGCCTTCTTTTCGTCACTGAAACAGCTTGGTACAAATAAACGTTAGAATATGGAGGTGTTTGAGTTTAGCCAAATTTCCTACAGTGAAACGGCTTGGTACAAATACACTTTAGAAGACAGAGGTGTTGGAGTTTAGCGTTCTTTTCGTCACTGAAACAGCTTGGTACAAAAAACACGTTAGAATACAGAGGTGTTGGAGTTAGGCCAAATCTCCTACACTGAAACGGCTTGGTACAAACACACTTTAGAAGACAGAGGTGTTGGGGTTTATCCTTCTTTTCGTCACTGAAACGGCTTGGTACAAAAAACACGTTAGAATACAGAGGTGTTGGAGTTTAGCCAAATTTCCTACTATGAAACAGCTTGGGACAAAATACACGTTAAAAGACAGAGGTGTTGGAGTTTAGCATTCTTTTCGTCACTGAAACAGCTTGGTACAAAAAATACGTTAGAATACAGAGGTGTTGGAGTTTAGCCAAATTTCCTACACTGTAACGGCTTGGTACAAACACACTTTAGAAGACAGAGGTGTTGGAGTTTAGCGTTCTTTTCGTCACTGAAACGGCTTGGTACAAAAAACACGTTAGAATACAGAGGTGTTGGAGTTTAGCCAAATTTCCTACTATGAAACAGATTGGGACAAAATAAACGTTAAAAGACAGAGGTGTTGGAGTTTAGCCTTCTTTTCGTCACTGAAACAGCTTGGTACAAATTAACGTTAGAATATGGAGGTGTTTGAGTTTAGCCAAATTTCCTACACTGAAACGGCTTGGTACAAACACACTTTAGGAGACAGAGGTGTTGGAGTTTAGCGTTCTTTTTGTCACTGAAACGGCTTGGTACAAAAAACACGTTAGAATACAGAGGTGTTGGAGTTTAGCCAAATTTCCTACTATGAAACAGATTGGGACAAAATAAACGTTAAAAGACAGAGGTGTTGGAGTTTAGCCTTCTTTTCGTCACTGAAACAGCTTGGTACAAATAAACGTTAGAATATGGAGGTGTTTGAGTTTAGCCAAATTTCCTACACTGAAACGGCTTGGTACAAACACACTTTAGAAGACAGAGGTGTTGGAGTTTAGCGTTCTTTTCGTCACTGAAACAGCTTGGTACAAAAAACACGTTAGAATACAGAGGGGTTGGAGTTTAGCCAAATTTCCTACACTGAAACGGCTTGGTACAAACACACTTTAGAAGACAGAGGTGTTGGAGTTTAGCGTTCTTTTCGTCACTGAAACGGCTTGGTACAAAAAACACGTTAGAATACAGAGGTGTTGGAGTTTAGCCAAATTTAATAATATGAAACAGCTTGGGACAAAATACACGTTAAAAGACAGAGGTGTTGGAGTTTAGCCTTCTTTTCGTCACTGAAACAGCTTGGTACAAATAAACGTTAGAATACAGAGGTGTTGGAGTTTAGCCAAATTTCCTACTATGAAACAGCTTGGGACAAAATACACGTTAAAAGACAGAGGTGTTGGAGTTTAGCCTTCTTTTCGTCACTGAAAAAGCTTGGTACAAATAAACGTTAGAATATGGAGGTGTTTGAGTTTAGCCAAATTTCCTACACTGAAACGGCTTGGTACAAACACACTTTAGAAGACAGAGGTGTTGGAGTTTAGCGTTCTTTTCGTCACTGAAACGGCTTGGTACAAAAAACACGTTAGAATACAGAGGTGTTGGAGTTTAGCCACATTTCCTACTATGAAACAGATTGGGACAAAATAAACGTTAAAAGACAGAGGTGTTGGAGTTTAGCCTTCTTTTCGTCACTGAAACAGCTTGGTACAAATAAACGTTAGAATATGGAGGTGTTTGAGTTTAGCCAAATTTCCTACAGTGAAACGGCTTGGTACAAATACACTTTAGAAGACAGAGGTGTTGGAGTTTAGCGTTCTTTTCGTCACTGAAACAGCTTGGTACAAAAAACACGTTAGAATACAGAGGTGTTGGAGTTAGGCCAAATCTCCTACACTGAAACGGCTTGGTACAAACACACTTTAGAAGACAGAGGTGTTGGGGTTTATCCTTCTTTTCGTCACTGAAACGGCTTGGTACAAAAAACACGTTAGAATACAGAGGTGTTGGAGTTTAGCCAAATTTCCTACTATGAAACAGCTTGGGACAAAATACACGTTAAAAGACAGAGGTGTTGGAGTTTAGCATTCTTTTCGTCACTGAAACAGCTTGGTACAAAAAATACGTTAGAATACAGAGGTGTTGGAGTTTAGCCAAATTTCCTACACTGTAACGGCTTGGTACAAACACACTTTAGAAGACAGAGGTGTTGGAGTTTAGCGTTCTTTTCGTCACTGAAACGGCTTGGTACAAAAAACACGTTAGAATACAGAGGTGTTGGAGTTTAGCCAAATTTCCTACTATGAAACAGATTGGGACAAAATAAACGTTAAAAGACAGAGGTGTTGGAGTTTAGCCTTCTTTTCGTCACTGAAACAGCTTGGTACAAATTAACGTTAGAATATGGAGGTGTTTGAGTTTAGCCAAATTTCCTACACTGAAACGGCTTGGTACAAACACACTTTAGAAGACAGAGGTGTTGGAGTTTAGCGTTCTTTTTGTCACTGAAACGGCTTGGTACAAAAAACACGTTAGAATACAGAGGTGTTGGAGTTTAGCCAAATTTCCTACTATGAAACAGATTGGGACAAAATAAACGTTAAAAGACAGAGGTGTTGGAGTTTAGCCTTCTTTTCGTCACTGAAACAGCTTGGTACAAATAAACGTTAGAATATGGAGGTGTTTGAGTTTAGCCAAATTTCCTACACTGAAACGGCTTGGTACAAACACACTTTAGAAGACAGAGGTGTTGGAGTTTAGCGTTCTTTTCGTCACTGAAACAGCTTGGTACAAAAAACACGTTAGAATACAGAGGGGTTGGAGTTTAGCCAAATTTCCTACACTGAAACGGCTTGGTACAAACACACTTTAGAAGACAGAGGTGTTGGAGTTTAGCGTTCTTTTCGTCACTGAAACGGCTTGGTACAAAAAACACGTTAGAATACAGAGGTGTTGGAGTTTAGCCAAATTTCCTAATATGAAACAGCTTGGGACAAAATACACGTTAAAAGACAGAGGTGTTGGAGTTTAGCCTTCTTTTCGTCACTGAAACAGCTTGGTACAAATAAACGTTAGAATACAGAGGTGTTGGAGTTTAGCCAAATTTCCTACTATGAAACAGCTTGGGACAAAATACACGTTAAAAGACAGAGGTGTTGGAGTTTAGCCTTCTTTTCGTCACTGAAACAGCTTGGTACAAATAAACGTTAGAATATGGAGGTGTTTGAGTTTAGCCAAATTTCCTACACTGAAACGGCTTGGTACAAACACACTTTAGAAGACAGAGGTGTTGGAGTTTAGCGTTCTTTTCGTCACTGAAACGGCTTGGTACAAAAAACACGTTAGAATACAGAGGTGTTGGAGTTTAGCCACATTTCCTACTATGAAACAGATTGGGACAAAATAAACGTTAAAAGACAGAGGTGTTGGAGTTTAGCCTTCTTTTCGTCACTGAAACAGCTTGGTACAAATAAACGTTAGAATATGGAGGTGTTTGAGTTTAGCCAAATTTCCTACAGTGAAACGGCTTGGTACAAATACACTTTAGAAGACAGAGGTGTTGGAGTTTAGCGTTCTTTTCGTCACTGAAACAGCTTGGTACAAAAAACACGTTAGAATACAGAGGTGTTGGAGTTAGGCCAAATCTCCTACACTGAAACGGCTTGGTACAAACACACTTTAGAAGACAGAGGTGTTGGGGTTTATCCTTCTTTTCGTCACTGAAACGGCTTGGTACAAAAAACACGTTAGAATACAGAGGTGTTGGAGTTTAGCCAAATTTCCTACTATGAAACAGCTTGGGACAAAATACACGTTAAAAGACAGAGGTGTTGGAGTTTAGCATTCTTTTCGTCACTGAAACAGCTTGGTACAAAAAATACGTTAGAATACAGAGGTGTTGGAGTTTAGCCAAATTTCCTACACTGTAACGGCTTGGTACAAACACACTTTAGAAGACAGAGGTGTTGGAGTTTAGCGTTCTTTTCGTCACTGAAACGGCTTGGTACAAAAAACACGTTAGAATACAGAGGTGTTGGAGTTTAGCCAAATTTCCTACTATGAAACAGATTGGGACAAAATAAACGTTAAAAGACAGAGGTGTTGGAGTTTAGCCTTCTTTTCGTCACTGAAACAGCTTGGTACAAATTAACGTTAGAATATGGAGGTGTTTGAGTTTAGCCAAATTTCCTACACTGAAACGGCTTGGTACAAACACACTTTAGAAGACAGAGGTGTTGGAGTTTAGCGTTCTTTTTGTCACTGAAACGGCTTGGTACAAAAAACACGTTAGAATACAGAGGTGTTGGAGTTTAGCCAAATTTCCTACTATGAAACAGATTGGGACAAAATAAACGTTAAAAGACAGAGGTGTTGGAGTTTAGCCTTCTTTTCGTCACTGAAACAGCTTGGTACAAATAAACGTTAGAATATGGAGGTGTTTGAGTTTAGCCAAATTTCCTACACTGAAACGGCTTGGTACAAACACACTTTAGAAGACAGAGGTGTTGGAGTTTAGCGTTCTTTTCGTCACTGAAACAGCTTGGTACAAAAAACACGTTAGAATACAGAGGGGTTGGAGTTTAGCCAAATTTCCTACACTGAAACGGCTTGGTACAAACACACTTTAGAAGACAGAGGTGTTGGAGTTTATCCTTCTTTTCGTCACTGAAACGGCTTGGTACAAAAAACACGTTAGAATACAGAGGTGTTGGAGTTTAGCCAAATTTCCTAATATGAAACAGCTTGGGACAAAATACACGTTAAAAGACAGAGGTGTTGGAGTTTAGCCTTCTTTTCGTCACTGAAACAGCTTGGTACAAATAAACGTTAGAATACAGAGGTGTTGGAGTTTAGCCAAATTTCCTACTATGAAACAGCTTGGGACAAAATACACGTTAAAAGACAGAGGTGTTGGAGTTTAGCCTTCTTTTCGTCACTGAAACAGCTTGGTACAAATAAACGTTAGAATATGGAGGTGTTTGAGTTTAGCCAAATTTCCTACACTGAAACGGCTTGGTACAAACACACTTTAGAAGACAGAGGTGTTGGAGTTTAGCGTTCTTTTCGTCACTGAAACGGCTTGGTACAAAAAACACGTTAGAATACAGAGGTGTTGGAGTTTAGCCACATTTCCTACTATGAAACAGATTGGGACAAAATAAACGTTAAAAGACAGAGGTGTTGGAGTTTAGCCTTCTTTTCGTCACTGAAACAGCTTGGTACAAATAAACGTTAGAATATGGAGGTGTTTGAGTTTAGCCAAATTTCCTACACTGAAACGGCTTGGTACAAACACACTTTAGAAGACAGAGGTGTTGGAGTTTAGCGTTCTTTTCGTCACTGAAACGGCTTGGTACAAAAAACACGTTAGAATACAGAGGTGTTGGAGTTTAGCCACATTTCCTACTATGAAACAGATTGGGACAAAATAAACGTTAAAAGACAGAGGTGTTGGAGTTTAGCCTTCTTTTCGTCACTGAAACAGCTTGGTACAAATAAACGTTAGAATATGGAGGTGTTTGAGTTTAGCCAAATTTCCTACAGTGAAACGGCTTGGTACAAATACACTTTAGAAGACAGAGGTGTTGGAGTTTAGCGTTCTTTTCGTCACTGAAACAGCTTGGTACAAAAAACACGTTAGAATACAGAGGTGTTGGAGTTAGGCCAAATCTCCTACACTGAAACGGCTTGGTACAAACACACTTTAGAAGACAGAGGTGTTGGGGTTTATCCTTCTTTTCGTCACTGAAACGGCTTGGTACAAAAAACACGTTAGAATACAGAGGTGTTGGAGTTTAGCCAAATTTCCTACTATGAAACAGCTTGGGACAAAATACACGTTAAAAGACAGAGGTGTTGGAGTTTAGCATTCTTTTCGTCACTGAAACAGCTTGGTACAAAAAATACGTTAGAATACAGAGGTGTTGGAGTTTAGCCAAATTTCCTACACTGTAACGGCTTGGTACAAACACACTTTAGAAGACAGAGGTGTTGGAGTTTAGCGTTCTTTTCGTCACTGAAACGGCTTGGTACAAAAAACACGTTAGAATACAGAGGTGTTGGAGTTTAGCCAAATTTCCTACTATGAAACAGATTGGGACAAAATAAACGTTAAAAGACAGAGGTGTTGGAGTTTAGCCTTCTTTTCGTCACTGAAACAGCTTGGTACAAATTAACGTTAGAATATGGAGGTGTTTGAGTTTAGCCAAATTTCCTACACTGAAACGGCTTGGTACAAACACACTTTAGAAGACAGAGGTGTTGGAGTTTAGCGTTCTTTTTGTCACTGAAACGGCTTGGTACAAAAAACACGTTAGAATACAGAGGTGTTGGAGTTTAGCCAAATTTCCTACTATGAAACAGATTGGGACAAAATAAACGTTAAAAGACAGAGGTGTTGGAGTTTAGCCTTCTTTTCGTCACTGAAACAGCTTGGTACAAATAAACGTTAGAATATGGAGGTGTTTGAGTTTAGCCAAATTTCCTACACTGAAACGGCTTGGTACAAACACACTTTAGAAGACAGAGGTGTTGGAGTTTAGCGTTCTTTTCGTCACTGAAACAGCTTGGTACAAAAAACACGTTAGAATACAGAGGGGTTGGAGTTTAGCCAAATTTCCTACACTGAAACGGCTTGGTACAAACACACTTTAGAAGACAGAGGTGTTGGAGTTTATCCTTCTTTTCGTCACTGAAACGGCTTGGTACAAAAAACACGTTAGAATACAGAGGTGTTGGAGTTTAGCCAAATTTCCTAATATGAAACAGCTTGGGACAAAATACACGTTAAAAGACAGAGGTGTTGGAGTTTAGCCTTCTTTTCGTCACTGAAACAGCTTGGTACAAATAAACGTTAGAATACAGAGGTGTTGGAGTTTAGCCAAATTTCCTACTATGAAACAGCTTGGGACAAAATACACGTTAAAAGACAGAGGTGTTGGAGTTTAGCCTTCTTTTCGTCACTGAAACAGCTTGGTACAAATAAACGTTAGAATATGGAGGTGTTTGAGTTTAGCCAAATTTCCTACACTGAAACGGCTTGGTACAAACACACTTTAGAAGACAGAGGTGTTGGAGTTTAGCGTTCTTTTCGTCACTGAAACGGCTTGGTACAAAAAACACGTTAGAATACAGAGGTGTTGGAGTTTAGCCACATTTCCTACTATGAAACAGATTGGGACAAAATAAACGTTAAAAGACAGAGGTGTTGGAGTTTAGCCTTCTTTTCGTCACTGAAACAGCTTGGTACAAATAAACGTTAGAATATGGAGGTGTTTGAGTTTAGCCAAATTTCCTACAGTGAAACGGCTTGGTACAAATACACTTTAGAAGACAGAGGTGTTGGAGTTTAGCGTTCTTTTCGTCACTGAAACAGCTTGGTACAAAAAACACGTTAGAATACAGAGGTGTTGGAGTTAGGCCAAATCACCTACACTGAAACGGCTTGGTACAAACACACTTTAGAAGACAGAGGTGTTGGGGTTTATCCTTCTTTTCGTCACTGAAACGGCTTGGTACAAAAAACACGTTAGAATACAGAGGTGTTGGAGTTTAGCCAAATTTCCTACTATGAAACAGCTTGGGACAAAATACACGTTAAAAGACAGAGGTGTTGGAGTTTAGCATTCTTTTCGTCACTGAAACAGCTTGGTACAAAAAATACGTTAGAATACAGAGGTGTTGGAGTTTAGCCAAATTTCCTACACTGTAACGGCTTGGTACAAACACACTTTAGAAGACAGAGGTGTTGGAGTTTAGCGTTCTTTTCGTCACTGAAACGGCTTGGTACAAAAAACACGTTAGAATACAGAGGTGTTGGAGTTTAGCCAAATTTCCTACTATGAAACAGCTTGGTACAAACACACTTTAGAAGACAGAGGTGTTGGGGTTTATCCTTCTTTTCGTCACTGAAACGGCTTGGTACAAAAAACGCGTTAGAATACAGAGGTGTTGGAGTTTAGCCAAATTTCCTACTATGAAACAGCTTGGGACAAAATACACGTTAAAAGACAGAGGTGTTGGAGTTTAGCCTTCTTTTCGTCACTGAAACAGCTTGGTACAAATAAACGTTAGAATATGGAGGTGTTTGAGTTTAGCCAAATTTCCTACACTGAAACGGCTTGGTACAAACACACTTTAGAAGACAGAGGTGTTGGAGTTTAGCGTTCTTTTCGTCACTGAAACGGCTTGGTACAAAAAACACGTTAGAATACAGAGGTGTTGGAGTTTAGCCACATTTCCTACTATGAAACAGATTGGGACAAAATAAACGTTAAAAGACAGAGGTGTTGGAGTTTAGCCTTCTTTTCGTCACTGAAACAGCTTGGTACAAATAAACGTTAGAATATGGACGTGTTTGAGTTTAGCCAAATTTCCTACAGTGAAACGGCTTGGTACAAATACACTTTAGAAGACAGAGGTGTTGGAGTTTAGCGTTCTTTTCGTCACTGAAACAGCTTGGTACAAAAAACACGTTAGAATACAGAGGTGTTGGAGTTTAGCCAAATCTCCTACACTGAAACGGCTTGGTACAAACACACTTTAGAAGACAGAGGTGTTGGGGTTTATCCTTCTTTTCGTCACTGAAACGGCTTGGTACAAAAAACACGTTAGAATACAGAGGTGTTGGAGTTTAGCCAAATTTCCTACTATGAAACAGCTTGGGACAAAATACACGTTAAAAGACAGAGGTGTTGGAGTTTAGCATTCTTTTCGTCACTGAAACAGCTTGGTACAAAAAATACGTTAGAATACAGAGGTGTTGGAGTTTAGCCAAATTTCCTACACTGTAACGGCTTGGTACAAACACACTTTAGAAGACAGAGGTGTTGGAGTTTAGCGTTCTTTTCGTCACTGAAACGGCTTGGTACAAAAAACACGTTAGAATACAGAGGTGTTGGAGTTTAGCCAAATTTCCTACTATGAAACAGATTGGGACAAAATAAACGTTAAAAGACAGAGGTGTTGGAGTTTAGCCTTCTTTTCGTCACTGAAACAGCTTGGTACAAATTAACGTTAGAATATGGAGGTGTTTGAGTTTAGCCAAATTTCCTACACTGAAACGGCTTGGTACAAACACACTTTAGAAGACAGAGGTGTTGGAGTTTAGCGTTCTTTTTGTCACTGAAACGGCTTGGTACAAAAAACACGTTAGAATACAGAGGTGTTGGAGTTTAGCCAAATTTCCTACTATGAAACAGATTGGGACAAAATAAACGTTAAAAGACAGAGGTGTTGGAGTTTAGCCTTCTTTTCGTCACTGAAACAGCTTGGTACAAATAAACGTTAGATTATGGAGGTGTTTGAGTTTAGCCAAATTTCCTACACTGAAACGGCTTGGTACAAACACACTTTAGAAGACAGAGGTGTTGGAGTTTAGCGTTCTTTTCGTCACTGAAACAGCTTGGTACAAAAAACACGTTAGAATACAGAGGGGTTGGAGTTTAGCCAAATTTCCTACACTGAAACGGCTTGGTACAAACACACTTTAGAAGACAGAGGTGTTGGAGTTTAGCGTTCTTTTCGTCACTGAAACGGCTTGGTACAAAAAACACGTTAGAATACAGAGGTGTTGGAGTTTAGCCAAATTTCCTAATATGAAACAGCTTGGGACAATATACACGTTAAAAGACAGAGGTGTTGGAGTTTAGCCTTCTTTTCGTCACTGAAACAGCTTGGTACAAATAGACGTTAGAATACAGAGGTGTTGGAGTTTAGCCAAATTTCCTACTATGAAACAGCTTGGGACAAAATACACGTTAAAAGACAGAGGTGTTGGAGTTTAGCCTTCTTTTCGTCACTGAAACAGCTTGGTACAAATAAACGTTAGAATATGGAGGTGTTTGAGTTTAGCCAAATTTCCTACACTGAAACGGCTTGGTACAAACACACTTTAGAAGACAGAGGTGTTGGAGTTTAGCGTTCTTTTCGTCACTGAAACGGCTTGGTACAAAAAACACGTTAGAATACAGAGGTGTTAGAGTTTAGCCACATTTCCTACTATGAAACAGATTGGGACAAAATAAACGTTAAAAGACAGAGGTGTTGGAGTTTAGCCTTCTTTTCGTCACTGAAACAGCTTGGTACAAATAAACGTTAGAATATGGAGGTGTTTGAGTTTAGCCAAATTTCCTACAGTGAAACGGCTTGGTACAAATACACTTTAGAAGACAGAGGTGTTGGAGTTTAGCGTTCTTTTCGTCACTGAAACAGCTTGGTACAAAAAACACGTTAGAATACAGAGGTGTTGGAGTTAAGCCAAATCTCCTACACTGAAACGGCTTGGTACAAACACACTTTAGAAGACAGAGGTGTTGGGGTTTATCCTTCTTTTCGTCACTGAAACGGCTTGGTACAAAAAACACGTTAGAATACAGAGGTGTTGGAGTTTAGCCAAATTTCCTACTACGAAACAGCTTGGGACAAAATACACGTTAAAAGACAGAGGTGTTGGAGTTTAGCATTCTTTTCGTCACTGAAACAGCTTGGTACAAAAAATACGTTAGAATACAGAGGTGTTGGAGTTTAGCCAAATTTCCTACACTGTAACGGCTTGGTACAAACACACTTTAGAAGACAGAGGTGTTGGAGTTTAGCGTTCTTTTCGTCACTGAAACGGCTTGGTACAAAAAACACGTTAGAATACAGAGGTGTTGGAGTTTAGCCAAATTTCCTACTATGAAACAGCTTGGTACAAACACACTTTAGAAGACAGAGGTGTTGGGGTTTATCCTTCTTTTCGTCACTGAAACGGCTTGGTACAAAAAACACGTTAGAATACAGAGGTGTTGGAGTTTAGCCAAATTTCCTACTATGAAACAGCTTGGGACAAAATACACGTTAAAAGACAGAGGTGTTGGAGTTTAGCCTTCTTTTCGTCACTGAAACAGCTTGGTACAAATAAACGTTAGAATATGGAGGTGTTTGAGTTTAGCCAAATTTCCTACACTGAAACGGCTTGGTACAAACACACTTTAGAAGACAGAGGTGTTGGAGTTTAGCGTTCTTTTCGTCACTGAAACAGCTTGGTACAAAAAACACGTTAGAATACAGAGGTGTTGGAGTTTAGCCAAATTTCCTACACTGAAACGGCTTTGGACAAAATACACGTTAAAAGACAGAGGTGTTGGAGTTTAGCCTTCTTTTCGTCACTGAAACAGCTTGGTACAAATAAACGTTAGAATATGGAGGTGTTTGAGTTTAGCCAAATTTCCTACACTGAAACGGCTTGGTACAAACACACTTTAGAAGACAGAGGTGTTGGGGTTTAGCGTTCTTTTCGACACTGAAACAGCTTGGTACAAAATACACGTTAAAAGACAGAGGTGTTGGAGTTTAGCCTTCTTTTCGTCACTGAAACGGCTTGGTACAAAAAACACGTTAGAATACAGAGGTGTTGGTTTTAGCCACAATTCCTACTATGAAACAGCTTGGGACAAAATACACGTTAAAAGACAGAGGTGTTGGAGTTTAGCCTTCTTTTCGTCACTGAAACAGCTTGGTACAAATAAACGTTAGAATATGGAGGTGTTTGAGTTTAGCCAAATTTCCTACACTGAAACGGCTTGGTACAAACACACTTTAGAAGACAGAGGTGTTGGAGTTTAGCGTTCATTTCGTCACTGAAACAGCTTGGTACAAAAAACACGTTAGAATACAGAGGTGTTGGAGTTTAGCCAAATTTCCTACACTGAAACGGCTTGGTACAAACACACTTTAGAAGACAGAGGTTTTTTAGTTAATCCTTCTTTTCGTCACTGAAACGGCTTGGTACAAAAACACGTTAGAATACAGAGGTGTTGGAGTTTAGCCAAATTTCCTACTATGAAACAGCTTGGGACAAAATACACGTTAAAAGACAGAAGTGTTGGAGTTTAGCCTTTTTTTCGTCACTGAAACAGCTTGGTACAAATAAACGTTAGAATATGGAGGTGTTTGAGTTTAGCCAAATTTCCTACACTGAAACAGCTTGGTACAAAAACACTTTAGAAGACAGAGGTGTTGGAGTTTAGCGTTCTTTTCGTCACTGAAAAAGCTTGGTACAAAAAACACGTTAGAATACAGAGGTGTTTGAGTTTAGCCTAATTTCCTACACTGAAACGGTTTGGTACAAACACACTTTAGAAGACAGAGGTTTTTTCGTTAATCCTTCTTTTCGTCACTGAAACGGCTTGGTACAAAAACACGTTAGAATACAGAGGTGTTGGAGTTTAGCCAAATTTCCTACTATGAAACAGCTTGGGACAAAATACACGTTAAAAGACAGAAGTGTTGGAGTTTAGCCTTTTTTTCGTCACTGAAACAGCTTGGTACAAATAAACGGTAGAATATGGAGGTGTTTGAGTTTAGCCAAATTTCCTACACTGAAACGGCTTGGTACAAAAACACTTTAGAAGACAGAGGTGTTGGAGTTTAGCGTTCTTTTCGTCACTGAAACGGCTTGGTACAAAAAACACGTTAGAATACAGAGGTGTTGGAGTTTAGCCAAATTTCCTACTATGAAACAGATTGGGACAAAATAAACGTTAAAAGACAGAGGTGTTGGAGTTTAGCCTTTTTTTCGTCACTGAAACAGCTTGGTACAAATAAACGTTAGAATATGGAGGTGTTTGAGTTTAGCCAAATTTCCTACACTGAAACGGCTTGGTACAAAAACACTTTAGAAGACAGAGGTGTTGGAGTTTAGCGTTCTTTTCGTCACTGAAACAGCTTGGTACAAAAAACACGTTAGAATACAGAGGTGTTTGAGTTTAGACTAATTTCCTACTATGAAACGGTTTGGTACAAAAACACTTTAGAAGACAGAGGTGTTGGAGTTTAGCGTTCTTTTCGTCACTGAAACGGCTTGGTACAAAAAACGCGTTAGAATACAGAGGTGTTGGAGTTTAGCCAAATTTCCTACTATGAAACAGCTTGGGACAAAATACACGTTAAAAGACAGAGGTGTTGGAGTTTAGCCTTCTTTTCGTCACTGAAACAGCTTGGTACAAATAAACGTTAGAATATGGAGGTGTTTGAGTTTAGCCAAATTTCCTACACTGAAACGGCTTGGTACAAACACACTTTAGAAGACAGAGGTGTTGGAGTTTAGCGTTCTTTTCGTCACTGAAACGGCTTGGTACAAAAAACACGTTAGAATACAGAGGTGTTGGAGTTTAGCCACATTTCCTACTATGAAACAGATTGGGACAAAATAAACGTTAAAAGACAGAGGTGTTGGAGTTTAGCCTTCTTTTCGTCACTGAAACAGCTTGGTACAAATAAACGTTAGAATATGGACGTGTTTGAGTTTAGCCAAATTTCCTACAGTGAAACGGCTTGGTACAAATACACTTTAGAAGACAGAGGTGTTGGAGTTTAGCGTTCTTTTCGTCACTGAAACAGCTTGGTACAAAAAACACGTTAGAATACAGAGGTGTTGGAGTTTAGCCAAATCTCCTACACTGAAACGGCTTGGTACAAACACATTTTAGAAGACAGAGGTGTTGGGGTTTATCCTTCTTTTCGTCACTGAAACGGCTTGGTACAAAAAACACGTTAGAATACAGAGGTGTTGGAGTTTAGCCAAATTTCCTACTATGAAACAGCTTGGGACAAAATACACGTTAAAAGACAGAGGTGTTGGAGTTTAGCATTCTTTTCGTCACTGAAACAGCTTGGTACAAAAAATACGTTAGAATACAGAGGTGTTGGAGTTTAGCCAAATTTCCTACACTGTAACGGCTTGGTACAAACACACTTTAGAAGACAGAGGTGTTGGAGTTTAGCGTTCTTTTCGTCACTGAAACGGCTTGGTACAAAAAACACGTTAGAATACAGAGGTGTTGGAGTTTAGCCAAATTTCCTACTATGAAACAGATTGGGACAAAATAAACGTTAAAAGACAGAGGTGTTGGAGTTTAGCCTTCTTTTCGTCACTGAAACAGCTTGGTACAAATTAACGTTAGAATATGGAGGTGTTTGAGTTTAGCCAAATTTCCTACACTGAAACGGCTTGGTACAAACACACTTTAGAAGACAGAGGTGTTGGAGTTTAGCGTTCTTTTTGTCACTGAAACGGCTTGGTACAAAAAACACGTTAGAATACAGAGGTGTTGGAGTTTAGCCAAATTTCCTACTATGAAACAGATTGGGACAAAATAAACGTTAAAAGACAGAGGTGTTGGAGTTTAGCCTTCTTTTCGTCACTGAAACAGCTTGGTACAAATAAACGTTAGAATATGGAGGTGTTTGAGTTTAGCCAAATTTCCTACACTGAAACGGCTTGGTACAAACACACTTTAGAAGACAGAGGTGTTGGAGTTTAGCGTTCTTTTCGTCACTGAAACGGCTTGGTACAAAAAACACGTTAGAATACAGAGGTGTTGGAGTTTAGCCAAATTTCCTACTATGAAACAGCTTGGGACAAAATACACGTTAAAAGACAGAGGTGTTGGAGTTTAGCCTTCTTTTCGTCACTGAAACAGCTTGGTACAAATAAACGTTAGAATATGGAGGTGTTTGAGTTTAGCCAAATTTCCTACACTGAAACGGCTTGGTACAAACACACTTTAGAAGACAGAGGTGTTGGAGTTTAGCGTTCTTTTCGTCACTGAAACAGCTTGGTACAAAAAACACGTTAGAATACAGAGGTGTTGGAGTTTAGCCAAATTTCCTACACTGAAACGGCTTGGGACAAAATACACGTTAAAAGACAGAGGTGTTGGAGTTTAGCCTTCTTTTCGTCACTGAAACAGCTTGGTACAAATAAACGTTAGAATATGGAGGTGTTTGAGTTTAGCCAAATTTCCTACACTGAAACGGCTTGGTACAAACACACTTTAGAAGACAGAGGTGTTGGGGTTTAGCGTTCTTTTCGACACTGAAACAGCTTGGTACAAAATACACGTTAAAAGACAGAGGTGTTGGAGTTTAGCCTTCTTTTCGTCACTGAAACGGCTTGGTACAAAAAACACGTTAGAATACAGAGGTGTTGGTTTTAGCCACAATTCCTACTATGAAACAGCTTGGGACAAAATACACGTTAAAAGACAGAGGTGTTGGAGTTTAGCCTTCTTTTCGTCACTGAAACAGCTTGGTACAAATAAACGTTAGAATATGGAGGTGTTTGAGTTTAGCCAAATTTCCTACACTGAAACGGCTTGGTACAAACACACTTTAGAAGACAGAGGTGTTGGAGTTTAGCGTTCATTTCGTCACTGAAACAGCTTGGTACAAAAAACACGTTAGAATACAGAGGTGTTGGAGTTTAGCCAAATTTCCTACACTGAAACGGCTTGGTACAAACACACTTTAGAAGACAGAGGTTTTTTAGTTAATCCTTCTTTTCGTCACTGAAACGGCTTGGTACAAAAACACGTTAGAATACAGAGGTGTTGGAGTTTAGCCAAATTTCCTACTATGAAACAGCTTGGGACAAAATACACGTTAAAAGACAGAAGTGTTGGAGTTTAGCCTTTTTTTCGTCACTGAAACAGCTTGGTACAAATAAACGTTAGAATATGGAGGTGTTTGAGTTTAGCCAAATTTCCTACACTGAAACAGCTTGGTACAAAAACACTTTAGAAGACAGAGGTGTTGGAGTTTAGCGTTCTTTTCGTCACTGAAACAGCTTGGTACAAAAAACACGTTAGAATACAGAGGTGTTTGAGTTTAGCCTAATTTCCTACACTGAAACGGTTTGGTACAAACACACTTTAGAAGACAGAGGTTTTTTCGTTAATCCTTCTTTTCGTCACTGAAACGGCTTGGTACAAAAACACGTTAGAATACAGAGGTGTTGGAGTTTAGCCAAATTTCCTACTATGAAACAGCTTGGGACAAAATACACGTTAAAAGACAGAAGTGTTGGAGTTTAGCCTTTTTTTCGTCACTGAAACAGCTTGGTACAAATAAACGTTAGAATATGGAGGTGTTTGAGTTTAGCCAAATTTCCTACACTGAAACGGCTTGGTACAAAAACACTTTAGAAGACAGAGGTGTTGGAGTTTAGCGTTCTTTTCGTCACTGAAACGGCTTGGTACAAAAAACACGTTAGAATACAGAGGTGTTGGAGTTTAGCCAAATTTCCTACTATGAAACAGATTGGGACAAAATAAACGTTAAAAGACAGAGGTGTTGGAGTTTAGCCTTTTTTTCGTCACTGAAACAGCTTGGTACAAATAAACGTTAGAATATGGAGGTGTTTGAGTTTAGCCAAATTTCCTACACTGAAACGGCTTGGTACAAAAACACTTTAGAAGACAGAGGTGTTGGAGTTTAGCGTTCTTTTCGTCACTGAAACAGCTTGGTACAAAAAACACGTTAGAATACAGAGGTGTTTGAGTTTAGACTAATTTCCTACTATGAAACGGTTTGGTACAAACACACTTTAGAAGACAGAGGTGTTGGAGTTTAGCGTTCTTTTCGTCACTGAAACGGCTTGGTACAAAAAACGCGTTAGAATACAGAGGTGTTGGAGTTTAGCCAAATTTCCTACTATGAAACAGCTTGGGACAAAATACACGTTAAAAGACAGAGGTGTTGGAGTTTAGCCTTCTTTTCGTCACTGAAACAGCTTGGTACAAATAAACGTTAGAATATGGAGGTGTTTGAGTTTAGCCAAATTTCCTACACTGAAACGGCTTGGTACAAACACACTTTAGAAGACAGAGGTGTTGGAGTTTAGCGTTCTTTTCGTCACTGAAACGGCTTGGTACAAAAAACACGTTAGAATACAGAGGTGTTGGAGTTTAGCCACATTTCCTACTATGAAACAGATTGGGACAAAATAAACGTTAAAAGACAGAGGTGTTGGAGTTTAGCCTTCTTTTCGTCACTGAAACAGCTTGGTACAAATAAACGTTAGAATATGGACGTGTTTGAGTTTAGCCAAATTTCCTACAGTGAAACGGCTTGGTACAAATACACTTTAGAAGACAGAGGTGTTGGAGTTTAGCGTTCTTTTCGTCACTGAAACAGCTTGGTACAAAAAACACGTTAGAATACAGAGGTGTTGGAGTTTAGCCAAATCTCCTACACTGAAACGGCTTGGTACAAACACACTTTAGAAGACAGAGGTGTTGGGGTTTATCCTTCTTTTCGTCACTGAAACGGCTTGGTACAAAAAACACGTTAGAATACAGAGGTGTTGGAGTTTAGCCAAATTTCCTACTATGAAACAGCTTGGGACAAAATACACGTTAAAAGACAGAGGTGTTGGAGTTTAGCATTCTTTTCGTCACTGAAACAGCTTGGTACAAAAAATACGTTAGAATACAGAGGTGTTGGAGTTTAGCCAAATTTCCTACACTGTAACGGCTTGGTACAAACACACTTTAGAAGACAGAGGTGTTGGAGTTTAGCGTTCTTTTCGTCACTGAAACGGCTTGGTACAAAAAACACGTTAGAATACAGAGGTGTTGGAGTTTAGCCAAATTTCCTACTATGAAACAGATTGGGACAAAATAAACGTTAAAAGACAGAGGTGTTGGAGTTTAGCCTTCTTTTCGTCACTGAAACAGCTTGGTACAAATTAACGTTAGAATATGGAGGTGTTTGAGTTTAGCCAAATTTCCTACACTGAAACGGCTTGGTACAAACACACTTTAGAAGACAGAGGTGTTGGAGTTTAGCGTTCTTTTTGTCACTGAAACGGCTTGGTACAAAAAACACGTTAGAATACAGAGGTGTTGGAGTATAGCCAAATTTCCTACTATGAAACAGATTGGGACAAAATAAACGTTAAAAGACAGAGGTGTTGGAGTTTAGCCTTCTTTTTGTCACTGAAACAGCTTGGTACAAATAAACGTTAGAATATGGAGGTGTTTGAGTTTAGCCAAATTTCCTACACTGAAACGGCTTGGTACAAACACACTTTAGAAGACAGAGGTGTTGGAGTTTAGCGTTCTTTTCGTCACTGAAACAGCTTGGTACAAAAAACACGTTAGAATACAGAGGGGTTGGAGTTTAGCCAAATTTCCTACACTGAAACGGCTTGGTACAAACACACTTTAGAAGACAGAGGTGTTGGAGTTTAGCGTTCTTTTCGTCACTGAAACGGCTTGGTACAAAAAACACGTTAGAATACAGAGGTGTTGGAGTTTAGCCAAATTTCCTAATATGAAACAGCTTGGGACAAAATACACGTTAAAAGACAGAGGTGTTGGAGTTTAGCCTTCTTTTCGTCACTGAAACAGCTTGGTACAAATAAACGTTAGAATATGGAGGTGTTTGAGTTTAGCCAAATTTCCTACACTGAAACGGCTTGGTACAAACACACTTTAGAAGACAGAGGTGTTGGAGTTTAGCGTTCTTTTCGTCACTGAAACGGCTTGGTACAAAAAACACGTTAGAATACAGAGGTGTTGGAGTTTAGCCAAATATCCTACTATGAAACAGCTTGGGACAAAATACACGTTAAAAACAGAGGTGTTGGAGTTTAGCCTTCTTTTCGTCACTGAAACAGCTTGGTACAAATAAACGTTAGAATATAGAGGTGTTTGAGTTTAGCCAAATTTCCTACACTGAAACGGCTTGGTACAAACACATTTTAGAAGACAGAGGTGTTGGAGTTTAGCGTTCTTTTTTAGTCACTGAAACGGCTTGGTACAAAAAACACGTTAGAATACAGAGGTGTTGGAGTTTAGCCAAATTTCCTACTATGAAACAGATTGGGACAAAATAAACGTTAAAAGACAGAGGTGTTGGAGTTTAGCCTTCTTTTCGTCACTGAATTAGCTTGGTACAAATAAACGTTAGAATATGGAGGTGTTTGAGTTTAGCCAAATTTCCTACACTGAAACGGCTTGGTACAAACACACTTTAGAAGACAGAGGTGTTGGAGTTTAGCGTTCTTTTCGTCACTGAAACGGCTTGGTACAAAAAACACGTTAGAATACAGAGGTGTTGGAGTTTAGCCAAATTTCCTACTATGAAACAGATTGGGACAAAATAAACGTTAAAAGACAGAGGTGTTGGAGTTTAGCCTTCTTTTCGTCACTGAAACAGCTTGGTAAAAACACACTTTAGAAGACAAAGATGTTGGAGTTTAGCCAAATTTCCTACCCTGAAACGGCTTGGTATAAATACACGTTAGAAATACACACTTTAGAAAACAGAGGTGCAGAAGTTGAGTTCTTCCTTGAAACATCTTTTTACAAACACAATTTAAAAGATTGATGTGTAGGAGCTTAGTTTGATTGAATTTAGTTTAGCATGCAAAGATTGTTATTGATCTTTACTTTTCCCGTGTTAGGAAATAATATAAATTTATAAATTTCCTTAATGCTAATGTCAAGTAGAGGAAGTGACGGGTAATGAAAACAGATGTTTTATGAATTTATTCGTTTTCACAAAACTAAATGAAATAATCGATTGTACAGACTATATAGGCAGTTGCTTTGGTACTGTATTCTTTCCTCTAAGTGAAGAAAAAAACATCTGTTTGCGTTTAGCTACTGCCATGTTTGGCCTTCGGAAATATTCGGAGGTTTCGGTACATATACCGAAGCGAGGGAGAAACATTACCGCGTGCCTTAATATTACTGAAACTAGCGAAGCAACTGTGGAGCAAATAATTCCGAGCAGTTAAGAGAGAAGAAACAAGCAATTAAGGAGATACCCGTGGGAGATGCTATTAGGAAGTAGGCTTCTAGACCGGAGCCGGTTGTCAGTGTGATTGCCTGAGTTATTGTTTTAGATGTTGCGGCTGTAAGACGACAAAATATATTTTTTGAGGTTACTCAGCAATATTCACATTCTTTGCGCAAGTACTTAAGCTAAAGGAAATGAGAATGAAAAAATTAATAAAACTACCAACGTTCAGATGCCTCTCGATAAAACCCTCACCGTGACAGACACAGAAGTAGATGTCGCCCACGAATCGATTACCAATACCTTCTATTGTTGCAAGTGGATAGGCTGTTATCGATGTCGATGTGTTGTTATTGTTAGATAGAGTGTTTCCGCAGTCGATACGGAAAGCAGTTTCCGGCATTTCTATTTCTTCCTACAAAAACGTAAATTTACTACGAAAAATGTTTAATGTGAAATAGTAAAGAGATTTTAACAACACATTGTCAACGTTACACGACAGTCTAAGTCAAACATTCTTGAGAAAAGTTCGTAAAATGACTTCAACACTTTTACAATCAGTTAGTAACCTTTAATGATATTTAACTTCGTTTGGTATGTTGAAATGCCTTCCATCCCTTGTATAACAAATCTAAGATGGCCATAAAATAATTCCTTTGTTCACTTTCCCATTTTATTGTCTAAGGAGTGCACAATACATCCTGTCCTTGAGGGCTTCTGGCACAGTCACACGACCCCACCACAAACACATCGCTAGACATCGTTCTTGTCCCTAGAGTAGTCACTAATAAACATATGCGGAACAGCTGTTCAAGAGTCACCAGTCGTGAATAATCCTTCCATTCAGGGCGGTTGACTGGTGACGGATCACTGTAGTTGTATGTCTAGCAACGTCCTACCCCGTCAAGTTTCCGGATGCAGACGTCGAACCGTGTAATTAAGTTACGGGCGGAGGTATTTGTTAGTAAGTAACTGCGGTGGAACAATAGCCCAGAACCCTGTGTCTTTTACTAAAGAATAGATGAGGATAACATTTTAAATAACAATGGCGGTGGTGGAACTAGTTCTAAGTTTTTGATTTAATGATATTTATTGAGATGGATTCGGATATAAAATATTTTTTTTGTATATAGTTTGAAATGTGTTCGAAAATAATTTTAGATTGTTGAGTGTTGCCTAGCATCTAAATTTTGGAATGAATTCCATGAAACGTCTTGAGATAAGATAAGATATAAAGCTATATTTTATGCTATTTTGGTACTTAAAAAGTACGCATTGAAAAAATTATGTCGCCAGGAACAGTATGAAAAAACCTTTCAGGAATGTACTCAAAAATTTCGCAAAGTTGTATGGCGATCGGATCAGTGGTTGTGTAACGCATAAGTATCATACATACTATATATATATATATATATATATATATATATATATATATATATATAGAGAGAGAGAGAGAGAGAGAGAGAGAGAGAGAGACAGACAGACAGAGAGACAGAGAGAGAGAGAGGAAGTGAGATAGAAGACGATTAATATAAATACAGTAACATAAGCTATGTGCTAAAACAACTGACCTAACACATCACCTATAACATAAAATCAGCTGTTGTACGGAATAATATGTTATCACTTATTGCATTTAATTTCGGAAATTTTCGGAAAAATTCGTCGATCTCCATATTTGGCCTTATGCTATGTCACTGCAATTCGTTTTACATGTCGCTCTAAACGAAGAAAAAGCCCGGAGGGCGAGGGTTGTTCTAAGGAGACAATGATGAAATCAATGAGGAGACCTAAATAAAATTGTTGTTTTACTCCAAATAATAATGAAATAATTCTCTTGAGTCTGTACCTCTGTACTCGTGTTAGTCAAAACCGTTGCCTGGATATACACGTAAACATCCACTCCAAAGAACAATTTAATCAGCAGATATTTTTCAATTATAAGAACAATCTTATTACACCAGATCATAAGAAATCCACTTTGTTATAAGACCCATTATTAGGCCGACTTTGTTAGCGGCAGTTTTTGTTTTAAAATGTTGTCCGCTTCGATAATCTCATAAAGGGCCGGCGACAGAGTTATTCTTCGGCTTATCCACTTAAAGCCGAGTTCATAAGAAGGGTTGGTATTTTAGGAATTGAGGGGAGATTTATTGGGCAGATATTGTCTGAATGTTGCGAAACTTTGATGAGAATACGTCTTTATATACTTAGCAAGTCCTTATCGTTATTGTCTCATCAGTTTCAATATTATTCAAGTAATCACTTATTTTGCAAGTCTAAGGAAGAGCCTCCATAATGTTTCTGTAAATACTTCCCGAGATATGAGTCTATGGACCAGGGAGGGGGATGTAATAACCCTTAAACTCAGAGTAACCTCTGCACATATCTCCCAGCCAAAAATTGTATTTTAGTTACGTTTTATTAAATTATTACAATTAATTTAAATAAAGTAACATAACCTATGCGTTAAAACAGCTGTTCTGACATATAACCTATAACATAAAACCAGCTGCTTTATGAAAACATATCTTATCACTTAATTTCAGCCAAATGCTATGAAATCACTATAATGCATACCATCCCCCTTTTTAGAAAAGTGTTTCCCCCACATTAAACTAAAATTATTTCATTAAACTCAATTAATGAATTATTATTTGAAAAAAACTGTATTAACAACACGTTCCATCCATTAAAAGTTCTAAAACAAAGTATTTGAATTTGAGTGAATGAATAAAAAATATTTTACTAACGATTGCAGATTTGAACAAGATATATTTAAGGAGAGTGTGAAGTAATAGAAGGAATTATTTCTACTCCCAAGCCAAGTTCATGCTCCCTATCCCCCTGAAAGCATGCCTCAATATAACATACAAATGCCTGGAGATAATATTCGGCAGGATTAGCTTCCTTATACAGGCTTAATATTACTCAAGGCTTCATGCAGGAAGGTAATACCAAGAAGAAAGCTTCGTTCTGTACGGAGTATCTGGTAGTCGATACTCCTTTTGACAAGTACAACTTAACTATCGATTCTATCTCCAGGAAGCCGGTAGATAAGGTCCTCTGAAGTGAGCGTGGATATATTGGCGTAGTACTGGCGCATGGCAAGGGATATACGTTGGGAGGGGCGATTTGTTTGTGTTCACGTTCCTTGTAGCTACACCTGTTTACGGCGAGACTCAGTGCTTATCTTTCCACACAAACCAGCATACCATCTCATTGGAGATAACATAATGTGTATTAACGCGTTTATCTATTTATATAAGAAACCCTGTTCCTCCGATGCAAGGAGGCCTTATAGCGTCAAGCTATTCCAAAATAAATGATTGCGGCCCGTCCTTGTGTATTTCTTGACGCATGTCTCTGGCACAACCGCTACTTCCACTGGGTCTCTCTACTGCAAATCATCGCGTCCCAAAGAAACTCTTAACTATACACGTATATTACTTACGGAAAAAACTTCTTGGCCTTTGGACGGGGTAGGGATGCGTGATAAACCCAAGCCCCTTGTAACAGGGCGGTGTGAAAAAAAACCCGACGACAGTTGGTTGGTATCTAGGTAGGAAGATCTATGTGTATAAGAAGTATGCCTGGTATCGCCTACAAAGAAGAGGATAGTACCACGCCGTGCAAGAAGTAAGGGGGTGTCGTGGCATACAGAAGCAGGATACACAGAGTTAGGTGTGACTAGACGCGAGTGTACTGGGAATAGATGAGGCAAGCTATGAGAGAGCGTGTGCATGGTCCCCATTGACCTGAACACGGTTCCACCCACGTGATATAGTTTTGCCCTTAAGACCTTTTCGGTACTAGCAGCAGCAGCCAGCAGACTGGTTCCAACGAATCCACTCAAGGTTTGTGAGCGTGCGTCTGCCGTTCAAAGGTTTTTAAAATATTAATGCAATTAAATTGAAGTCAAAGCTTTTCAGAATTAAATAAAATCCAGCCGCTTTTACATATAAATACTAATAGGCTAGGATCCTCACGAGGCTGCATTTACACTTTGATCCGCTTACATATCCCTTTTGGCTTGCCGGTTAGTTTATTTACTGGCTTTAAAGAAACCAATAGCCATAGGACTCGTGAAGTCATTACGGGTTAACCAATCGCAAGCGTTCATTATAAATACCGTACACACTGCAGTTAATTCGGTTTAAGGGTCCGACGAAACTATGCCATTGCTTTGGGAAAACATTTCTAACTTTCAAGTTCCTCTTTTCCTTCAACATTTGTAATATTTTAAGAAGAAGTTACATTTTAGCATACAGTGCATTGTGTACCTGTTTCCAAGGTACTATAGGCTCTTACGTTCGCTATGTTTACAAACATATAAAGTGTTACAGTGTTGGAATTTGTAGGAGATAAATTAGGCAGTGTTATTGTCAAGTCAAGTACAATATTAAATTATTATGGGACAGTTTCTTGGCTGGGGCCGCTGATTTGTGCGATTCTGTTCCTGACTAGCTTTGGCCTTAATATTTATACTGATCAATAACTAATCATACAGACACGCGCGCGCGCGCGCGCGCGCACACACACACACACACACACACACACACAAACACAGACACACACACAGTGGTACTTTAAGTTTCTTTACTTTGTGTGTGTGCGCGCGACGTAAATACACACCCACAAAATGTATCCAGTAACCACCGTTTTACGAGACAAGTAGAAAATTAAAATACGTAGACACAGACAATCCTGAAACTGAATCACTCTTTATTACTCATAAACATTTTCCTAACGCCAAACCGGAATTCCATCTGCTTTTAAACGACTACGCACAGGTGCACATGAGTAAATCAAGTGACGTCTTTGTTGCTTCATGCACCCAGGGAGGTAAACCGCAAAATACCTGTATCAGTAGCAGTAATTAGTTTATATTTTTAAAAACTATCAAGAGAAACTTTATTGTTTAAAGTCACTGATATCTTGCTGCATGACAATTTTCAAACTCAATGTTTATTCGTACGCCTATACGTTTGACAATGGAGCACAAGTATTTATTTTAGGAGACAATAACATGTTTTATTTTTTTTTATAACGAAATGTATCTTAATTTGATATTTGTACCTATAATGCGATTTAAGTATATAGTACTGTGATTTGGTATAATATTGTGCAGTTACTGCTAAAGAGTTTTTTTTTCAAAAAGTACATGAAATTGACTTGACTAATGGCTTCTTTTACACTCACAAATTTACTATTTACTTTCTTTATAAACAAATCCATCTTAACTGATTATATTATATATATATATATATATATATATATATATATATATATATATATATATATATTAAAACAACATAGGTTATTCAAATACAAGAATATTTATTATTTTATATCCAAAGCTTTTCGTTGGCAAACAGTACCAACATCATCAGGAATGAAAATTACAATAATGTAAGCTATAGGCCTAAAACATATGTTTAATTAGAAATAGAATTGTTGCTAAATTTATACAAATTGCCAAATTTATTTTGTTGCTGTAACATTATAGACATTGAATATAGTATCAAATTTAGAATGTATTTGTATTTGTTCTTTTATTAATTTGTTATTATTATTGTGTTTATATATTTCGAATGCTTCATATATATTCATTCTTAATCCCTTATTAATTTCTTTTGTTGCTTCATGCTGTTTTTCCATCTGTTACAATATTCCATAAGTGGGTTTTTTATGAAGCACGTTTAAGCCGAAGCTTACTGAGATAAAGCGTTACTTACTGAGACTCCACTAAACGTTTGAAACTGCCTCCAAGCAAGGCAGAAACGATTTCTCTCAGTATGTTTTAGAGCATAAACACGTCAGTGAAACTGTAGAGAAATGACGTCACATGTACGTATTATGAACAGATTGCCCTGATGTTTCCCGAAAATTAAACAAAGCGAAATATCTAACAGCTGTTTTTTCCATCTGTTACAATATTCCGCACTACTCACGTTGTGAAAATTTTTAAAAAAATAATACTAGACCCTCTAAAACTGCGCGCTTTGGTAGGGTAAGTTTTCATTATTGTCTGTGCAACTTTAAAACCAACTTGAGAATATAAACCTGTTACGTTACGAAACTCGCCAAAGTGAGGTGACATTAGAGAGTGTGTATAAGTACTAGACATATAAACTAATGATACTTCCTTCCATGGTAAAAGCTAGTATATATTTGTCTATATAATTTCCGACATATTTCAGTCCATCCCTTGTTCTGTTACAGGTTTCCAAATGGCCACTTCGCTGTCCAACGCCGGTTTGCTCTGGGCGTGCCTCTCCCTCACAGCCGCCATTCTATCGTGTTCCGGATTCTACCTAGAGTTTTGGATTCAGGTATGTTGATTTTAAAATCGAATACAAACGCGATAAGGATCTGACTGAAAGGCATAATACCAACTTCACAAACTAAATACATAAAAGAAGTTTTATTGAGCAAAGCAGGGGTTAATGTATGTGCTATGAAAACGTTGGTAAGCCTGAGTAATCCCGTGTAGGCGGGAACAGAGGCGTTATTCTTCGCTTTAATCCACTTATATTGGAACAAAAGCCTTTCAGTATTATCTAAGTTGGGAAACGATTTTACGGCTGCAGCGTGCGGTGAAATCAGCCCTGAATTAAAGCATACCCGCAACTCTTGTAATAGGCAGCAAAGTTCCGTTTGCAACGAATGTGTTCCAGCAGAAACACTGATCTCCAAGCAATACAAACACATAAACAATTTACCCTACACAACCCTGTGTGTACGTCTTATACAGATCTGTAAAACCTATTCACTAAATACACTCTCCAGTAGCACGAACAAATACGAAGAGATTAATAAACATAAACGTGAAGAGGAAATCCAGGTCATGAAAGTAATGACGAATAAAAACCCTAACAACCAGATACATATACAGCTTATAAAGAAGTTAATGAATATGAAAGTCAATTTAAAGACAAATATAAATAGTGAACAAATATTTCTTTAAAACTATGTATATATATATATATATATATATATATATATATATATATATATATATAGTTTATATATACATACATACATACATATATATATATATATATATATATATATATATATAGTTTATATATACATACATACACACATACATATATATATATATATATATATATATATATATATATATATACACTATCAGCATAGCTGTAGAAGCTATAGAGAAAAAACGGTAACAAAAAGACGATGGTATTGCATTTTATTGAAACTTCAACATATCTTATAAAGGCCGACCACTGCCGGACACCCCTTACAGCAATCTGCAAACTTTCTGGCAGAGCGAATAAGGTTTCCACATCTCTTACTACAGGCTATACAATGTAGTTCTATAAATTATATTGCATTATTGAAAATGGGATCGCGATTTGTTTAACGAAGGCTTATCGGGCGCTACTGTCAGAAAATAGTTTTTTTTCCGATTTTGCTTCTAATTTGTCTTGTCCATCATCTCATGCATAATTTTTAAACATCAGGTGGTGTTGTTGCTAGTAGCAACAAATATTTCAGAAACCACTTGACAGACGCAAAAATTAATTGGAGAGAAATTATAAAGTAAAGAGACGAAGAACTTTCCAGAAATATTTTATATAATATTCTATAACTACTACAACATCTCGGTCTACCGCAATAAGTGTGCCTCTGGTAGATCTCCACATGTAAGCCCTAGATGCTCAGTGATACGTAGTGCACACATACTAGCCTAAACACTGCCCCGATCACCAGCAAAGTGAACACCTGGGCAGTTAAAAACTTTCGTTCGTTCTTACTTCATCTCCCAGTGGCAAGGTTACCAGTTAGCTTGCCAGAGTATATGAAATTATCATTTTGTTTTATGCAACGTTACCAGGAGTAGGAACAAAGATTCAGATTTTCCATTTCCACGTATTTCCATGACTCATACTCCAAGTATACAGCTTTTATTGCATTAGATTCTATTACTACAGTAATGTATTATTGGCATTACAGAAGCGTTGAAATACTTCTAAGTTGAAGTATTACTGACATGCAAAGCCCTTCTGCTTTTAAAGCACGTGGGCACGGTGAAAGCATCCTGCGATAATGTCCTACTCAAGCAAGTAGATTAACCTCTGTGAGATTACGTCGGGCATTATAAGCCGAAAAGGGAAAAACTGCCTGAAGAAGGAAACATTTTAAAAATATCAATAGAAAAAAAAGTGGGTCATGAAAGAACAATTTTGTTATAGTTTCATTTTATTGTATATTTACATATAAATAGGGTAACATAACCTATGCGTTGAAACACCTGTTCTAGTACATAACCTTTAATACAGAATCAGCTGTTTTATGAAATCATATGTTATCACTTATTTTACCCCGAAGGGGACAAAATAACTATATTGCATAACTTGCCGCTTTTGTGAAAACATTTTCTCCTTTATAAAACTAAAACTAATGAATGAATTAATATGTGATAAAACTGCATGAAGATCAATTGGATCCAATCTAGGTTTGAAAAAATGTATTTGAACTTTATTGGATGACTAAAAACATTTTTTAGCAACGATTTAAAAAGTATACAATATATATAGAGGGATATAAGGAGAGTAATGGAAGGACTAATTTTTTTACTAATGGAAAGCATTGCAAAAATAACATGATTTGTGGAGACGGAATAATGTACGTAATCCCAGTTCCAAATCAATTCATTACAAGATTCAACTCTTTCTTGTCCATCCACGAAAAGAACTTACAAACCGCAAAGGAACGAAAAAGGAGCGTGTCCAATGACGTCACGTAGAGCCATGTTGTGTGTGGAGATACAGTGAGAAGTTTCCAAACAAGCAATCCAAAGGAGACGATAGCGATGAAACTTTATCATAACGAGCTGCAAGTTACCAATCATTTTTGCTCTAACTTGGCGGCGCAATAAACACACTGACTAACCTTAAAGGGCTGCAAGAACGACGCTAAGAAACACACGAATCTATGAAATGTAGTAATTGTATTCAATAACGAAATAATACTTAGAACCGGTACTAACCAGAAAACTATCGCAAAGATTGCACCAACATTGCGTAAATCTAGAGTTACTCTTAAACTTAAAATTATTATCAAAGTTGTTTAACACGCATTTCTTCTTCTTCTCCATTAGCCTTATATTAGTTACAATTTGTCCTCATAGGAGGTGCAGTCTATCAAGGTCACTCAACGTACCTAACACAAATCCATATGTATTAAAAGAATGTGTAATTAAACTTTCTGCACAGTGTTCAGAATCCCACAAAGTGTGACAATACCCCGACACCCTATACACTTTTTAGTGTACATTCAAAATAACGCATTTCTTTGTAGACTCCTAACTGATCCAAACTTTATTTCGGCCTATTTCGTTGTTTTTCAATTCCTTCTACTAGTCCACACTATCCCTATATAGCCTACTATAGGCTATATCTGATTCAAGTTTTCAATCGTTAATAAAATACATTTTATTCATCCAGTCAAGTTCAAGAACTTGTTTTTTTTTCTTGTAGCGAATGAGACTTGATATCAATACAGTTTCTTCAAATATTAAATAATAATTTTATTTAAAATGAGTAATTTTACTTTTATATGGGACAAAAATATCACATAAAGAGCAAGTTGTGCAATATAGTTGCTTCGTCCTGTTTGGTTATGCCATTTGGTTTATAATAAGTGATAAAATATGATTTCATAAAACAGCTGATTGTGTGTTATAGGTTATGTGGTAGAACAGCTGTTTAAACGCACATGTTGAGCTACTTTATTTACATTTATTTTAATTATTTAATATATTGTGAGTAACATTACATTTTTCTGGATTGAATGAATAAAACGAAATTTAATAACTAATGAAAATTTGAAGAAGATATATATATATAAATTTATGAAGTGTAGTAAACCTATAAAAGGAATTGAATAACCCATCTAATGTTATATTAAACATAAAATATCAAGAAATAATTTACATTTATTTAATTTGATCTCTTAGTTTGGCGTTGTCCTACAGATAATTACCTCATCCGGTTCCCGTCAAGAAGCAGTTGTATCTGTGAGTAGGAGGGATTACTAGAGGGCAGAGGATATAAAGGCTGAGTGGGGATAAAACTAAGGGCTGCGGTATCTTCGCCAATAAACAATTAACCGCACTTTGAGCAGAGCCAGACAACAGGGCTGTTAATTTATAAAACACTTTTTATTGGTATTTCCAACCCAAATTACTGACGGAATACTGGTGAAATCTCAAGAGGTAATAAAGGCAACCAACCCTCTCCCACCCCACTGTCAACAAATCTTGCCAAGTATTATTTCCACCCCCGATATAAGTGGATTAGCTTGATGAAGAGCAATTCTCCAATCATTTTGTCGTTATGACTTAAAGTGGGAAGACATTCATTAATTAGGTGGTGAAGGAGGAAGAGTATTGGAAAGAGGAGCAGAAGGAGAACTCACGGCGAGTGAGGAGAACCACTTTAAGGTTTATCAAAGGAAATCCTTGACGATGTATCTGCTTAGATTTGCTAATTAGTATTGCTAATTAAAAAAACAGAATTAGCCCAATAAATATGTTAAAATGACATTTTAAACGTTGAAAACCTAGAACGCGTTCTGGACCTTCTCAACAAGTAAAAGCATTGATAGAGGCCTCGGCCGCTTGCCACAATCCTGTCTCTCCGTTCCTTTCCTTCATCGGGGTTACAAAGCACGCCCGGCGCATTATCGTGCAGTCAATGTTTTAACACTAACAACATATCTTCACCAGTTTCCATGACTCGACATTTTCCTTTGTTCCTCAGTCCTTAAATGTTTACAAAAGTAATCAACTATTACGTAGATTAGATATTGGATTTTACAGATGCCTTTAGTTCTTCTTACTTTTATAAACCACTTTATAGGTGTGTTTTACCATAAATATTTAAAATAGAGTTTGTATATAGACATTATAAAAAGGTAATGCGTCATCTATATTTAAAGGATTAATTTACTCATTTAAACATACATAGCCAGTATTTATGCTAATGCTCAAATCCCAGAGGATGGTGACCTGCTTACCGAAAGGTACAATATATATACGGAGGAAGAGTGTAATATATAAATATACAGAGAAAGAGAGAGAGAGATACAGAGAAAGAGAGAGAGAGAGAGAGAGAGAGAGAGAGAGAGAGGAAGTAATAGTTTCCGGGACAAACCTGATTGTTACACTGATATGATGAACTTAAAGCTTTAACTACAATGTTTCAGTGTTTGCTGTGGATCTATTAGAATTTTCCAATTTAATTAAAGAGTATTAAAATGGACAAACAGATGAAACGTTTTATTAATTATTCCGTTTTCCTAGAAATAGTCTCTCTGTATACTGTGGACAAGCAAAGAGAAACTTTCAGTTTGCCATCGATCGCAAAAGGAAATCAGCAGTTTTTGTGTTTATTAAATAAACGCCAGAAAATAAAGAAGATACAGGAACCCAGAAAAGTTCTGTTTGATTTATTAACGGAATTGCCTTAATTATTACAAAATAAGTATTTATTTCTTCGCTAATTTTACCTTATTGAATCTACATTAGTACAACACGTTAAACCACGTGGACGATCCCAACTTCTTTTTGAAGAGAACCAGCGGGCTAAATATTAGGCAACCTTTCTAAACGTACCTTGTTCTAAACATTCTAAACGTTTGGGTGCTACTCCCTTCTATTCTGTGGACGTAGCCCCAGGGTTCCTGCATGTTCTGTAGCGGGATTTTTCCTGCGAGAGATTCTTTCTTGCTATATTTTTTAAATCCCGCTCTCAGCACGATACTTTCCTTACTGTTTCTTTTTTCTATCTTCTGATTCCCCATAGAAAGAGCTTGTAAGCTTAGTACATGTGAAATCTATCCCGCTTCCTTCACTCGCGGTAGGGATACTAACCGCATGCGCAGTGAGACGATCCTATATCGCGGGAGGTTGGCTATCACGAGGGTTGGGCGGGTTCTGGGAGTCCAGACCTGGGTATTGTCGAAGAAAATCATTAGAAAGAAATATTAATTTTAATTGAGTTATTATTGGTAAAATCATATTGATTTTCATTGATGAACGTTACATTTTCTAAAAATATTCTTTCCTACAATGATTAAGTTCGCACATAAATGAAGTCTTGACATATTATCATTGTGTTACTTGTTGTTGCTGAATCAGTCGTCATGGTAACGTATGGTAAATAGAGTAGGTGTTAGTGTTGTCTCGTCTCAAGGAATAATATAGGAGTTTGATTAGTGGTCTGAGGCTCTGGTAGATCTGAAGAGCAAGAATGCTCCAGAAACCTGCACAAACTACAACCCTTTGATAATGTATCCCTTTGGATGGCGGGCGGGTAAACATTTACTACATCATAGAACATTGAGGGAGCTTCACATGTTTACATTAATCTGTACACTACGAAACGTGAAGCCACCAAATGTGGGAAACTTGATGAGGCAACAATGCAATGACGTCAGAGCAAATACGAGGACCAAAGCACAGCCCATTGTTACAGCACTGGACCGGTTCATTACAAACAGTATGAATAGAGACAATGCGTGTGTACCCTTGTCTGGTACAAATCTAACAAGAGCGATAAAATCAAAGAGGCAGTGGGTTTCCATTAAAAGTATCTACGCTTTGATTTTCTATAAAAGTGAAGTAGTATTGTTTGTACATTAATTGTTTTATATATTGTTTGTAAGTGTTAAATAGAAGCCATAAAATTTAGCAAACATTTTCAATCGAAGTTATTTATGCAATAAATATGACTAAACACTTTTAAATATTTATAAACTTGCCTATATTAGCACTTACTTATGTTTGTTGAGGACGGTCGTTTCGGAGGATGTGTCCCATTGTCAACTTGATACTGTGATACAACCTAACTTGATAGACCACATAATGCGTAAAAAGCAACACACACTGACATAACAAAAAACAATAACACACAAGCACAAAAATACATAACACTACTACATATCACAAAAACAAATCACAAAAAATCCCTTCCCCGTTCCGCAAACGTAAATACAAAGTATCATTAAAAACCTCTAACACAATTAGGAAACACCTACTTTTCAAAAACACACCAAAATAAACACGACAAGGTAGGAGTATACAAGATTCCATGCAACGACCCCTGCAGTCCTTTTACAAAAGACAAACTCACAAGTAAAATTACAACGAACACATAAAAGACATAAAAAAACAAAACCCAAATCAAACAAATACAAAACACACTACACACACACACACACACAAACACACACACATACATACACACACACCAACATAGACACCAATCTAAAAACGGCGGAAGCCCCCTTTCAGGCTAATTTCAATTTCGTAGAGGCCTATTTTGTTTTAAAGCGCACTATAGTGGGAGCTGTATAGACAGTCAAAGGTTGTTACACAAACATAAAGAAAGGCGTCCTTGCACCTGCCTTCCCTTACAGCGGGGGGGTTTCCCCTATAAGCATGATAACGATAAAAGAAAAGCAACAGTGATAACAATGGAGAAAAAGACAAAGCAAAGAACCAAAGGTCTAAATACATAGGAGGACCAACAGGTAAACATTTGTTAGGGGTAAAATAATTTCATTATTTGATAACTTTAAAAAGAAGTTGCAAAAAACTCACAGCTAAAACTGCGAAAACTTTCAACAGTAAATAATAGTTTAAGCTGGATCTGAAGGATGCTACCCTCTACAGAAACGTTTAGTCAATGAGACATCCGTCTAACTCTTAGATATAGATGCGTTCCAAATCTGGTTAGAGAAGATATTGTGATAATCCTAAAGGTAGAATAATTCTGATGTACTCAGCGTTGTTTTCGTATGGTAAACCTGATTATTAAAAGATATTAAAATCATATTGTTTAAGATATTGACGTATTTCTTATTCTCTCTGTAATTCGCAACTTTTGGCAACGTCTTTAGTGTATTAAAGCATGTAAATGCTAATTGTTATATCACAACACTGGCAGGGTTTAGTCTCGAATGAAATATTTCTAATCATAAAACTGACAGGATAATCTTAGCAAAAAGTCGAAATGTAAGCCGTAAGCATTTGTGCGCGGCGTAGGGCTTAACTCTTTGTTACGGATGAAAGCATAGAGTGACTTTGGCAGGTTGGGAAAACCTTCGGATCGAACTTGACTATACATTAGGCACCCTTCTTCCTTAGGCTTTACTTCAGACCCTTTGGGCGTCCTGTGCTTTTACTGTATGCTATACACAGTACCTTTGCTCGCACGTCTCTAGGTATTTACTATACATAGTCCTTCTCTACATTAATAGTTGGTAGTCATCGTTCTGATTGGCCATAGATAAAAACAAGAGACTCATCAATAAAACAAAATATATGTGTGTATGAGTGGCATTACGTCACAGGTGATATGACGTAACAGATAGTAGATAGAGTCGCAGAATGCGCCCTCGCATTGTGTTCCCAATGAGTACGCTGTACAAGATACACGTACCAGATAACGTAATAATAAACATAAGGGTCACATTATAACATTTTACAGCGTTTTATTTTCGCACAAGCATGTTTTCATATCGTTACCACACACGCGCTACTTTTTGCGAGGATCCTAGGTGCGGCCCAACAGGAAGATCCTGTGGAACGCTGCCAAAGTAGTTCGTGTGCTCTGGGCCGTGAAGAGGGCCCCTTGGCGGGACGCAACTCTCTAAGTGGTCGCTGATTTATTCTGACGCCCAAAAGGTTTGCTTTTAAGCCAATTCTATGAAATCTGTAGGTGTGGGTAATTTACGCAATAAGGGAGGTCGAGAGACGCCAAAGTAGTTTTTCATGTTAAAGCGAGCAGTCAAATTTTTTGGTTTTTTGTTGAATACAAAGTCTTTAAACATTTATTTTATAACCTCCAATTAAAGTACAAGTTAAGACAACGCTACTTTTAGGCCAGTATTATGTTAGGCTTTTGGCTAAATCGTCAATGATAAAGTTTGGTTTATCCAAGCCAATTCTAAGGAAACTGTTGGTTTGGGTAATTTACTTTTGCTCCCACCTATTATACTCCCTTCGAACAACCCACCGGTTATAATCTCTTCAAGCCATCCACCTGGTTTACACTCTTCAAGCCATCCACCTGTTTATACTCTCAAGAAGCCCCTCACCTGTTACACTCTCTTCAAGCCACCCACCTGTTATACCCTCTTCAAACCTCCCAACTGTTACACTCTCTTCAACCCCCCTGTTATACTCTCTTCAAACCCCCACCTGTTATAATCTCTTCAAGCCCCCCATCTGTTATAATCTCTTCAAACCCCCACCTGTTATAATCTCTTCAAGCCCCCCATCTGTTATAATCTCTTCAAGCCCCCACCTGTTATAATCTCTTCAAGCCCCCCATCTGTTATAATCTCTTCAAACCCCCACCTGTTATAATCTCTTCAAGCCCCCCATCTGTTATAATCTCTTCAAACCCCCACCTGTTATAATCTCTTCAAGCCCCCCATCTGTTATAATCTCTTCAAGCCCCCACCTGTTATAATCTCTTCAAGCCCCCCATCTGTTATAATCTCTTCAAACCCCATCTGTTATAATCTCTTCAAACCCCCACCTGTTATAATCTCTTCAAGCCCCCATCTGTTATAATCTCTTCAAGCCCCCACCTGTTATAATCTCTTCAAGCCCCCCATCTGTTATAATCTCTTCAAACCCCCACCTGTTATAATCTCTTCAAGCCCCCCATCTGTTATAATCTCTTCAAGCCCCCACCTGTTATATTCTCTTCAAGCAAACCACCTGTTATACTCTCTCTAAATTAAAGCTCCAGCCTGTTATAGGAAGGTTCAAGTAAGATCAGGCATCAAGGTTAGAAGCGCCGGTACAGGCGACAGTGGAGGCAGTTGTACATGAGGATTACCAGAAATGTCTGGAGATGAACCCGTCTAACTGGCGTAGAGCTTCAACCTGTAGCGTAAAAAAACCTCCAAAAACGATTTACAAATAAAAATATCGTATAATAACGATGCTAGCCACGCATGCTTCATCTTTTAATAATCTTTTAACTATTTCGGTAATATTCCTCACGACCTAACAATGTAATCAACCCTTTCTGATATTAATCCAATATGATGTCTACCACAAAAGCTCGAACGAAGGAGGGACAAAAGCAGGGGTATGAATATTTTAATGCCATAAACCTACGGCAGTGCAAGGTAGAGGCAGAAGAATAGATGTCAACAATTGGATGCTACGGCAGCGCACCCTGTGGGAATCACGTGACACGTATTGCTGATGTGTGCCTACCAAGGGAGACGGGGAATTTAATAACCTTCCCTGACTACTTCACAGCGTACATTTTCCACTCCGAGTTTCAGCTTTGTGTTATGCTTTAGTCGCAAGAGATGCTAAAGCACGACATATCTTACATACGGCCTAATCCCTTCACACATTGTGCGCTCCATAGACGTGCTGCTTTCGCCCAATTGAGTATATTTCCATGAACAATGGAGTTCAGCCGTCTTTCAGTCAAAATGGCTTGACACAAACACACGTTATAAGACCAAGGTGTTGGAGTTTAGCCAACTTTACTACCCTGAAACGGCTTGTTACAAACATACTTTAGACGACATACAAGTTGAAGTTTAGTCAAGTTTACTACCCTAAAAAGGCTTGTTATAAAAACACTTTAAAGAATAAAAGTGTTGGAGTTTATTGTGTTTTCATCCCTGAAACAGCTTGACACAAACACACGTTAGAAGACCAATGTGTTGGAGTTTAGCCAACTATACTACCCTGAAAAGGCTTGTTATAAACACCTAATTCCTACCATGGAACGGCTTGGTACAAAAAACACGTTAGAAGACAGAGGTGTTGGAGTTTAGCCTTCTTTTCGTCACTGAAATAGCTTGGTACAAACACACGTAAGAAGACAAAGGTGTTGGTGTTTAGCCAAATTTTCTACCATGAAACGGCTTGGTACAAAAAACACGTTAGAACTCAGAGGTGTTGGAGTTTAGCCAAATTTCCTACCATGAAACGGCTTGGTACAAAAAACACGTTAGAACTCAGAGGTGTTGGTGTTTAGCCAAATTTTCTACCATGGAACGGCTTGGTACAAAAAACACGTTAGAAGACAGAGATGTTGGAGTTTAGCCTTCTTTTCGTCACTGAAACAGCTTGGTACAAACACACATTACAAGAAAAAGGTGTTGGTGTTTAGCCAAATTTTCTACCATGGAACGGCTTGGTACAAAAAACACGTTAGAAGACAGAGATGTTGGAGTTTAGCCTTCTTTTCGTCACTGAAACAGCTTGGTACAAACACACATTACAAGAAAAAGGTGTTGGTGTTTAGCCAAATTTTCTACCATGGAACGGCTTGGTACAAAAAACACGTTAGAAGACAGAGATGTTGGAGTTTAGCCTTCTTTTCGTCACTGAAACAGCTTGGTACAAACACACATTACAAGAAAAAGGTGTTGGTGTTTAGCCAAATTTCCTACCATGAAACGGCTTGGTACCAAAAACACGTTAGAGAACAGATGTGTGGAAGTTGAGTTCTGTTTACTTCCTTGAAACATCTTTTTAGAAACACACTTTAAAAGGCTGATGTGTAGGAGCTTAGTTTGATTGAATTTAGTTTTGCATGCAAAGAGTGTTATTGATCTTTATTTTTCTCGTGTTAGGAAATAATATAAATGTATAAATTTCCTTACTGTTAATGTCCAGTAGAGGATGTGACGGGTAATGAAAACAGATGTTGTATGAATTCATACGTTTTCACAAAACTAAATGAAATACTCGATTGTACAGGACTATATAGGCCGTTGCTTTGGTACTGTATTCTTACCTTTAAGTGAAGAAAAAAACATCTCTTTGAGTTTAACTACTGCCATATTTGGGCTTCGGAAATATTCGGGATGTTTCGGTACATATACCGAAGCGAGGGAGAAACATTACCGCGTGCCTTAATTTTACTGAAACAAGCAAAGTAACTGTGGAGCAAACAATTCCGAGCAGTTAAGAGAGAAGAAACAAGCGATTAGGAAGATACCTGTGGGCGATGCTATTAAGAAGTAGGCTACTAGACCGGAGCCGGATGTCAGTGTGATTGCTTGAGTTATTGTTTTAGATGTTGCGGCTGTAAGACGACAAAATATATTTTTTGAGGTTACTCAGCAATATTCACTTTCGTTGCGCTAGCACTTAAGCTATAGGGAATGAGAATGGAGAAATTAATAAAACGACCAACGTTCAGATGCCTCTCGATAAAAACCCTCACCTTGACAGACACAGAAATAGATGTCGCCCACGAATCGATTATCACTGCCTTCTATTGTTGCAAGTGGATAGACTGTTATCGATGTCGTTGTATTGTTATTGTTAGATAGAGTGTTTCCGCAGTCGATACGGAAAGCAGTTTCCGGCATTTCTACATTTCCTACAAAAACGTAAATTTACCACGAAAAATGTTTTTTTGAATTAGTAAAGAGCTTTTAACAACACATTGTCAAAGTTACACGACAGTCTAAGTCAAACATTCTTGAGAAAAGTTCGTAAAAAGACTTCAACACTTTTACAATCAATTAGTAACCATGAACGATATTTAACTGCGTTTGGTATGTTGAAATGCCTTCCACCCCTTGTGTAACAAATCTAAGAAGGTCATAAAATAATTCCTTTGTTCACTTTCCCATTGGAACGATATCTAAGCAATTGTCTAAGGAGTGACAATACATCGTGTCCTTGAGGGCTTCTGGCACAGCCACACGACCCCACCACAAACACATCGCTAGACACTCGTTCTTGTCCCTAGAGTAGTCACTAATAAACATATGCGGAACAGCTGTTCAAAAGTCACCAGTCGTTAATAATCCTTCCCTTTAGGGCGGTTTACTGGTGACGGATCACTGTAGTTGTATGTCTAGCAACGTTCTACCCCGTCAAGTTTCCGAATGCAGCCGTCGCACCGTGTAATTAAGTTACGGGCGGAGGTATTTGTTAGCAAGTAACTGCGGTGGAACAATAGCATAGAACCCTGTGTCTTTTACTAAAGAATAGATGAGGAAAAAATTTTTAATTAACAATGGCGGTCGTGGAACTAGTTCTAAGTTCTTGGTTTAATGAAATTTATTGAGGTGGATTCGGATATAAAATATTGTTTGTATATAGTTAGAAATGTGTTGGAAAATAATTATAGATTGTTGAGTGTTGCCTAGCATCTAAAATTTGGAATGATTTCCATGAAACGTATTGAGATAAGATAAGATAGAAAGCTATATTTTATGGTATTTTGGTACTTAAAATGTACACATTGAAAAAATTATGTCGCCAGGAACATTATGAAAAAACCTTTCAGGAATGTAGTAAAAAATTTCGCAAAGTTGTATGGCGATCGGATCAGTGGTTGTGTAACGCATAAGTATCATACATACAAACATTAATTTAAATATATATATATATAAATATATATATATATAGAGAGAGAGAGAGAGAGAGAGAGAAAGAGAGAAAGAGACAGAAAGAAAGACAGAGAGAGAGAGGAAGTGAGATAGAAGACAATTAATATAAATACAGTAACATAAGCTATGTGTTAAAACAACTGACCTAACACATCACCTATAACATAAAATCAGCTGTTGTACGGAATAATATGTAATCACTTATATTAAGAAAAATGGTACGAAATAACTTCATTGCATTTCCTTTCGGAAATTTTCGGACACATTCGTCGATCTCCATATTTGGCCTTATGCTATGTCATTGCAATTCGTTTTACATGTCGCTCTAAACGAAGAAAAAGCCGGGAGGGCGAGGGTTGTTCTAAGGAGACAATGATGAAATCAATGAGGAGACCTAAATAAAATTATTGTTTTATTCCAAATAATAATGAAATAATTCTCTTGAATCTGTATCTCTGTACTCGTGTTAGTCTAAACCGTTGCCTGGATATGCACGTAAACATCCATTCCCAAGAACAATTTAATCAGCAGATATTTTTCAATTATAAGAACAATCCTATTACACCAGATCATAAGAAAACCACTTTGTTATAAGACCCATTATATTAGACCGACTTTGTTAGCGGCAGTTTTTGTTTTAAAAAGTTGTCCGCCTCGATAATCTCATAAAGGGCCGGCGACAGAGTTATTCTTCGGCTTATCCACATAAAGCCGAGTTCATAAGAAGGGTTGGTATTTTAAGAATTGAGGGGAGATTTATTGGGCAGATATTGTCTGAATGTTGCGAAACTTTGATGAAAATACGTCTTTATATACTTAGCAAGTCCTTATCGTTATTGTCTTATCAGTTTCAATATTATTCAAGTAATCACTTATTTTGCAAGTCTAGGGAAGGGCTTCGATAATGTTTCTGTAATTACTTCCCAAGGTATGAGTCCCAAGGGAGGGGAATGTAACATTCCTTAAACTCAGCCTAACCTCTGCACATATCTCCCAGCCTAAAATTGTATTTTAGTTACTTTTTATTAAATAATTACGATTAAATTAAATAAAGTAACATAACCTATGCATTAAAACAGCTGTTCTGACATATAACCTATATCATAAAACCAGCTGTTTTATGAAAACATATCTTATCACTTAATTTCAGCCAAATGCTATTAAATCACTATAATGCAAACCATCCCCCTTTTTAGAAAAGTGTTTCCCCCACAAAAAAATAAAATTATTTCATTAAACTCAATTAATGAATTATTATTTGAAAAAAACTGTATTACCAACAAGTACTATCCATTAAAAGTTTATCTATCTAAAAGAAAGTATTTGAATTTGAGTGAATGAACAAAAAATATTTTACTAACGATTGCAGGTTTGCACAAGATATGTATAAGGAGAGTGTGAAGTAATAGAAGGAATTATTTCTACTCGCAAACCAAGTTCATGCTCCCTATATAAAGCATGTCTCAATATAACATACAAATGCCTGGAGATAATATTCGGCAGGATTAGCTTCCTTATACAGGCTTAAAATTACTCAAGGCTTTATGCAGGAAGGTAATACCAAGAAGAAAGCTTCCTTCTGTACGGAATATCTGTTAGTCGATACTCCTTTTGACAAGTACAACTTAACTATCGATTCTATCTCCAGGAAGCCGGTAGATAAGGTCCTCTGTCGTGAGCGTGGATATATTGGCGTAGTACTGGCAAATGGCAAGGGATATATCGTTGTGAAGGGCAATTTGTGTTCACGTTCATTGTAGCTGCACCTATTTGCGGCGAGACTCAGTGCTTATCTTTCCACACAAACCAGCTTATCGTCTTATTGGAGATAACAGAATGTGTATTAACGCGTTTAACTATCTTATATAAAGAAACCTGTTCCTCCGATGCAAGGAGACCTTATAGCGTCAAGCTATTGAAAATAAATTATTGCAGCCTGTCCTTGCGTATTTCTTGACGCATGTCTCTGGCACAACTGCTACTTCCGCTGGGTCTCTCTATTGCAAATCATCGTGACCCAAAGAAACTCTTAACTATACACGTCTATTACTTACGGCAAAAACTTCTTGGCCTTTGGACGGGGGAGGGATGCGTGATAAACCCAAGCCTCTTGCAGCAGGGTGAAGAAAAACCCGACGACAGTTGATTCTTATCTAGGTAGGAAGATCGATGTAGAGGATACAAAGTAGAGGATAGTACCACGCCGTGCAAGAAGTAAGGGGGGGGGGGGGTGTCGTGGCATACAGAAGCAGGATACACAGAGTTAGGTGTGACTGGACGCAAGTGTACTGGGAATAGATGAGGCAAGCTATGAGAGAGCGTGTGCAGGGTCCCCATTGACCTGAACACGGTTCCACCCACGTGATATAGTTTTACCCGGGTTTACCCATAAGACCTTCTCAGTACTAGCAGCAGCAGCCCGCAGACTGATTCCAACGAATTCACTCAAGGTTTCTGAACGTGCATCTGCCGTTCAAAGGTTTTTAAAATATTATTCCAATTAAATTTAAGTCAAAGCTTTTCAGAAATAAATAAAATCCAGCCGCTTTTACATATAAATACTAATAGCCTCGGATGCTCACGGGGCTGCAATTAAACTTTGATCCGCTTAAATATCCCTTTTGGCTTGCCGGTTAGTTTATTTACTGGCTTTATAGAGCCCAATAGCCATAGGACTCGTGAAGTCATTACCGGTTAACCAATTGCAAGCGTTCATTATAAATACCCTACACAAAACAGTTAATTGGGTTTAAAGGGTTCGACGAAACTGTGCCAAAAATGTATCCAGTAACCACCGTTTTACGAGACAAGTAGAAAATTAAAATACGTAGACTTAGACAATCCTGAAACTGAATCACTCTTTATTACTCATAAACATTTTCCTAGCGCCAAACCGGGATTCCACCTCCTTTTAAACGACTACGCACAGGTCCACATGAGTAAATCAAGTGACGCCTTTACTTCATGCACCCAGGGAGTAGACCAACTATCTTCGCGGACTATGGCGTACCCCTCTCCTTCATTGAGAGGTTTGACAAGCTGTTACAATATTTTCTCATTTTAAAGAGCCAGTGAAGGTAAAACCAGGTTTGCTGTTGCTATAAACCGTAACCTAAGAGAACTATTTCTGTTACTTTCATTAACTCTCTCAGTGAGTGAGTAACTGGTAGTAGTGAGTGGTAAGTTTCTTACCTTGCTACGCAGCAGTGAGCTGGTACCATATCCAGGCTTACTTAGGTTACATCCTAGGGGCGGTAGAGCCAGCTGCCATCACCTGCAACAGAAGGACATGCTCAGTGTCTATATTAGTGTGTGGCGGAAGTCGGTGAGATCTAATGTAGCACTGTGACGTCATACATTTTTATTCATAACATTATTGTTTGTGAGTTTATATACCAATTATAAAAAATATTATCCTTCGGTGTAAGACAAGTAGAAAATCGGGGGCGACGATTCTACGAAAATACGTCAAGCTGAAGGCCATGTCTACCATTTACATGGAAGTGAAGGCAAGAGGAAAGCACAGTGGAGATTCTGCGGAGGTGGGAGGTTGAACTCGTGCACCTAACTGATTTGTCAAGAGCCGAAAAAACTCAAGTAATCTATAGTTCTCATATTACCAAGTAACAAACTCTTAGCTGTAAGTCGGCTACAAACCGTTATGAACACTTCGCTAATACAGTTTTCACAATCAGAACAGCTGAATTTTTTGTAAGCTAGATGTTCTACCTGATGATGCCAACTGTAGTAGTGAAACGTACATAAAGGTTTTGTAGCTAAGGGTTAATCTATAGTTACAGCACATGTTTATTTAAAAACTAGAATTAGATTGAGAAAACTTCTCAACGAGTCAAATATTTTTATTTTAATAATACAACGTTTCGGGAACTAGTGCAATGCCTTATCAAGTTTGTTGGGCCACAAGAAACCAAATTCTTACATTTAACATTAAAATGTGTAATTTGGATCAAATGTAATCAGTGGATAGCTCAAAGTAAGTTTTTAGTGTAGTATAGTGGTTTATTATTTTGCCTCTTCACATTGAACACCTTTTACTCACAATATTTACTAGAGTTTTCTTTGGAAACGTAGGAGACGTTAATTTGTAAAAGCCGTTATTTATAATTAATTAATAATTTTTATAACAACAGTTCTTGATCACGCTAGAAAGAGCAAACCTCTAGTTCAATAATTATGTTTTAACTGCTTTAAGTCCTGTTTTTAAAATATTAAACAATTATTTGGAACTGATAACGTTGCGGTTACATAAGTTATTTATAACGTAACTACTGGTAATAGCACTTAATGCTTGTTGGTCGCAGTAAACGGACGTAATTTTCCGTTATAGTCTACCTGTTCCATGATCCCAGCATTTTTAACGGTTACTTGGAACTGATAACTTTTCTGTGTTATCTATAACGACCGTCCAAGTAGTAACACGTAGCCCCGTAAACGTATCGAGATAGAATAATAGCACCCATTATTTCGACATATTGAAAGAATTGTAACGTACGAAAGTTAAGTATGGGTTATCAAAGATTGATCGGAAAAATTACTTACTTCAAGGGAGATGGGTTTGACGCAGATCTGCAAGATGTGTAAAGATCTATTGCTATAGGAGATATTTAGATGAAAATCTATTTAAATGAAGAGAGGAGAGAGGCCTGGAACGAGAGGAACAAGACAGGGAAAACTGGATAATGGGTGTAGGAAGACGTCGAAGAATGCTTTGAGTGCTTTCGATGCCATGCAAGCATTCAGTGTTATCCGCTAAGCTGCGCACAATTTACCCGTAATGAACCTATGCAGGGCGGGATATGTTATCATTACCCTTGAAGGCCAATAAATTTAAGGAAATATTTCCCCGAGCTTGCTAATGTTTTTTAAATATTTTAAATCGGTCAAAACGATTGGACGGATAAATTGAACAGCAATGGACTAGATGGGGCTTGATATGTTTGGCTAATACCTACCGAGATTGTTAATAGATTATAGGTGTATATATAACTAGGAAATGATGTTACATTTTCACTGTGCCAAAGAGGTTCCAGGTCCTAATAACAGTTTCTAAATTTTTGCGTTGTAACTAACATAACGTCCGAGGCATGTTCCAGGTTGTTATTTAGTTGTTAGTGACGTATAAGTGGGTTTTTAATGAAGCGCGTTTAAGCCCAAGCTTACTGAGATAAACGCGTTACTTACTAAGACTCCACTAAAAGTTTGAAACGTTGGTGACGATTACGCAAGCAAGGCAGAAACGATTTCTCTCAGTATGTTTTAGAGCATAAACACGTCAGTGAAACTGTATCGAAATGACGTCACATGTACGTATTATGAACAGATTGCCCTGATGTTTCCCGAAAATTAAACATAGCGAAATTGCTAACAGCTGTTTTCTCCATCTGTTACAATATTCCGCACTACTCACGTTGTGAAAATTTTTAAAAAAATAATACTAGACCATCTGAAACTGCGCGCTTTGGTAGGGGAAGTTGTCATTATTGTCTCTGCAACTGTAAAACCAACTTGAGAATGTAAACCTGTTACGTTACGAAACTCGCCAAAGTGACGTGATGTTAGAGAGTGTGTATGATTAGTAGACATACAAACTATGGATACATACTTCCATGGTAAAAGCTAGTATATATTTGTCTATATAATTTCCTTAAATGCTTACAAGCGGCATATTTCAGTCCAACCCTTGATCTGTTACAGGTTTCCAAATGGCCACTTCGCTGTCCAACGCCGGTTTGCTCTGGGCCTGCCTCTCCCTCACAGCCGCCATTCTATCGTGTTCCGGATTCTACCTACCGTTTTGGATTCAGGTATATTGATTTTAAAATCGAATATTGAAAAATGTAAAAACGAAAAATTGTTCAAAACAAAGTAAACATACAGACCTAAACAGAGTGGTCGGTGCAGGGAACAATGGTATTCCTTCTGCAGGCTGTGTGTGCGCGCACTCTCACATACGCACACGTGAAAAACAATATGCATAAACTAGTTAAATACTTGAGTAAAAACAAAGTAAATAAAAGCAGGCGATAGCATTAGTGTTCAGATCAAGCATTCATCTCCGTTTCTAACGCAATATGGATCTGAATGAAAGGCATAATACCAACTTTACAAACTAAATAGATAAATGAAGTTTTACTGAGCAAAGCGGGGGTTAATGTATGTGCTATGAAAACGTTGGTAAGCCTGAGTAATCCCGTGTAGCCGGGAACAGATTCGTTATTCTTCGCTCTAATCCACTTATATTGGAACAAAAGCCTTTCAGTATTATCTAAGTTGGGAAAAGATTTTACGGCTGCAGCGTGCACTGAAATCAGCACTGACGTAAAGCCCAGCCACAACTCTTCTAATAGGCAGCAAAGTTCCGTTTTCAACGAATGTGCTCCAGCAGAAACACTGATCTCCAAGCAATACAAACACATAGACAATTTACCCTACACAACCCCTTGTGTACGTCTTATACAGATCTGTAATACCTATTCACTAAATACACTCTCCAGTAGCACGAACAAATAGGAAGAGATTAATAAACATAAACGTGAAGAGGAAATCCAGGTCATGAAAGTAATGACAAATAAAAACCCCTGACAACCAGATAGTTATACAGTTAATAATGAAGTTAATCAATATGAAAGTCAATTTAAAGACAAATATAAATAGTGAACAAATATTACTTTAAAACTATATATATATATATATATATATATATATATATATATATATATATATGTGTGTGTATATGTGTGTGTGTCTGTCTGTCTGTGTGTGTGTGTGTGTGTGTCTGTGTGTGTGTATTTACATATATATATATATATATATATATATATATATATATATATATATATATATATATATATACTATCAGCATAGCTGTCGAAGCTAATAAAAACGGTAACAAGAAGACGATGGTATTGCATTTTATTGAAACCTCAAGGTGTCTTATAAAGGCCGAACACTGCCGGTCGTCCCTTTCAGCAATCTGCAAGCTTTCTGGCAGAGCGAATTAGGTTTCCACATCTCTTACTGTAGGCCATACGATGTAGTTCTATAAATTATATTGCGTTATTGAAAATGGGATCGCGATTTGTTAACCGAAAGCTTATAGAGCGCTACTGTACGAAAATAGTTGTTTTTCCGATTTTGCTTCTAATTTGTCTTGTCCATCATATCATGCATAATTTTTAAACATCAGGTGGTGTCGTTGCTAGTAACAACAATTATTCCAGAAACCACTTGACACGCAAAAATAAATTGGAGAGAAATTATAAAGTAAAAGAGACAAAGAACTTTCCAGAAATATTTTATGTAATATTCTACAACTACTACAACATGCCGGTCTACCGCAGTAAGTGTGCCTCTGGTAGATGTCCACATGTAAGCCCTAGATGCTCAGTGATAAGTAGTGCACACATACTAGCCTAAACACTGCCCCGATCACCAGGGAAGTGAACACCTGGACAGTTAGATACTTTCGTTCGCTCTTTCTTCACCTCCCAGTGGCTAGGTTACCAGTTAGCTTGCCAGAGTATGTGAAATTATCATTTTGTTTAACGCAACGTTACCAGAAGTACCAACACCGATTCAGATTTTCCATTTCCACGTATTTCCATGACTCATGTTCCAAGTATACAGCTTTTACTGCATTAGATTTTATTACTACAGTAATGTATTATTGGCATTACAGAAGTGTTGAAATACTTCCAAGTTGAGGTATTACTTACATGCAAAGCCCTGTTGCTTTTAAAGCACGTAGGCACGGTGAAAGCATCCTGCGATAATGTCCTCCTCCAGCAAGTAGTTTAACCTCTGTGAGATTACGTCGGGCCCTATAAGCCGCCTTTAGGATAATGTTGCACGCACATAATCTTTTGCGAAGTGGATCACCTTTTACAAAACCTTCACTGTGTACAAATCTATGGAAACCAATCCGGAAGTCCAGATGGAGTTGTGCCAAGTGTACATTGAACTAGAGTTCCGGCTGTGACGGGGGTGAACAGAGTGATTGGCCTAGAAAAGGGAAGAACTGCCTGAAGAAGAAAAATCTTTAAAACAATTAATAGAGACAAAAAAAGTTTAATAAATTCCTACTAGAGTAGGAATTAAAACTAAAATTAATTTACGAAATAATATTTTAAAAAACTGTATTAAGATCAATTGGCTGGCATCCAATTTAAGTTTGAAAAAATGTATTTCAACTTGATATTAAAAACGTATTTTATAGCCGATTTAAAACGTTTACAAGATGTATAGAGGGATATAAGGAGAGTAACGGAAGGACTAACTTTTTTTACTAATGGAAGGAGTTGAAAAAATAAAATGATTTGCTGAGACGGAATGACGTAATTAATCATGCACTTATTCCCAGTTACAAATCAATTCATTACAAGATTCAACTCTTTCTTAGGTTCAGTAGTTTCTTGGGTTTTCCGATCTCGGACTAATTTGACGTTTAGTTAGGTTCGTAGCCCATGTTTGTAGTGTTTGCACATCCTAGCATTCGTAGCTTATCTTTTAATACCTATTAAAAGGCTAATAGGCTTATTAGTAGCCTATTTAATAACTTCTAATTGTTTTATCACCCGGCGTGTATTTAAGGTTTTCTAATTTATATTTATTCTGTCGTAAAATGTGCTAACTTTCAAAGAAATATAATAAAATTGTAACTATTTTGCAGTAAAACTGTTGGTTTTGTTTCACTGATGGCAGCAGTGTTGGTGGACGGCGGCGTGGCCGTCTATCCTGTAGGATGGGACAATAGGGAGGTGCTGGACTGTTGCGGCAACTCGTACCACGTGAACAAGCTGAGGACATGCCACGTGTCTTGGTCCATGTACCTGCTGGCCGGCTCCGTCGTCCTGCTCGTTATCTGCTTCGGGCTCAGTTTCTGCGGCGCCAGAGTAAAGCCGGGCTGACCCAGGATACACGTGTACACTCTCTAACGGCGCAGAACAAGTCACGTCACGAGACGGAGTGTAATCCTGTTTGTGTGTGTATATAAGTAAACAACAGACACGGGAAAATAATAGACCATTGCTATAGTTTCATATTACGGACGTTAGTAGTGGTGACACAATAAGTTTTAAATCGATTTATTATTGTTACATATATGGTTAATATTTTTAATCCAGGCGGTTTAGTATAGGCGTCGAGTACTGCAGGTTACTCAATATTTGTTTTGAAGTAACAGCTTGTAATTCAAGTAACTGCTAATAATACTAAGAATAACGGCTCTCTAAAATAACAGTTAAAATACTCCCTAAACTGTACATTAATATATATATATATATATATATATATATATATATATATATATATATATACAATTATCTTTAATTTTAACCAGATATATATGCTGTAACATATGTTATATATTATGTTATTCTGTAACATATACTGGTTTATTTTATTATGTTATAACCAGTTAATATAAGGAATATAACCTTTATTGTTACACACTTTAAATACATCACATAGTACTGCCTGGTATTGCTATTTTATTTATATTAACTTTCCTCAGTTTATAAATAGTTTACTCACTAAATATTTACTAAATAGTTTATTTTGTTTTCTTTCACGTTTATTCCAAATGTTTCTCTTATTTTATAAATAATAGTTAAAATAAATAATAAAAAGGTATAAATGTTCCATTTACTGTAGTAGAAGTTGTAAAGTAGTACCTAGAGTTGCGCCTGTGCAGACACTATTTTATGTCTGGGTTGCATTGGCTCAAGACGTTTGTAAACTAAATGAATATATATGTAATGTTAAAAGCAAATGTTAACAATTAAAGTTTTATATTTAGTTTGTTGTTTATTTTCCTAATTGTGTTACTTGTATAATTTTCGCTTTGTTGTGTGTGTTTGTATGTGTGTGTTTGTGTCTGTGTGTGTGTGTGTGTGTGTGTATGTGTGTGTGTGTGTATGTGTGTGTGTGTATGTGTTTATGTGTGTGTTTGTGCATTTGCATCAAAAGATGTCCGCCGTTTTCTGGTGGTAACTGATAGTTTCTTCATTTAGTTACGCTTTCCGTGCTTTTGAGCAAATAATTTATTCTTGAACATATTATCCTACTCAAACATTTTATACTAAATCCTTCTATTCAAACGATTTTCAAAAGAAATTATTCAATATTATTTCCCTCTGCCAACGAACACTTGAAACAAACTTAGAAGTTCTCGTGGGCTCTTCTCGCACTCTCCATACTAACTCAACCCGACCCTCTTCCAAAAAGATTTGCCTGAAACTTGTACGTCCGCCTGAGACCCGTTAGCGGTAATTTCCTTGATAGAAGCCAACCTATTCTTTCTCCTTTCTCTTCTAGTAATAATGGCGACAAGCTACTTTATGATAAAAATAAATTGATTCAATTACTTTCTTTAAAGTTTAAAATAATTTTTTTAGTAACATTTAACAAGAAAGAAAGTTCAATCTTTGTAAAATATTTGCAAATACTTTCAAACCCCCAACAAACTAGACGCGTAGATTCATTGTGATGCCTTAATACTTTAGGTCTACCCTTCTACAGTAACAGAGATGCATTTACTAAAGCGTAAAAATTCCTACAGCCACACATTTAGCTTTATTGTTGCACAGCAGACACACGTCACTATTCCGTAATTAAATTTGTACTCTCGTTTATTATGCACAGATTTACGTTAACATGGTGACGCAAACTTGAATTAACAAATTTCAACTGCGCATGTCACCAGAGCTGTAATTAACCGTCTCGTATCTCGTACTTAGCGATAGTTGTGTGCAATTAATTAAATGACGTGGAATCTCAGCGACAAATGCGAGCCATTTAACACGCATACAGAATACTAAATATTGAAATCTGTTTACAACAAGTAATCTTTGTTACAGAAAATTGGTAAATCATAAATATTTCTCCCCACTACAGGATCTAGCGAGCTACGACAACGTTACCAATGTAACATTGTGACATCATTTCAAGAGATAGAACATTGACAGCGTAAAACGCCTAAGAAAATCTAGTACAGCATATGATTAAGTATTTACAAGAAGTGTAACTGAATAATACGTCCTACTGAAGGAAAACGTATTACGAATATGGCAAATCCAGAAACAGAGATAAATAAATTCAGAAATGTTATTACTTTCTAAAAACACGAATCTGGACGATCTTGAAACCTTTTACAAATACACACAAAACTCTACTGATACATTGCATGTATGTTTATTCCTAAGTAGCCAACTGCTCCCATTCACTTGGATTTCTTATATTATGTTAGGAAACTAATTCTTCTCTTGTAACTAGACCTTCTACCGGATATTTTGCATCTGTATTGTGACGTAGATGAAGTAATGCAGTCATATACTGTTCGATTTTATTATAAACCATGAAATTTATAAAGTTTCTTGTGCATTTGAGGTTTTTATTTTTTAATGCTATCCGCTGTTTCACATTTAGAGCAATTCAATTTTTTCTTATTTTTATTTTGTTTGAAATACGTAATAACGAACAAGTAATTAAAAAAACATTTTTTTCAGTAAATTCCTTCTGAGGTCAAGAAAGAAAAAACGTATCATTGTTTGGTTATTTCCAGTTATTTTGTTTAATTTATTAGTTTCATTCATTTTAACCTTACTGCACGATTTATGATATTTTATCGTAACTATTTAGTTTAAGGTTATACAATGGAGGTTTCGACGACCACAAGATGAGGGAAAAATATTCATATATATCTTTGAAGAATTCATTTCTTGGTATTGAATCGAATTGAAACGTTGGCACAGTGCCAAAGTGTGCTAGACTTTGAACAAGAAGATTCTAAATTCGAACCCGGATAGACCCCTAAAAATTTATTATTTAATAATTAAATAAATATTTTTAAAAAAATTTTCAACATCAATTGTCATCCGCTATAGGTTTAAACAAATGTATTTGAACTTGATTAAATGAATAGAAACGTATTTTATTAACGATTGAAAATGTGTACAAGATATATATCAGGAGAGTGTAAGCTAATAGAAAATATTTATTAAACAAAAGTGGGTGGTAAATAATGCTTTACTTGATGTTACCTAATTTAAATATTACAAAGTAAAAATTTCTTCAAAACAACCAAATTTTTTTTTTAAGTAGCCTTAACAAAAACACATCTAGGCAAAGCTAGCGACGCATAAGATAATGTTAAATAACCAGAAGAATGCTTGCATAAGTTAAAAATGGTAAACATATTCGTCAAGGCGAATTCATTTATTTTTTAAAAATAATATACAATTTGTATTTAATTTCAATATTACCAAAATACCTAACGTTAACCCCAAAACCAATGTTTTTTTAATTTCATTTCTTTGAGGCTACAAATCAATCTCTTTAAATCATAGAATTAAACCTGGTAATTTAGTTTTAGCGGCCATCTGAGATACATATTGAAACTTTTACTAGGGACGTAATTATTTATCACGTGATAAATAATTTTCTATATATATCTCAGGTAAATCATCTTAAACCTCACAGTTTTTAAACAATATAATTTTGTTTTAAAGAGTAAGAAGAAATGCAGTAATAAATTTATATAAAAATATATGCCTATATTTTTATTAATAAATCGTTACAAATTTGCCAAAAATAAAATTATAAAAATGTAGACCTAATGAGACATCGCATAGCGAAGAGTTTTTATATTATGAATAAATACTTTATGACTATACTTATTTTAAATTATATTTGCGAAATAATTAACTAAAAGCCACTATAATCTACTTCCAATATGAATACAAATGTTCGGTCTCTAAGAATGGTCGGAATGCTGTAAGAGACAATAAAGAGTTTCCCTATTTGCGTTCCAGCTGTTCGGATTACAATGACTAAACAATGCAATTATTCTTGTGTTGCGGCAAACAACCTAGAGGCAAGAGTTACGGATGAATGAACACAGCTGACAAATGCAATATTTCTTTGTGAATCAGTTTAACCTATTTTACTTAAAATTTTCCCATATTTAATTATAAAATAAGGAAATTCTCAACTTAAATTGGGTTTCAAGGTTAACATTTATTCTAAATAAAATAATTATCAATATAATTACTAACAAAAAGTTTTAAATAATACTAATATAGGGCCAACTTAATTTACCTTTGAATCTGATCCATATACATAATTTCATAGGCCACATTTTTAAGAAAGATTGTGGGAGCATGGAAGGTCTTACAGAGCTGGGAGATGGCTCAAATTAAAGGTATTAACCAGAAGGAGCGGGAAAAATATAGGTTTTTCTCAGTTTACAACATTTATAGGGTTTTGAGAAACTTAAAATTACCAAAAATCTCCATAAAAATACATAACAATCAAAAACAGCTGAGGTCAAATATTTTAACAGTATTAAAGATTAATTAGAAATATGAACTTGGGACCAAGTTTTGTTTAGTTTGGTTAGTTGACCAACATATCTTTTAGTACTAGATATGTTTGGCAAGTGTATTAAATTAGAAATAATCACTGGTTCTGGAAAAAGAAACATATTTTTACCAAGATTTAATTTATTATCAAAAGGTTGTAAGATACATTTCAAATGAAAAGAAACCTAATTCCTTTAAGACTTACATTTTACAAAACTATGTATAGGGTTATATTGCATAAGGTCAACTTAAATCTCAAGATAGATTAAAGATACATCTTGAAAATAGACACTGATTAAAAAATCAAATTGGAAACATATTCACAAAAAATATGGTCTATAAGGAAATTTTGTTATGAAAAACTTGGATTATATTACATTTATTTGTATTAAAAAATAAAATTACAATACAAGATTTTAAAATTTGTTTCAATAAAAATAGAGGCATTGGCCTTTACAAGCCCCTAATGTTGTTTATAATTCTAAAATCATAAGTTTGCAGCACAATTTTTATTAACTTGTGTAAAACTAAATATGCACTTAATTGACAATTTCCCGGTAAGGTAGAAATTACAAAAAAACAATGTTCTAAGGAAACTACTAATTTTAGCAAAACAATCAAATTGTTTAGTTTTATCGGAAAAAACATTTATAGCCTTATAACTAGAAAAACAATATATACTTGTAAATGACCAAGACTTCAGTTAAAAATTGAATAAATAAATATTTAAAAATATCTTTAATGATGTTTTGCCATAACACATGGCAAATAGAAGCCCAAATATAAAGTTTTAATACAAATCTGTAAATAACTTACAAAACAATATAAAGATGTCTTGCTTACTTAAATACTCAATTACGTTGCACAAAACACAAACTTTATAAACACTAAACTTTCCATTAAACACACCGTATATTTAATTAAATAAAATTATTCATACTAGTAAATAACCACGAACTCGGTTAAAGTGAATCAATAAATGTTTAAAAGTATCGTAAGCGATGTTTTGCCATAACCAAATAGAAGCCTAAATCTAAAGTCTTAATACAAAAACAAAAGATTTTAGATGATATTATTATAATCCTAATTTAATTTACCTTTGAATGTAAATATTGTTTAAAATTCTAAAATCATAAGACTACAAGAGAATTTTTATAAGTGATGTTTTGCAATAACCAAATAGAAGCCTAAATCTAAAGTCTTAATACAAAAACAAAAGGTTTCAGATGTTAATAATATAGGCCCAATTTAAATTACCTATGCATGTAAATATAATTCTAAAATCATAAGACTTCAAGAGAATTTTTATAAGTAATGTTATGCCATAACCGAATAGAGGCCTAAATCTAAACATTAATTACAAAAACAAAAGGTTACATATTATCATATTATAGGCCTAGTTTTAATTACCTTTGAATGTAAATTATGTTTAAAGTTCTAAAATCATAAGACTACAACAGAGTTTTTACAAGTGATGTTTTGCATTGGCCAAATAGAGGCCTAAATCTAAAGGTTTTTTAAAAATCAGTAGATAACTTACGAAATAATAAAATGATGTCTTGTTTACTTAAATGCTCAATTACGTTGCACAAAAACAAACTTTATAAACACTAAACTTTCTATTAAACACACCGTATATTTAATTAAATGAAATTATTTGTGAGTTTAAAAGCATAACCTAAAACATAACACAGGCCGCCCGAATTACAACAGATGACTGATTTAGTTCATTGTTGAAGGCTTAGATTAAAGTGATAAGTATCCCGACAGGCCGTGGCTGGACGTGACAGCCTTAGTTGTGCATTCCCAATTGTAGTGGAAGTCTGTGGATTTATTTGCTAAAGATTAAATACATTCCTGTTGCGATATTATAGCGGAACAGATTAGTGAAACAAATGGGAAGATAAATCGACTTTTATCTTTAGTATTTCGATTAACAGCAAATCTAAACAAATACATTTTGAAAGCTGTGTTTTTAAGTCTGGACTGGAAAATTACAGTAATTCTAACAAATATTTCCATTTCTAATAAATATTCTATAGAGACAATTTTCAAAATATGTGATTTTAAACTAACATGAGATTTTTGGGTCGTTTGCAATAATATTTTTATTTACTATAATAAAAATTAAAATTTTATGTCGTTTTAGACGACATAAAAATACGGTTTTTTATTCAATTTACGAATACTTTTCTTTCTGAATTAAATAATTATATATACATCATTTTATAACATTGCCAAGAATAAAAATTTCTAAACGTTATAGAAAAATACTTAAAATATGGTAGTAGTAGAAAAATACTCGGACAGTAGCGTTTTGTTCATATTTAAATATTTTACTTAAAGATATATTCCAGAAAAGGACAAGGTGAATTTAATTATAGCAAACTGGAATTATTGGTAGAAACTTACATTTCTAACTCTACAGCGAAATCTCTATATAGCTACAACAGGGGCGGCTTCTGAATTTATTGTTTTGGATAGGCACAGTTTAGGGGAGTCGTGACTGCTGGGGGGGGCTAGTTTATTACCACATAAACTTTTTATATAAGATTGTTAAGATAATTTTTTAACAAATAAATATAAAAAAGTTGTGTAAGTCCGTACCTACCCACTGAAACCGCTACTGAGCTACAAAGTAAGTCATTCAGAAGTAAACCGTTCAGATGGATGAAGTTGAAAAAAAAAACAAACGAAATTTAGTTTCTTAGCAAAAGATAATCACGTCTCAATTTCCGATGTTGTTTTTCAAGACCGAGGGAAATGAACCCAACTTATTCACTTCACCAATAGACCAATTACAGAATGTGTCTGGAAGCAGCTTACTTAGGCTTTTAAACTAGATTATTTTATCCCGGTTCTGGGGGCCCAGCCTTCGTGACAACCAGCCTCTAGCGACTTAGCTCCATCTCATTGCGCATGGGTTAGTATCCCTTCAACTAGTGAAAGAAAAGGGACTTCATTCCCATGTACCAGGCTGAGAAGCTATTTCCATGGAGAATTAGGAGATAGTGAAATGAAACAGTACAGTAAGTGTCGCGCAAAGGGCGGGATGAATAAACCTGGCAAGAAAGAAACCCTTCCAGCAAAAATCCCGATATGATCGTGCAGGAACTCTAAGGCTACGTCCATAGAATAGAAGGGAGTAGCACCCAAAGGTTTAAAACAAGGCCATGTAAGGTTAGCTAATATTTACCCTGCTGGTTCTCTTTAAAGGGAAATTGTGATCGTCCAGCGCTGCCACACGGTGGTTTACCATCTTGTACAAATATGGATTCAACGGGATAAAACTAGCGAAGAAAAAAATACTTACTTTGTTATCATTAAGGGAAGGCCGTGAATAAATCAAACAGAACTTTCCCAGGTTTCTTTATATTCTATGTTATCTGGCGGTTAAATAAATTCTCCAAAAACATACTGCTGATTTCATTTTGCAATCGCTGGCCAACTGAAAGTAGATTTCTTTCTCTACTCGCGTTCACAGTATACAGAGAGGTTATTTCTAGGAAAACTGAAGAATTAATAAAACGTTTCACCACTTTGTCCATTTTAATATTCTTTAATTAAATTATAAAAGGCTGATAAATCCGCAGCGAACATTGAAACTGTGCAATTATTACTTAAAGTTCTTCATATCACTCTAATTAATATAAAAGAGAATGTATTCCAGGAGTATTTGCCCCACAAACTATTACACTCTCCCTCTCTCTCTTTCTCTCTCTCCCTACATATATATATATATAGAACAAAAGTCTAAATACAAATACAAGAATTATAATTGATATGTTAATTTTAATTGTTTAATATTCCTGATGATGTTGGTACTGTTAGCCAACGAAAAGCTTTGAATTGTAAATTCAATTATAATTATTGTATTTGTATTTAGACTTTTGTTCTTTATTAATACACAAGAAAACATACTGCGATATACATATATATATATATATATATATATATATATATATATATATATATATATATATATATATATTACGTTTCAGTAAGCAGGTCACCGTCGTCAGGGATTTGAGCATTAGCATGCATACTAGCTAAGGACGACCATATACAACTCTATTTTTAATATTTATGGTAAAAACACACCTATAAAGTGGTTTATAAAAAATGCAGAACTAAAGGGATCTGTAAAACCCAACTGAGGAACTGAGGAAAATGTCGAGTCATGGAAACTGGAGAGGATACGTTGTCAGTGTTGAAACATTGACTGCACGATAATGCGCCGGGCGTGCTTTGTAACCCTGATGAAGGGGAAGGAACTGAGAGACAGGGTTGGGGCCTGTGGCGGGGGTCTCTATTAATGTCTTTACTCTTTGAGAAGGATGAAGGGGAAGGAACTGAGAGACAGGGTTGGGGCCTGTGGCGGGGGTCTCTATTAATGTCTTTACTCGTCGAGAAGCTCCCGAACGTGTTCTAGGTTTTCAACGTTAAAAATAATATTGTAAACATATTTCTTACACAACTTATGTTTTATTAATTTAGTAAACGAACGACCGAGTTGAGTAAACCTCAGCGCACTCTGTAGAGATAAAATATAAGTTGTTTAATACCCGCTATTATGAATATTCGATGATCTATATGAAGTAATCTGCTTTTTATAATTTAGTTAACTAAATAAATTAATTTCTTCAAATTACAAAGCATTGAACAACATAACAGTTTAGCCCAAGTGAAATTACCAATAGATCTAACAGATTAAAATAGATCTTTGGACTGTTGTAAACTCGAATAACTATCACAAAACACTAAAACGCAATCACAGCCAATGTAAACGTTCTCCTTTCACTTGGTAAAGTCTCGACCGCACATTACGGTACATAAAGCTCCAGCTTGCGGGGCCATGCTCTGGCCAAGGTTCAAAGAGGCTCTACCGGTCGTAGGGCGATGTATCTATAGTAGACTATCATACTCGAGTGAGTAGCCGCGTTAACTAAACCCATTCTCTCCCGTGACCTACCTACAACAAGACTGCAGTAGTTAAACAAAGGATTGGATGCAAATATACTCAATTGCATTAATAAACAAAAGTGTTTTAGTCAATTTCAGTTACTTTTTATTAAATATATATATATATATATATATATATAAAGTAACATAACCTATTCATGAAACAGCTGTTCTACTCATATCCTATACATTATAATCAGGTGTTTTATTAATTCATAATTTATATATTTATTCAAATCCAAATGGGACGAAATAACTATATTGCATACCTTGCCACTTTTGTGAGTGTTTTTCTCCAACATAAAAGTAAATTTATTTCATTAAATTTAAATAATGTAAAAATTGAAAAAACTGTATTAAGATCAAGTGCCATTCACTACAAGTTTTAAAAAATGTATTTGAACTTGAGTGGATGAATAAATAGTATTTTATTACCATTGGAAATGTGAACAAGATGTATGTAAGGAGGGAGTGATGTAATAAAAGGAAATTAATAAATAAAGAGCTAAATTGTAAATAAAACTATAACAGATGAAATTGAGGTTTAGTGAAATCAATTTAAATATAAAGGTATTAACAAATTTAGAAAAACTAAAGAACAAAAAAATTAGGTTAATAAGCACCTTACTTTTGAACGAAATACGAACTCTAAAAATATATTTAAAACGCTTTCATTCTAAGGTCGATGTTATCCATCAATTATAATGAAAAAAGAGAAGAGCCAATATTGTAATACAAAGAGATAAAACATTCTTATCATATACTATAAACCTAATTCCCGTTCGGCAAAGGTTATTGGAAGGATATACATTTACAATGAGGGGAGGTTGATGGGTGTTAGGGGCAGGACGTCAGGTATTCATGGCTAGACAAAGTGCCTTACATGCAGAAACAAGTGGATAGACGTCCACTGCACAATAAATATTTATTAGTCTATACATATTATATGTGATCAAACTTTAGTGAATTGAAATCAAACTACATGTCGTCTTATCTAAAACCTTATAAGACTGGAACACTAACAGAACAGATATCTTCTGTGATGTGGGGCGGAAAGTGAAGGTAGCATATGCTTGCATGGGATCTAATCCTTACTGGAGTTATAAAGGGACGTGTGTTCGTCACACCCCACTTGTTACAAGAAGTGGAAGGAAAGGGAAATGGAACTATACTGGACTAAGGAAAGGGCATAATAACTCCTGGTACGCGGAATTATGGCTTCCTAAAGGCATAGCTGTAGCCTAGTCCCAGTCGTACTGGAGTGACTTGGTCATACGTAAAAGTGGAAGTAGGCGGAAAGTAAAGGTACCATATGATTGCATGGGATCTAATCCTTATTGGGGCTATAAAGGGATGTGTGATCGTTACACCCCACTTGTAAGAAGAAGTGGAAGGAAAGGGAAATGGAACTATACTGGACTAAGGAAAGGGCATAATAACTCCTGGTACGCGGAATTATGGCTTCCTAAAGGCATAGCTGTAGCCTAGTCCCAGTCGTACTGGAGTGACTTGGTCATGTAAAAGTGGAAGTAGGCGGAAAGTAAAGGTACCATATGATTGCATGGGATCTAATCCTTATTGGGGCTATAAAGGGATGTGTGATCGTTACACCCCACTTGTAAGAAGAAGTGGAAGGAAAGGGTAATGGAACTATACTGGACTAAGAAAAGGGCATAATAACTCCTGGTACGCGGAATTATGGCTTCCTAAAGGCATAGCTGTAGCCTAGTCCCAGTCGTACTGGAGTGACTTGGTCATACGTAAAAGTGGAAGTAGGCGGAAAGTAAAGGTAACATATGCTGCATGGGATCTAATCCTTATTGGGGCTCTAAAGGGATGTGTGTTCGTTACACCCCACTTGTTAGAAGAAGTGGAAGGAAAGGGAAATGGAACTATACTGGACTAAGGAAAGGGCATAATAACTCCTGGTACGCGGAATTATGGCTTCCTAAAGGCATAGCTGTAGCCTAGTCCCAGTCGTACTGGAGTGACTTGGTCATACGTAAAAGTGGAAGTAGGCGGAAAGTAAAGGTAACATATGCTGCATGGGATCTAATCCTTATTGGGGCTATAAAGGGATGTGTGTTCGTTACACACCACTTGTTAGAAGAAGTGGAAGGAAAGGGAAATGGAACTATACTGGACTAAGAAAAGGGCATAATAACTCCTGGTACGCGGAATTATGGCTTCCTAAAGGCATAGCTGTAGCCTAGTCCCAGTCGTACTGGAATGACTTGGTCATACGTAAAAGTGGAAGTAGGCGGAAAGTAAAGGTAACATATGCTGCATGGGATCTAATCCTTATTGGGGCTATAAAGGGATGTGTGTTCGTTACACCCCACTTGTAAGAAGAAGTGGAAGGAAAGGGAAATGGAACTATACTGGACTAAGAAAAGGGCTTAATAACTCCTGATACGCGGAATTATGGCTTCCTAAAGGCATAGCTGTAGCCTCGAAGTATTCAACTGTTTCACCTTGGCAACGACATCTTAGCTACTTCCCCTTGTATAGTATACTTTCGCTACTTCATCTTGGTTTTTTTACCTTTGATAGATTCACTATTGCATCAGTTAATCTATAATTTCAACATCCTTTGTACTGTTACAAATTTTATTCACGCACCTTAAAATTAAAATGTGCAAACATGAATATTACTATTCCTATCTAATAAAAACTGCTTTAGTATAATAAATAAGCACGTAATATTAGACGATATATTTACTATGAGATGTATTTTCACAAAACTTTATCTTCCGGAAGTACGTAGGACGATCATGAGATTATACAATCTATGTTAATGAGAGTCATATTGTCTTACGCGAAAAAAATAAACCCCAATTAGTTCGTCCCTAACCAACGCCTAGGCTTAGTCCTTCGTTTAATTCCTCTCTGTTTTGGCGCAATTATACTTATTTGTCGCTTAGCAACATCAGGCTTGTACGGAACTTTTGATGTGTATGTATATTTCTGTGTGTGTTCTGTCTATGTGTGTATGTTTGTGTGTATGTGTGTGTGTGTGTGTGTGTGTGTGTGTGCGTGTGTGTGTGTTTGTGTGTGCGCACGTGTGTGTGAGAGTCTATGTGTGCGTGCGTGTGTGTGATTGTAATTGATGTTTTTGGGAAGGAGGAGGAAAGAAGGCTTGCAGTGACATGGGGAGGATGAAGGAGGTCCATCTAGTAGGATATGTAGGGGAATTTCGTCCTGATATATGAATCTCTATCGAGGACACAAAGAAGTGCCCCCCTTCACGCACTTACGTTGCAAGAAAAACACCTTACATCATTATTTTTAATAAAACAGTTATATGAACATAAAGCAATTCTGTACAACGCAGCCAATCTGTACAAATAGAAATCAATTTCCCTGCAGTTTTAATATACCTCCAGTGCAGAGCTTTTGCTGAATTAAAAACGTTTTACAACATGTTGATTCAGAGCTGTTTGACGCCATTCAATCTAAATCAAACAAAAACTATTTAATTAAAGCGCAATATACACTAATACTTGAGCGATTAATTTCAATTGAAACTACGTTCAAATTGCTTTTTCTCATTATTAGAATTACATTTTGTCAAATTATGTGAAACTATGTTATGCTTTAGTTTTTCTGTAGTAAGTTTTGTAAATATCGTTAATTTGTTTTAATTAAAGGAATTTACAAATTTCTACTTTCCTTTCCGAAGAAGTCCTTCTTTAATGCAATCTCCATTACAAGATGGTGCCAAGTTTGGAGCAGACGTAGCTCCACCATAACGTATAGGCTAATGCTCTGCACAATCCTCGCAAATGATCGGTACTGCTGGTAATATGTTCACTTCCTATCGGCTAATCGAATATTCAGTTTGATAAACGGATATATTTCGTCATATTTCCGAAGACGAACGGATTGTGCCGAAGATTTCCGAAAGTCAAACAATGTAGTCGGTTAAATCTTACAGTTTTTGCTTACATTGTAGATTATTTAGAGGTTATGTGTAAACCATATTAGAATGTAATTTTCTGTAGACCAATACTGTACTTTGATATATTGTGTATTTTATATAGACCAATACTGTACTTTGATATATTGTGTATTTTATATAGACCAATATTGTACTTGCATATATTGTATATTAGATTAAATAAACTTATATTGTACGATTTCACACAATAACAATTTTTTATTATTCCTAAGATATGTTAATTTTTATATATATATATATTGTAAAATCATATTCAATATCTTTTAAGAAGAGAGATTCATTGATTCCGTTACCATATCAATGAAACCTTGTGTATATTTGTATTTCAAATCAAGTCTTCCTTTCTGTTGCCCAATTTTATAGACGCCACATCGTCTGCGACTTATGTTTATATAAAGGTTCGTGTACATTTGAAACCTACGGTGGACTACTGTGAACTATAATATGGGGACATTTGGTAGCGTTAACTTGGAATTAAATAATAAAATGATACATGTAACTTCCTACCATTGCTAACAGGGGAGGTTCGTGTTCCATTTTTTGTTACTACTTTTATCCCTTTCTTGAACAGGGACGCAGCACATAAATCCATCATTGTTTGTCTTTTTAAGGCAAAAAACAAAAAATCCCTTATTATCTCCTAAAGAACCCATCCAATGATTGGTTTTACCTTTCTGCATTCTTGACCATTGCCTATATAGGCTATATATATCCTGAAAAGGCAGAGTTCTGTGTTTCTACCTCTATGCAAGAATACCTTCACTATCTTTGCACGTGCGCACTCACTCCTACGCTAGGGACAAAATGCACGCAGATTACTTGGAGTTAAACATACATTTTTTTTCTAACAAATAAAGTTCCAACTTCTAAATAATTACTAAAGATTAGCATTCTGTCTTCAAGACACGTCAAACGTTTTTTTTCCACGATAAATTAAAAAATATATTCGAATTTCCACGTTTCATTAGGATTTTATCTTCTCACAAACATGAATGTATCTGTGCGATTGAAACGCGCTGCTGTATAATTATGAGGTTGCTAAGTGGCCGGCCCAACAGGATGATCCGGCGGAACGCTGATAAACTAGTTCGTGTGCTCTGGACCCTTTTACGGGACGCACTCTACAAGAGGACGCTGATTTATTCTAACGCCCAAAAGGTTTGCTTTCAAGCCCTTGCTAAGGAAACTGTGTAGTTTTGTAATGCTCGAAGGATGAGTAAACAGCGAAGCAAACTTAAGGAGATTAAACACTTAAACCTGTGCGATACAGAATACCTCGTAATATCTTCCTCCGTACGCTGTCTGAATATCTTAGACGTTTAGTCCCACACAAATATACTTCCCGTATCCTGGACTCGACTGTCCAATCAGGACACCACTTCCCTTCTAACTTAGTGCACTATATTGTATCCTTGTTCAAACACAGCCATAAAGTTGTATGAAACCATACACAGAGACACAACAAGTAAAATAAAGAACATACAAGTTTTGCTGAAGAGCTAAACTGAGATCTCACGTTACAAATATTAAAATATTGAGTAAATATTATTTAAAAAAATATAAAAAAGCCTATGTATGTCGAAAAATAATAATAGAATTTACTACAATACCAAAAAGATATGAAATAAAATAACTAAATTCTCAATTGAAATTATAACAAATATAATATCTTTTAAAACTTGAAATAAAATAAGAAAACAACATGCGGGAGGGACACTAAAGTATTTACAATACTTTTATAAAGTTCTATATTTTATTTTCCGTAAGCTTTCTGTAAATAATTCTCAATAAAAAGTTTTTGTTATAGAGGCAAAGTATCACATGTATTTTAATAGAGGGGGTAAATGGATATATTTTGGAATTCTTGACAATGTGCAGTTTTACACAAGGGACTTGGCTAAAGTAACCTAAGTAGGACCTGCCGTAGAGAGCACAAGGTATGGGAAAAGAAGAGGTAACATGTCCATTTCACGCAAGGCAGGTCAAGCCTTGCCAGTTCCGAAGTCAAGACTGGGGATACACTACAGATTAATTGTTTTACAGCTTCGGCGAAAACAAATGCAGCGACGAAATAAATAGGTTTAAGAGCGAGTGTGGAGACTGGGTTAGGTTAGTATATAGTTGTAGCATTAATACTAACGAAATATTTCAATTCAAACTCAGGTTAATACAAAAAACCTAGGTCTACCGAGCATTACGCTAAGAAATTTAGTAAAATTTAATCAAAACAAAAGAAAGAGTAAACTATGTTCCCGAAATAAACGCTACATTAAGAAACACAATCTTAAAGTAATGTGGGGATAAATAGAAATCAATCAAATAAACGCTATATTAAGAAACACAACCAAATCCTAAAGTAATGTGGGGATAAATAGAAATCAATAAAATAAACGCTATATCAAGATACACGATCCAATCCTAAAGTATTGTGGGGATAAATAGTAATATATAAACATGCCATGGACATATTAAGATGAAATTTAAGTAGTGCTTGTTGATTTTACGTTCAACAGGTGGCGCTGGTTTTCAAGAAAAGCATATGTACTATCTAGCCCAAACGGAAGTACAAATTTTATCTTGCATGCCATTTCAGTTTCGAGTAGGCAGCAGAAGAGGTACATGTCATTCCAGCCATAGTCTCACTAATGGGGTAGCGCACAGCCGAACATTTGGAGGACGCGCCAATGTTCAACGGATTACATCTACTAGATACGGCTACCATATTATTATTTTGTTTGTTTTTTATTGTACGTACTCTCATATGTATATATCCTGTTATTTTTATTATGTTATATAATCATGATAATTATAATATGTCATAGGTATTAAGGTATTGATTAAAAAGGGAGCTACCAGGCTTTCAATCCTCGCGGGTCGAAGGCATAACTAGCCATACCGGACGTGGTGTGTAACTCCCTTAGTAAGTTTTATATATGTGTTTACCCATGAGTTATATGAATCTAAGCTTAACGCTATATATTATACATTCACCTTTACTGTATTATGTTTATTGCTATATTTATGTGTTGGTGTGGAATGATATATATATATACATTTATATTACTATATATTTGTTGAGGTTTAGGGTCGCCACGCATAGGGTGCAACAGAGGAGTTAATAGGTAAGTATTCTCAGGGCTAAGCTCCGCCGCTGCACCTTGAGTGTCTCAAAATTTGTACATCAGATACTACAGCCTCATGCATGAGGTTTAACATTTCACCCCCCCCCCCCCCCCCAGTTGCCGTTTCATGAGGAAGGTCTGTAACGTTTTTTTTCGTATTGCAGCCAAGTAGCTGATAATTAGCGGAAGGAGTTACTAAAGGTTTGCTTGAGGGCAGCACAGTGCGGTCTCCGATTATTATCAGCTGTTCTCTACGTCCTGATTTTACCGGTCCTTTTAAATTAAAAATAGCAAATCAAGTAGACAGCCAAATAAGAGAAGCCAAAGAGTGCGTGTCGTACGGGACCAGGCAGGAATATGACAGTGCTAGTGGTGACCAAGGGATCAAACTCTGATCGATCGGATTAACCCAAGGGATTCAGCTACGGAGGTAGCCTTTCATATTTATACGAAACACAAAATTAAAATCTTCAATATTTAAAATATATATATATATATATATATATATATATATATATATATATATATATATTGTAAAACTTAGATGAATTATTTTTTCTTGTTGAATATATATGGTGAAATAAAATAATTTTCATAAACAAGAATATACGAATATTACTTCATTTTATTGTTTATTGAAGCTTTTCGCTAATTTACATTATTAGCATTTTCAAAATATATAACTTACTGTCCAGTTATGTGACTAGAGTAAGACCCCTAGAGTAAGACAGTCTTACTCTAGTCACATAACTGGACAGTGAGTTATATATTTTGAAAATGCTAATAATGTAAATTAGCGAAAAGCTTCAATAAACAATAAAATGAAGTAATATTCGTATATTCTTGTTTATGAAAATTATTTTATTTCACCATATATATATATATATATATATATATATATATATATATATATATATATAACATCTATTATAAGTATTCGCTCTGCCCACGTCACGAGGAAAGCTATTTGTTGAAATTTCTGTTGTCGGGTGGTGGTTTTCTAAATTATATTTTGGGGCATAACTGTATTATTTAGCCATCCTACGGCGGTGTGTCAAAGGCATTTGTAAGGTAAAACCCCTCCTTATCATTCAGCATTAGGATAACCTGAGCGCAGGCAGCTGATGTTTCACTAGTACCTACAATGGCATAGAGTATAAGGACGTTATTCGTCTAATTAGGCCTATTAGAATAATAATTTTTCACTATTTTTTCATTTTTCTCTTATAAAAAACTCTAATTACTTTTCTGAGATAAAATCGTTGCTGTGGTAACATTTCACCCATTGGTTAGACAGTGCAATCAATGAAGTAACGCAAGAATAAGTTGTAGAAGATTTCTTCCGTGTTAAGAAAAACCTCAAGTCCAAAATAACTAGAAAAGAAATTAACAATTTTTAAATGATCTATTCATTTACACCTCTAATATCAATATCCAAACACTGGTTACACATGACAAACGTAACCAGCGAATTGTATCATCTGCCCTTATGGGAGGTGGAAGCAAGACTGAGCAGAGGGTTATATGATGCGCAGTACGAGTGACGTCACACGGGGCCTTGTTGTTGGATCCATGTCACAGGTGATATGACGTAACAGATAGTAGATAGAGTCGCAGAATGCGCCCTCGCAGTGTGTTCCCAATGAGTACGCTACACAAGATACACGCACAAGATAACGTTATAATACTAAACATAAGGGTCACATTATAACATTTTTCAGCGTTTTATTTTCGTACAAGCATGTTTTTACATACGTTACCACAAACACGCTACTTTTTGCGGCCCAACAGGAAGATCCGGTGTAACGCTGCCAAAGTAGTCCGTGTGCTCTGGGCCGTGAAGAGGGCCCCTTGGCGGGAAGCAACTCTCTAAGTGGTCGCTGATTTAATCTGACGCCCAAAAGGTTTGCTTTTAAGCCAATTCTAAGAAATCTGTAGGTTTGGGTAATTTACGCAATAAGGGAGGTCGATAGACGCCAAAGTACCTTTACATGTTGAAGCGAGCAGTTTAATTTTTTGGTTTTTTGTTCAATACAAAGTCTTTAAAATTTTATTTTATAACCTTCAATTAAAGGACAAGTTAAGACAACGCTACTGTTAGGCCAGTATTATGTTAGGCTTTTGGTTAAAATCTTATTCAAGCCAATTCTAAGGAAACTGTAGGTTTGGGTAATTTACTGTCGCACCCACCTATTATACTCCCTTTAAACAACCCACCGGTTATAATCTCTTCAAGCCATCCACATATTATACCTTCTTCAAACCACCCACCAGTTATACTCTCTTCAACCCCCCCTGTTATGCTCTCTTCAAGCCCCCCACCTGTTATAATCTCTTCAAGCGAACCACCTGTTATACTCTCTTCAAGCCCCCACCTGTTATAATCTCTTCAAGCCCCCCACCTGTTATAATCTCTTCAAGCCCCCCCCCCCACCTGTTATAATCTCTTCAAGCGAACTACCTGTTATACTCTCTTCAAGCCCCTCACCTGTTATAATCTCTTCAAGCCCCCCTGTTATATCTCTTCAAGCGAACCACCTGTTATACTCTCTTCAAGCCCCCACCTGTTATAATCTCTTCAAGCCCCCCACCTGGTTTAATCTCTTCAAGCCCCCCCCCACCTGTTATAATCTCTTCAAGCGAACTACCTGTTATACTCTCTTCAAGCCCCCCACCTGTTATAATCACTTCAAGCCCCCCACCTGTTATACTCTCTTCAAGCCACCAACCTGTTATACTCTCGTCCAGCCACCCACCTGTGTTAATCTCTTCAAGTCATCCAACTATTATAAACTCTACCCACATAGTATACTCTCGTCAAACCCCCCCCCCCTGTTATACTCTCTTCAAGCCCCCCACCTGTTATAATCTCTTCAAGCCCCCCACCTGTTATAATCTCTTCAAGCGAACCACCGGTTATACTATCTTCAAGCCCCCCCACCTGTTATAATCTCTTCAAGCCCCCCACCTGTTATAATCTCTTCAATCGAACCACCTGCTACACTCTCTTCAAGACCCCCACCTGTTATACTCCCTTCAACCCCCAAAACAGGTATAGTCGTTTAGCGGATCTACTAATGCCGTGGATTGAGGGAACTTTAATATCACATTTAATGTAGTAAATCTGACTATAGTGAATGGCAACGAATGATACACTGTATTCCTAATGTTAAAGAGGACAATTTTACAAGCGCGCTCGAAATGACTATCAGAACTAAATAAAATTAAAGTTGTTTAGTTATGTTTCCACATCTGCTTGTATGTAAAGCTATTACGTCATATTAGGAAATACAAGAGTCTACTCAACTAGTAGTGTAGTGCATAGACTACACATAGGGTAGCTAATGTGGACAGAGTTGCACTTCAATGCCGGTTATTTCTCCAGGTTTGTCGCTAGCCACTGGTTGCGACACGCTACTTTGGAAAATCTTTGGTTATGCCGGAAATAGAACCCATTACCTTGAAGTTAGTAAGCAAGTGCTCCACCCTCTGATTGCTCATACTTAGGGCTTTGCGTGCATTAAATATTCATTGACAAAGGTGTATCGATTCCGTTCCGCATAACCTGCTCCGTAATGATTTAATATTTTACGTGACTGGTGTTTTGCCCTTCCAGACCCGATACGATTTCTGTTTGCAATATCAAGAAACCATTAGCGATGCCCGGACGCATTGTGAAGCCGTTTCTACGGATTTATTGCGTCATTTGGGAGTCACAAGAGAAAATCCAAAAAAGATTTATTTAATGAAAACCAAAAGTTGTTTTGGAGTCAAAAGTAATAAGATAAGAATGAATAGGTTTTACGATGGTTTTGTGTTGTTATAAATTAAACCTTGTAAATTAAAGTTCCAGCCTGTTATAGGAAGGGTTCAAATAAGAGCAGACGTCAAGGTTAGGAGCGCCGGTACAGGAGACGGTGGAGGCAGTTGTACATGACGGTTACCAGAAATGTCTGGAGATGAACCCGTCTAACTGGCGTAGAGCTTCAACCTGTAACGTAAAAATCTCAAAAAAACGTTTTACAAATCGAAACATCGTATAATAACGATGCTAGCCACGCATGCTTCATCTTTTAATAATCTTTTAACTATTTCGGTAATATTCCTCACTGCCTAACAATGTAGTCAATTAAAACCCTTTCTGATATTAATCCAATATGATGTCTACCACAAAAGCTCGAACAAAAGAGGGACAAAAGCACAGGTATGAATATTTTAATGCCATAAACCAACTGCAGTGCCGAGGTAGAGGCAGAAGAATAAATGTCAACATTTGGATGCTACGGCAGCGCGCCCTGTGGGGATCACGTGACACGTAATGCTGATGTGTGCCTGCCAAGAGGGACGGGGAATTTAATAAACTTCCCTGACTACTTCACAGTGTACATTTTCCACTCCGAGTTTCAGCTTTGTGTTATGCTTTACTCGCAAGAGATGCTAAAGCACGTCACATCTTACATACGGCCTAATCCCTTCACACATTGTACGCTCCATAGACGTGCTGCTTTCGCCCACTTGAGTATATTTCCATGAACAATGCAAGCCGTAAACTACGGACGGGTAAATAGCTTGCATAATGTACAGCGCTTTGGGCACGCGACTCATTCCGCACGCAATTCGTTCCCGCTATCAAATAAAATCAAATGGTTTGCGTATTGGACCAACTAACACGCTTCGACAGACACTTTAGTTAAACAATTGTTGTAGTTTAGGAGTGTTTGCGTCCCTGAAACGGCTTGGTACAAACACACTTTGGAAGACATGGTGTTGGAGTTTAACCAGCTTTACTATGCTGAAACGGCTTTTTTTGTTATCCAACTTTACTAAGCTGAAACGGCTTGTTATAAACATACTTAAAAGAATAAAAGTGTTGGAGTTTAGTTGTGTTTTCATCCCAGAAACAGCTTGGTACAAACACACATTAGAAAACAAAGATGTTGGAGTTTAGCCAAATTTCCTACCATGAAAAAGCTTGGTACAAACACTTTAGAAAACAGAGGTGTGGAAGTTGAGTTCTGTTTACTTTTTTGAAACGTCTTTTTACAAACACACATTAAAAGGCTTATGTGTAGGAGTTTAGTTTGATTGAATTTAGTTTTGCATGCAAAGATTGTTATTGATCTTTACGTTTACCGTGTTTGGAAATAAAATAAATTTATAAATTTCCTTACTGCTAATGACCATTAGAGTAAGTGACGGGTAATGAAAACTTATGTTTTATAAATTCATATGTTTCCACAAAACTAAATACAGACTATATAGGCCTTTGCTTTGGTACCGTATTCTTATTTCTAAGTGAAGAAAAAAAACATCTGTTTGCGTTTAGTTACTGCCATGTTTGGCCTTCGGAAATATTCGGGATGTTTCGGTATATATACCGAAGCGAGGGAGAAACATTACTGCGTGCCTTAATATTAATGAAACAAGCGAAGTAACTGTGGAGCAAACAATTCCGAGCAGTTAAGAGAGAAGAAACAAGCGATTAGGGAGATACCTGTGGGAGATGCTATTAAGAAGTAGGCTACTAGACCGGAACCGGATGTCAGTGTGATTGCCTGAGCTATTGTTTTAGATGTTACGGCTGTAAGATGACAAAATATGTTTTCAAACAGGTTTGTATTATGCCCGGCTGTAGAGTTACACAGAATATTCGGAAATAGAAACGTCGGGACAGATAAAAACACCAGTAAAGCCAACTGACAGACTTGAACACGGTAGTTTTATATCCACCCTTTCTGTATTCGATTTACTACTGTTTGAAAAGCATTGACAGACAAATGCCCTGTGACAGACACGTTTATGTGGTCCATAAATCCAGTCGCAAGGAGTACGGCGTTCCCTTATCTATTCAAGGATTGCGTACTATCGTCTCCGTTCACTAGCATCTCCATCTCTGCAGGAATAGCGTTTTCCATAAGAAAGTTCTTGTTTAAGACCCTTTATAGACCGGTTGCACCACTCACAGATCGTTTAGTTTATCAAGTCACCGCCTTAACACGCCCGCCAATGTAACGGGCATTGTTTATACTAATACAACAACGTGTTAAATACTCGCGTTTCGTGACACCTGTACACCTTTAACTATATTACGGCCCCTATGGAAATTCTTGTTATGTTACTATTTATCGTCTAACATTCAATTCTACTACAAAGGTTTTTATTCCCCTTTATGTGCGGTGACCATTCAGACAGTAATATCGCAGCTATTTGAACCTTGTTGACAACTGTTTTTACTACCACCGCACGTTTCCTGCGTCCTGGACTGCGCTCACCCCGCATAATTTCCAGTCACAATTCCTACTTACAACTGTTCATAGCATGCTCCAACCTTTGGCAGCTTTATGTAACTATGTACAAGGGAATAGGTATCGGCTTACCTACTTAAATTTCTAGCCTACTAACTTTTTAATTAATGGTTAAATCAGGTTACTCCGCAATATTCACTTTCGTTGCAATAGCACTTAAGCTAAAGGGAATGAGAATGGAAAAATTAATAAAACGACCAACGTTCAGATGCCCGTCGATAAAATCCTCACCGTGACAGACACAGAAGTAGATGTCGCCCACGAATCAATTTCCACTGCCTTCTTTTTGTTGCAAATGGATAGGCTGTTATCGATGTCGGGATGTTGTTATTGTCGGATAGAGTTGTTCCGCAGCCGATACGAAAAGCAGTTTCCGGCATTTCAACTTCTTCTTTCTTCCTACAAAACGTAAATTTACTAGGAAAACATTTTTTGTGAAATAGTAAAGAGATTCTAACAACACTATGTCGAACATTCTTGAGAAAAGTTCGTAAAAAGACTTCAACACTTTTACAACCAAATAGTAACCATTAATGATATTTAACTGCGTTTGGTATGTTGAAATGCCTTCCACCCCTTGTGTAACAAATCTAAGATAGCCATAAAATAATTCCTTTCTTCACTTTCCCATTGGAACGATATCCAAGCAATTGTCTAAGGAGTGCACAATACATGCTCTCCTTGAGGGCTTCTGGCACAGCCACACGACCCCACCACAAACACATCGCTAGACACTCGTTCTTGTCCCTAGAGTAGTCACTAATAAACATATGCGGAACAGCTGTTCAAGAGTCACCAGTCGTGAATAATCCTTCCCTTTAGGGCGGTTTACTGGTGACGGATCACTGTAGTTGTATGTCTAGCAACGTTTTACCCCGTCAAGTTTTGGGATGCAGCCATAACACCGTGTAATTAAGTTACGGGCGGAGGTATTTGTTAGCACGTAACTGCGGTGGAAAAATAGCCCAGAACCCTGTGTCTTTTACTATAGCGTAGTTTAGGATAAAAATTTAAAATAACAATGGCGGTCGTGAAATTGCCGTCATTGATTCTGAGTTCTTGATTGAATGTTATTTATTGAAGTGCACTCGGATGTACGATATTTTTTGTATATTGTTTTAAATGTTTTGGAAAATAATTTAAGATTGTTGAGGGTTGTCTAGCAACCAAAATTTGGAATGAATTAAATGATATGTCTTGAGATGAGATAAAATAGAAAGCTTTATTTTATGCTATTTTGGTACTTACAAAGTATGCGTTGGAAAACATTATGCCGCCAAAAACCTTTTCAGGAATATACTCAACAATTTCGCAAATTTTTATGGCGATCCTATCAGTGGTTGAGTAACGCCTAAGTATCATACATACATACACACATTTATTTATATATATAGAAGAGATTTAATATAAATACAGTAACATAACCTATGCGTTAAAACGTCTGACCTAACACACAACCTATAACATAAAATCAGCTGTTGTATAGAATAATATGTTATCACTTATCTTAAGTCAAATGGGACGAAACAACTATATTGCATACTTTGGCTCTTTTGTTAAATGTTTTTTTACCATTTAAAACTAAAATTATATCAAGAATATTAATTATTGAATTGATACTTGAAAAAAGTGTTTTAACAACAAGTGTCACTCACAAGTATTAAAAATGCGTTTGAATTTTATCAGATGAATAAAACGTATTTTATTAACGACTGCATAATTGTACAAGATATATATTAGGAGAGTATGTAGTATGGAAGGAACTGAAAAAAAAATATTATAACATATCTTGTTGCTGATCTACAATACATAAACCTACAAAACTGGCGGGTAACAAAAACAGGCTTGTATTAAATAACCTTATCATGATATATATAGAAAAATACAAGATTATTCTAAACATGGGATAATTTTATAAACAAAGCCTCCAAATAACCTCTAAGTGAAGACGAAGACATATGTTTTGTTTGAATGGATTGACATGTTTCCCTTTCGCGCATTTTCAAAAAATTCGTTGATCTCCGTATCTGGCCTTACGTTATGCCGCTGCAATTACATGTTGTATTTACATGACGCTATAAACGAAGGAAAAACTCGGAGGGCAAGGGTTGTTCTATGGAGACAATGATGGATGCCCAGAGGAGACGTAAATAAAATTATTGTTTTATTCCAAATATTAATAACAAATTCTCTTGAATCTGTATCCCTGTAATCGTGTTCGCCTATACTGTTGCCTTTTCAAAAAAAAAACAATTTCATCAGTAGATATTTGCAATTATAAGAACAATGTTAGGAAATGAAAAAAAAATGTTTGTTGCTAACCTACAATACATAAACTTACAAAAATTGCGAAAAACAAAAACAGGCCTTGTAAAAAATAATCTTATCACGATACATAAAAAATACGATATTTCTAAACACGTCGGATAATTATTTAAACATAACCTCCAAATAAACTCTAAATGAAGACGAAGACATATGTTTTGTTTGAATGAACTAACATGTTTCCCTTTCGGACATTTTCGGAAAAATTCGTCGATCTCCATATCTGGCATTATGATATGTCGCTGCAATTCGTTTTACATGTTGTTCTAAACGAAGAAAACGCCCGGAGGCCGAGGGTTGTTCTAAGGAGACAATGATGAAATCCCAGAGGAGACCTAAATAAAATTATTGTTTTATTCCAAATAATAATGAAATAATTCTCTTGAATATGTATCTCTGTACTCGTGTTAGTCTAAACCGTTGCCTGGATATGCACGTAAACATTCACTCCCAAGAACAATTTAATCAGCAGATATTTTTCAATTATAAGAACAATCTTATTACACAAAATCATAAGAAGGCAACTTTGTTATAAGACTCATCATTGGGCCGACTTTGTTAGCGGCAGTTTTTGTTTTAAAAAGTTGGCCGCCTCTATAATCTCATAAAGGGCCGGCGACAGAGTTATTCTTCGGCTTATCCACATAAAGCCGAGTTCATAAGAAGGGTTGGTATTTTAGGAATTAGGGGGGGGGATTAATTGGGCAGATATTGTCTGAATGTTGCGAAACTTTGATGAAAATACGTCTTTATATACTTAGTAAGTCCTTATCGTTATTGTCTTATCAGTTTTAATATTATTCAAATAATCACTTATTTTGTAAGTCTAAGGAAGGGCTTCCATAATGTTTCTGTAAATACTTCCCAAGGTATGAGTCTATGGGCCAAGGAGGGGGATGTAATAACCCTTAAACTCAGCGTAACCTCTGCACACATCTACCAGCCTAAAATTATAATGTAAACTAAATGTATGTATTAACAAGTAATACAAGTAAAATTAATTTAAAGTTCATTCCTGCTTGGGGTAACAAAGAAAAGGTTTAAATTAGTTACTTTTTATTAAATAATTACAATTATATAAATAAAGTAACATAACCTATCCATTAAAACAGCTGTTTTACCACATAACCTAAACATCAACATAAAATATTGAATCAGTTTTTTTATGAAAATATATATTATCACTTATTTCAAGCCAAATGGGACGAAATTACTGTATTGCATAACTTGCCTTATACGTATTGATACGTATAAGGAGAGTGTGAAGTAATAGAAGGAATTATTTCCACTACCAAGCCAAGTTCATGTTCCTTAGCCCCCCTGAAAGCATGTCTCAATATAACGCACAAATGCCTAGAGATAATATCCTGCAGGATTAGCTTACTTATACAGGCCTAAGCTTACACAAGGCTTTATGCAGGAAGCTTCCTTCTGTAAGGAGTATCTGATAGTCGATACTCCCTCTGACAAGTGCAACTTAACCATCGATTCCATCGCCAGGAAGACGGTAGATAAGGTCCTCTGTCGTGAGCGTGGATATATTGGCGTAGTACTGGCGCATGGCAAGAGATATACGTTGTGAGGGGCGATTTGTTTGTGTTCACGTTCCTTGTAGCTACACCTGTTTACGGCGAGACTCAGTGCTTATCTTTCCACACAAACCAGCATACCATCTCATTGGAGATAACAGAATGTGTATTAATACGTTTATCTATTATATAAGAAAACCTGTTCCTCCGGTGCAAGGTGGTTTCATAGAATCATACGATCCGAAAAGGAATGATTGCGGACCGTCCGTACGTATTTTGTGACGCATATCTATCCCAAATGATGTGATATCTATTGTTAAGAACATTTCCAATTTAAAATATGATTTTATAACAGTTGTTTGCGGGAGGCCTCCCTAGTATCGTGCTAAACTTCCGGTGACTTTCTCTGCAGTCGGGAATTTCGCTAAATAGGGATGTACCTTAAGGCCTGTCCTTTAGTCCGATGAGAATTTATAGGCCTGTCTCTGGGCTAGATAATCTGGATCTCTCTATTGGACATCATCGCGTCCCAAAGACACTCTTCCCTATACATGTCTGTGGCTTACGGAATAAACTTATTGGCCTTTGGTCGGGAAGGGAGGCAGCAGGGTGGTGTGAAGAACAACCCAGCAACAGTTGGTTGGTATCTAGATAGTAAGATCTATTTGTGTAGGAGTGTGCATGCGTACGTGTGTGTAAAAGTATGCCTGGTATCACCTACAAAGGAGAGGATAAAACCACGCCGTGCAGGATGTAAGGAGGATGTCATGGCATCCAGAAGCAGGATACACAGAGCTAGGTGTGACTGGACCCGAGTGTACTGGGAATACATGAGGCAAGCTATGAGAGAGCGTGTGCAGGGTCATCATTGACTTGAACACGGTTCCACCCACGTGATATAGTTTTTCTTGGGTTTTCCCATAAGTCCTTATCGGTACTAACAGCAGCAGCCCGCAGACTGATTCCAACGAATCCATTCAAGGTTTGTTTAAGCGTGCGTTTGCCGTTCAAAGGTTGTAAAAATATTAATGCAATTAAATTTAAGTCAAAGCTTTTCAGAATCGAATAAAATCCAGCTGCTTTTACATATAAATACTAATAGGCTCGCATGCCCGAGGGGCTGCTATTACATTTTGATCCGCTTAAAAATCCCTTTTGGTTTACCCGTTAGTTTATTTACTGGCTTTATAAAGCCCAATTGCCATAGGACTCGTGAAGTCATTACGGGTTAACCAATCGTAAGCGTTAATTATAAATACCGTACACACTGCAGTTAATTTGGTTTAAAGGGTCCGACGAAATGTGCCATTGCTTTTCCTTCATATAATTTTTTAAGAAGTTACATTTTATCATACAGTGCATTGTGACCCTGTTTCCAAGGTACTATAGGCTTTTGCTTTCGCTATGTTTACGAACATATAACGTATAACAGTGTTGGGCTCTCTCTGGAATTTGTAGGCGATAAATTAAGCAATGTTATTGCCAAGTCACGTAAAATATTAAATTATTATGGGACAGTTTCTTGGCTGGGGCAGCTGATTTGTGCGTTTCTGTTCCTGACTGACTTGGGCCGTGATATTTATTCAGATCAATAACTAATCATACAGACACACGCGCGCGCGCGCGCGCACACACACACACACAAAGTATAGAAACTTCAAGTATATTTATAAAACATAGATCTATGATGTGCTACAATGTGTGTGT